>JAVGWX010000003.1:38536377-38850375 GCA_036924085.1 Ariolimax columbianus | reverse complement strand
GTTTGTGTGTGCGTTCATATGTTTAGTTGTAGCTAAATATGGGACTGCGCTCAATTCTTCCTAATATTCAGCATTTTCCTAATATCGTTGACTCAGAGATGATGATCTATGGTTTCACATGGGTATGTACACTGACACTCTAGAGTGTGTTGTAGTTGGATTCTGTTCAGGTGCTTAATAAGTGGGATGTGTTGAGTTCTCAGCCAGAAAATGGTCTGATCCTCTTATCATGTCTGATAGCTTATCCTACTGTTAAAATGAAGCAACAGGGCATCTGTTTTCCTGCATGTTTTAGAAAGGCTGTGGGTAACCTGTATAATACATGTCTGTTGATACTGAAGAAATGACAAAAGTTGATCAATTTTGGTGTAGTTTGTATATGTAGTGTGTGTAAATTAGCTCATTCTCGTTAACTTTCGTATGCACTCAATTATTTTCGATTTCAATATCAACCTTGCATACGACTTGCAGGGTCACTACTGCAATATCATTTCTTCTGGCTAATAGCCTTTTGATATCCAAACCAGATCATTATTTTCATCCTTTGTAGTTAGTGCATGTTAGGTTTAAAGACCCTCAATAAATGTCATCCAATCTTATCTGGATTGAGAGCAGCTGTGGCAGAACTTCATCATTAAGCAATATTTTAAATCAGTAATAAACTCTTGGTAAAGACTGGTTTGAAGAAGAAACAAATGAAAGGATTCCTATACTATGAAGCTTGATCTTTCTTCATGGGTCACCTATTTGAAGCTTCAGGGTCTGTAGGAAGTGTCTTGCACTCTTCCATTTCATATCCAATACATTGCAAGGTTAAAAATCAGGTGCAAGTATTCTATGGTTTCTTTCATTGCTAATGACATGTTTGGCAGCAATATTTTTGGGTTCAGGAACTAGAACTGTTGTCAGTCTGCAAGTCAGAATTACAATTTAATGTATGTACAGTATAAGAAGTTGTCACTTTAGATTTCTATTGTTAATGTACATGTACTCATTTAGTTGATCTGCCTCTAAAATATGTACATATTGTAAGAAATAATTTCATAGATACACGATAGCTGGAGTTCATGGTTGTACACTGCAAAGAATTACTAGGACCAGATTTTGTATGTTTTCATGGTAAGGGTTGTATGACCTTTGGGGCACTTTATTAATTGGCTAGAACAGAACACTTGTCTGCAATGTTTTCAAATATCAATAGTGAAAAAGGTTTTTTAGAAGTCTTCTTCTTCGTACACTGTCAGACTTCAACCTGATTTTTTAGAAGTGAAAGGTGACATGACAAATAAAAAAATTTCTGCATATCTGAGGGTGGAAGCGTAGACAAAAATGGCACACGAGAATTTAAATAATATATATTTTGTAAATTGTTTAGGGTTTTTAAGGCAGAGCATGACAAAGCCAGGACTTCTAACATTTCAGGACCAGTGCCTTACTTACTTGTACAATTTTTGCCATTGCAAATATTCCCCCTCAGTTTTAAGGGACAAAAAATACATATTTTCCAGCATAATATCCCTCAGCTTTTGCTGCCTTGAGGTCAGAATACTAGTGTCGTATTAAGCAGGAAATTCATAAACACAAATAAGGAAAAGCAGAAACAGATAAGTGTAACTTTGAAGAAGAGAAAAAATGAAATTTCTGTATTAAGAATTATTTGTGAGAACAATTCACCTATGCCCTACAGCAATTTGCACAACCTTATAGGAGGGAACTTTTCATGCAGCAGTATTCTGGCTCATACATTTCTTTTTTACCTGGATCCTAGATACTAAACAAATTTGCCACCCCCTGATTTAAGGTATTATAAAGCTTTTTCAAAGTATCGAAAGTCCTGGACCGTCGTCGCCTATCACTGTTTGGACATGTTGTGCGTCTGGATCAGGAATTTCCAGCTCACCAAATCCTTCTCAAGGCAATTAAAGTACTAAGGGTATCCAACCAGCCGGCTGGAAACGAGGCTGTCTTTGAAACACGTGGATTTAACAAATAACCACCCCCGCGATTTAGAAGAGGTCTGACAGAGCACCGTTTTGACTGCTCATGGTGGCGTTCGACCGACGCAACGGACATCAGATGCCTAGGCAAACAAATTTTTTTTTTTGCTGGCTAAAAATAAATTGACTAGTTACTTATGCAACATAAAAAAATTAATTTTAATATATAACAGTGGATTGAATATTTCATTTGACATTGACTGTAAGAAGAATCTCTATCAATATTATAATATTGCATAACATGTTTGAAGATCTAAAGACAGTGAATGTCTAGTTTCATGCTGTCAACTTCATTAGCTTAGCCCACACAACTGAATGTGAAATTCTATTCCCTCTTTCTTCACCTAAATCATTTTAATTAAAATTAATTTTTAACATTGACATGATCACCTTTTGATTTTGTTGAATATTCTGAGCAGCTCAGTTTGAAAATAACAAAACTTCCATCTTGGTTAGTAATTGAGTAGCTATGCACAGTACATGATGTTTGGCTATTACTTCATGGAGTCTCTTCTGTCATAAAAATATATTTCACACATACTGTAAAGAGAAGCAAGCACATTGTGATGGTGTAATTCCTGTCAATGGCATAGATACTGATGCTTAGCCCTTTACACCCAAAGCCTTAAAACATGAAATACATATTCATAAGAGGGAAATACTTCTTTGCCTTATTCATATACTATTTGTTTACATATGAGATGGAAATGCTTTCCCAGAGAAGAACAACTGCATTGAACATAGTAGTAGTGTTTTCAGTTTCCAAACAACATACACTGGGCAGGTTAGGGTGTAAAGGGACAAGATGATCTTTCTATATCACTGAGATGTTATGGTGAAAGAGGAAATGCAGGAGAAACATTTTTTTCTCCAAAATTAACAATTAAATTTCTGTTTAGCTATTATACACATGGGGGGAACAAACCGCACAATGTGAATATGTACTAGTGCTGAAGGGAATTGCATGGTTATAAAACAACATGAGATGAAAATACATTAGAAATAGCAAAACAAAAGTGTTTTACAATTAACATTTATAAAAATGTAAAAATGCTGGACAAAATGAAACAAATCTCTAGAATATGTAAACAAGTGATACAGAAGGAAAAGGAAGACACCAGAGAGTGAGCAGAAAGTGGAAGTAAAAAGTCTACACATCCTACAAAGTTGCTAGTTCTACTACAGTTCCACACCTTCTATCACATTAGGATATTTCATGTCAGGACACAAATTGTGCTTCAACTGAGTAAAAATCTGTGTGTATTGTGAGCATGGTGGCAAGTATGAAATACATTTTATCTTTAGGCATGGCACCTATACAGTTTTATGTCGGTGAATAACTTAACTGTTCATTCTTGAACATTCTACTTCTGATCCTCACAATGTTCAGTTCTTCAATCTCCTCCCTGTGTCAGGTAGAAAAAAACAACATAATTACCCCATATTTGAATGTTTTTCTTAAATTATGTCATCAGGTTATCTTTATAGATGCATTATCTATACTGCAAGCCCTCAAGTGTGGTAAACTCCCATATCTGAGGAATGAACTAAGTAGGGTAGCTGGCAGTAAATAAACCATACTTTAGTGGTTACTTTGTGACAAACTTGGTAACGAAAAGGCAGACAGACGTGCAGAAAGGGAAAGATAATATGAACAGTAAGACGGTGAAGTCATATAGTTTGAGAAAAATAGAGCTGCCCCAGCAGGACAGGACATAACAAACAAAATGAACATGTGCAGGCTTCATGTGTCTGTACACATGTGGGCTGAGCAAACAAGCTGTAGGGCATGTTTTACAGGACTGCTCTGTTTGTTTAGACTCACTGGTCAAATTACATTAAACTCAAGCTGTGGTGATCTAAAGAGAAACTCCAGACAATGGTTGAGTCATGGTGTACAAATCAATGAGGGAACTCAAAAAGTAGTAGTCATAGTTGTTTACCCAGCTTCTCTGCAGTCTACATGTTTTAGGCATTTGTGAATGGTGAGGTGTGTGCATGCCGTGAGTTCTTCTACACCAGAAAGATTTATCAATACAGCTCTGAATAGCTAAAAAAAAAACATTCCGTTTAGTTATTCATTAAGTATGTATGTTTTTGTTATGGTGGAAAATTTGAGATACGCATAATAAAAACGATCTGGACCTTGCTGATGACTTGGCTTTTCTGGCCCTAAGAAGTAAGCAAAACAAAATAAGTATACTTAGAGAGGTCACAGAATTTGGGACAGAAAAACTAAGACTATGAGAATAAATGCAATTTATGGCAATATGATAGTATTGGGAGAGAGAACATCTACAAGATGTGGAATCAGTCCTATATCTTGATAGCAATATAGGCAAAGTAGAAGGTACAGACATAGATGTCAAAATAAGAATACAAAAAGTGAGAGGAGCTTTATTTTCATTGGGTAGCTTAAGGAAATCAACAGAAATTAAGTCCAACACAACAATAAAAATCTTCCTCAAAGGTATAGTCTGTGGGATTGTATGGCTCTGAAACATGAACAACAAAAACCACTAGAAAGGTAAGACTCATAAATATGGGAAGGTACAGAATAAAAAATGGTTGATCACTAATATGGAACTGTTGGAAAGAACCAGACAGATATCAATGGAACATGAGATGCAAGTGCTGGTGTTGGATAAGACATACATTAAAGAAACAGTTGATAGAGTTACAAGGCAGTCTCTGTTCTGAAATCCCCAGGGATAGAGAGTAGACCAAAATGCACATGGAGAAGAGAGCTTAAAGGAAATGGGGAGATGACAGAACTTGAATGGATGGCTCAGGACAGAACAACTTGGTGTGTATATGATGGCTTGTGCACAGAGATTGAAAGGTTTAGATTGTAAGGTAGTAAAGACCATATGTTGAAACAGTGTATCTAGTCAATTTCACTATTTAAAAAGCAGTATCTAGTCTCTTTATCTCATACCTCTTTTCTCAGAGATTTTTGCAGTTACCAAGACAGGACATATTTATGCCACATCCATCATTCTAGCTTGAAATTAGACATCAAACCCTTACTTTGATTGTTTATGATCAGCCTTTCTTAAAGTTGTGAATTATATTGAATAGCCAATAGTTTGTTTAAAGTGTGTCCACTAATTCTCAGTACTGTACATATTTAATGAACATTTTGTGTGCACATGCACTGTAGATTCATTTTAGATTTGTTTCATTTATTTTATTGCTTGTTCTTAAATGATATTAGTTACTCAGAACTGATTGTTTCATCTTTATTTTTGAGCCATGTAGACAAAATCAGAAAATGCTATGATATGGTACATCAAACTGCAGCTAATAAGATTCTTGTTTTCTTTTAATTAATGCTGGAATTAATCAGATGTTTGCATATGTCTTAATATTATTCATGTGGATTGTTGTTCCTTGAAAGGATTTCAGTTTCCTGATAAAATTGTACAGTTATAATTAAATTTCAAATTTAAAAGTATGTCTTCTCCAGTAACCCACGGTGAAAGCTTGTATTTTTTGGTATTCTATAATATAATAGGTATTTCTAGTGCTTTCAAACACAGAACATCTGTGCTGGAGTCCAAGTTGGACTAAAGTTAAAATTTAAGATATGTATATTAGGCTGGTCTAAAACTTATCCAATTTGAATACAGTAAGTGGCGACAGCCTCAGGATGACCGCCGCTTTTTTCGAAAAAATAATGGTTACTGTCTGACTGCGTACGAAGAAGAAGAAGAATACAGTAGCTTGAAATTGAAACCCAGTTAAACACAATGATAGAATAATCATTCCATAATTCAAAAATGGCTTGCATTATAAAACATATCGTTGGTTGGAAGATTACTTAACTTCAGAATTTGTGAATCTCATAGCCAAAAATGTACAATAAAGAAATTGCAAACAGGATTGATTTTTTTCCACACACAAAAAATACATCAAGAATGGGAGTAAAATAGGAGAAATACATAGGAAAAGTACTGATCTTGGACTACAGCGAAATACTTATCAAACATGCTGAAGTCAGATGTGTTGGACCGAAAGGTGCAAATATCGCAGTCAAACTAAACAATGAAACAACGCATTCTATTCCCTGGACTACATTCTGCTACTGAAGCCCTTTTCAGGATTTGGTAGTGGGAGATTGAGAATGAACGAAGTCAACTCAAATGTATTATTGATTAAGAAGATGAATCACTTGAAGGTGGGGATCTTATGGGTGAAGATTCAAAATGTGCCAGAGCACTTTGTGTGCACTTGCAGAGTTTCCATATTAGTTTTACATGAAGAAATAGCTAAGGCCATTCATAATTCATTAGACACTTTGTACGACATACATGGAAGGTGGCAGTGGTTTTATTCTTATCTTCCCCAGTAAGGGGTAACAAGATTCATATGAGGAAGGAAATCAGAGCAGGTAGATGTGATCTTAAAGGGGGTGATTTTGTTTGTGTCCATGTTAGTAGAATGGTCAGAGACTCTGGCCATCTAGCATACACACACGTTAGTAGAATGGTCATACTCTGGCCATCTAGCATGCACACGTTAGTAGAATGGTCAGAGACTCTGGCCATCTAGCCAACACACACGTTAGTAGAATGGTCATACTCTGGCCATCTAGCATGCACACGTTAGTAGAATGGTCAGAGACTCTGGCCATCTAGCATACACACACGTTAGTAGAATGGTCAGAGACTCTGGCCATCTAGCATACACACACGTTAGTAGAATGGTCATACTCTGGCCATCTAGCATGCACACGTTAGTAGAATGGTCAGAGACTCTGGCCATCTAGCATACACACACGTTAGTAGAATGGTCATACTCTGGCCATCTAGCATACACACACGTTAGTAGAATGGTCAGAGACTCTGGCCATCTAGCATACACACACGTTAGTAGAATGGTCAGAGACTCTGGCCATCTAGCATACACACACGTTAGTAGAATGGTCAGAGACTCTGGCCATCTAGCATACACACACGTTAGTAGAATGGTCAGAGACTCTGGCCATCTAGCATACACACACGTTAGTAGAATGGTCAGAGACTCTGGCCATCTAGCATACACACGTTAGTAGAATGGTCAGAGACTCTGGCCATCTAGCATACACACACGTTAGTAGAATGGTCAGAGACTCTGGCCATCTAGCATGCACACGTTAGTAGAATGGTCAGAGACTCTGGCCATCTAGCATACACACACGTTAGTAGAATGGTCATACTCTGGCCATCTAGCATGCACACGTTAGTAGAATGGTCAGAGACTCTGGCCATCTAGCATACACACACGTTAGTAGAATGGTCATACTCTGGCCATCTAGCATGCACACGTTAGTAGAATGGTCAGAGACTCTGGCCATCTAGCATACACACACGTTAGTAGAATGGTCAGAGACTCTGGCCATCTAGCATACACACACGTTAGTAGAATGGTCATACTCTGGCCATCTAGCATGCACACGTTAGTAGAATGGTCAGAGACTCTGGCCATCTAGCATACACACACGTTAGTAGAATGGTCAGAGACTCTGGCCATCTAGCATACACACACGTTAGTAGAATGGTCAGAGACTCTGGCCATCTAGCATACACACACGTTAGTAGAATGGTCAGAGACTCTGGCCATCTAGCATACACACACGTTAGTAGAATGGTCAGAGACTCTGGCCATCTAGCATACACACACGTTAGTAGAATGGTCAGAGACTCTGGCCATCTAGCCAACACATGTTAGTAGAATGGTCAGAGACTCTGGCCATCTATCATACACACATGATAGTATTTATCCTGGTATTCAACTTGGAGATGATCACGCAGGACTATATAATGATGTGCTTTAATAGAGTTCAGGGCCTTCTTATGGCCTTCTGAACTGTTTAGCTTGTCATATGTAGGCAGTAGTATATTAGTCTGGGTTATTAGACTTTGTTTCTTTATTTGTTGATGTTATTGTTTTAAATAAAATAAAACAATTCTGTTTGCATAACTTTTCTTCTTCGTCCTGAAAATGACATTTTGTTGTAGTTTACAGTGAGTCTGCGATATCTGCACCTATCAGACCGACACATCCGTTCAGTACTGCATTCTTTGAACCAGATTTGTCATCTCTCTTTGATCCTTGTTCTATTTGCCAGGCTGCGTGGTTGCAGTTTTTTTTCCTAGATCACCACTTAGAGGAGGAGGAATAGGGTCTTGGTGAGCTTATAGTTTGCTGATGTGACACAAGCAGTCCTCTATGAGTTGCTGGCTACTGACAGCTCATTCTCTGTTGTCTTTACATTTGAATGTATTGTTGTTAAATCTTGCAGTTCTGAGCCGTTTACTCTTTCACAGCCAATGGAGAGTCATTTCCTGGAGAACTATGGGATTAAGATAATGGTAGGACTGCAGCCACACTGAGCATGTAAGTGGTGAACACTAGCAGTTCAGTCACTTCTGTATAGGATAGAAGACTACAGCTTGTGACATTGTTAGAGGTGACTAACAATGCAATCATTCACGTTTAGGATAGAAGACTTCAACTCAGGACATTGTTAGAGGTGACTAACAATGCAATCATTCACGTTTAAGATAGAAGACTTCAACTCAGGACATTGTTAGAGGTGACTAACAATGCAATCATTCACGTTTAGGATAGAAGACTTCAACTCAGGACATTGCACACATAGATCATATCTGAGTGTGGAGTTAGTCTTGGTTTGAAATAAAAAGTCTTGAAACAACGCTTGACTTGATATGATACAGGAATGAGCCAGTAAATAACTTCATTTCTTTTGTCAGATCCAGGGGAAGAATAATCAGCAGCGCTGAAGGTGTGGTACATTGAATAATCAGCCAGCGAACTAGAGCTTATCAAGACTCGATTCTGCCTCCATGTGGCAGACCTGTAAACAGGCTACACTAGAGTAGGGATCGCAGTGGGAATGCAAACGCAGTACCCAAACATGCCAGATGAAACTGGATGTGCCTGGTCAAAAGGCACAGATGAAGCAGCCGCTGTAAACTATGGTAGAATGTCACTTTTACGATGAATGCTGAAGAAGAAGAAAAATAAGCTGCCAAGTTATGGAACTTGTGTGTATAAGTACCAGTACCATCTCCACAGTGACGGTTAGCTGCAGTGAATCTCCGTCTGTGTCTTGCCTTGGTGGTGCTATGGGCTAGGCTTTTCTCTGTCCTTTCTTTTTCCATCTCTCCATTTGGTGGAGCGTAGGTTCAACACTGGCTTGCTGTTGATGGTGTTCTCCCACTTATAGATATGGTTTTATCTTTAGCACGCTTGCCTACTGACCAGACATATTAGTCAATGTCAGGTAAAATATACTGTCCAAAGCCCTCACCTCGGCTTTCTCACATGGAAACAGGCTGTTTTCATGGCAGCTTGGCTAACGGGGTGAAGGATCGACATGATCCCCATAGTAGTAAGTGACACGCAGATGAAGCCAAGCATAGCACAACTGCCTGGAGGATCCCGGTCCACCTTAATCAGCATGCTTGGGATGTGAGGAAAGCTACTACAATCCACCACCTAACTTCCTTTTCAGGGCAGACAAAATAGTAAACCTACTGATTGTGGGCATTTGAAACAGCAGCAGCCTCCCATCTTTGCTTTAAAGATATCAAGCTGTGTCTTTTGATGTTACCAAAATACCTTAACTGTCGTAATTGATTTCGTTCATCGATGTTATTTGCACCACTAATTTATCCAAACCTTCCTTGGTTTTTTTCTTTCCATGAAATGTGCCCATTCTATATATATATTTATATATCCACATTTCAAAGCTGTCTTCTTCTTTGAATGTCTGTTCATTGTACACATTTCTCCATCAGACAGTAAAGACAAGTATATAAAAGACTTAACTCTGTATGTCAATATATGGTTCACATTATACACATTTCTCCATCAGACAGTAAAGACAAGTATATAAAAGACTTAACTCTGTATGTCAATATATGGTTCACATTATACACATTTCTCCATCAGACAGTAAAGACAAGTATATAAAAGACTTAACTCTGTATGTCAATATATGGTTCACATTATACACATTTCTCCATCAGACAGTAAAGACAAGTATATAAAAGACTTAACTCTGTATGTATGTCAATATATGGTTCACATTGTACACATTTCTCCATCAGACAGTAAAGACAAGTATATAAAAGACTTAACTCTGTCTGTATGTCAATATATGGTTCACATTGTACACATTTCTTAATCAGACAGTAAAGACAAGTATATCTTCTTCTTCTTCGTACGCAGTCAGACAGTAACCATTATTTTTTCGAAAAAAGCAGCGGTCATCCTGAGGCTGTCGACACTGCCATAGAGCTTGTCTTGCAGTTCCACTGGTGATGGCCACATCTGCTCTCTCTAGACAAGTATATATTTTTTTTGTTTTTGTTTTTTGCGTTCGCCTTATTTATCTATTCCCCAAGGCGTGTGTGCGTTACACTGTGGTTTTTATTTTGCGCCTGTCGGCCCAGTGCATCCGACTTCAGCATGCATTTTATGTAAGGGTCTGCTTCCTCCTGCATTTTCTAAGGGTTTACTTCCCGGGGTAACGGCCGGTGCTGTGATGGGGATCGAACCCAGCACCTTCTGGTTGTGAGCCGTGCCACTTTACCACTAGGCCACGCCGTCTCCCAGACAAGTATATAAAAGACTTAAATCTGTCTGTATGTCAATATATGGTTCACATTGTACACATTTCTCCACCAGACAGTAAAGACAAGTATATAAAAGACTTAAATCTGTCTGTATGTCAATATTTGGTTCACATTGTACACATTTCTCCATCAGACAGTAAAGACAAGAATATAAAAAAAACTTAAATCTGTCTATGTATATATTTGGTTCACATTTCTCCATCAGACAGTAAAGACAAGTATATAAAAGACTTAACTCTGTATGTATTAGTCGGGTACTTTTTGAACATACCTCGTGTGTGTGATATATGTGTGTGTGTGTATATATATATATATATATATATGTGTGTGTGTGTGTGTATGTATGTAAACACACACACGAGGTGTATTCAAACAGTAAAGTATCCAATTAATTTTATATATACAGTACTGGCATTCACACAGGCGTCACCATACACCGGAGTCATTCTTCGATGCTACATCCCCAATATAGTCACTTCTTTAGAGATTATTATCACATAGGTGTCACGTGGCTCTGAGCACTGTTGTCATAGCTACGACGCTGGAGGTAACAACTTTTCAAATCGTTCTTCTATATGCATGTTATATTTATAACATACACACATTTTAGGGTGTTGGAATCATCTAGAGCTTAGAGTAGCCTTTTTCACTGAGGCAAGTTTTGGGAATGACAGTGCAACATGTACTTTTGTATTCTTTTTTCGGTTGCTGAAGATGCGGCAGTTTCTTTTTTGTCTGCGGGGGGAAGGGTTAAGAGACTGTGTTTTCTGAAAAGGAACATGGGACAACTGTTTAATTGACCCACTAAGAGGAAAAAAGCATTTGATTTTAGTGAAGTGGTGGTTTCTGTAACTATTTGTTATACATGCTGTTGCTAGAATCATGTGTTACCTTTATCCGAGGGGAGGAAGACTAACGTCTGGGCAAGCAACATATACTGATCAGACATGGTAGTCAGGGTCAGGCACTGGCCAAGACCCTCATCTCGACTTCCCCGCAGTCCGACCCGGAAACCGGGCTGTTTTCATGGCAGCCTGGCTAATAAGGTGAGGGATTGACGTGATCCTCGCAGTAGTGAGCGACATTTAGATGAGGCCAAGCATAGCACAACCGCCTGGAGGATCCCGGTCCACCTTCATCAGCAAGCTCGGAATGTGAGGAAAGCTATAACAACCCGCCACTTAACGTCATTTTCAGGGCGCACAAAAGAGGTATCCTACTCATTGTGGGCATTCAACAACATCCGATACCGTTTGCTACATCTTAGACTGCTAAACATGTTATACAAGATTACTTAAACAGTTGTGCATGGGGCTAGCAACATCATCCAGCAAGTCATGTAACCTGCAAGCCTAGTTACATAATATACACGATTTTTGCAACCTATGCAACATGAAATATATCGACAAAACTGGTCTTGAACACCATGCCCGCTTTCACCAACATGTCATTGACATTTCGAATAGCACCGGTTCTTTTGTCGCTAACCACTTTAATAGTCCTGGACACCAGGACAAGATAGACACCAGCGTCCCTGGTATGGTCTCCTGCTCCTCCCATAGCTGACACCGGTTTGAGATTCAGAATCGTTTGATTTTCATTTTGGGCGAATACGCTCCATACGTTTACATAAGCTTCCCTTCTTAACTAAACTTGACTTAACTTCTTTATACTGGTTTAGAATACTCTGCAGAGTCTGTATACAACCAGTTTCATTTGCATTACCTTGCTCTAAAAGCTATGCGCATCCAATTTATTCTTAAATGCATTAATTGTCCCTGCTTTCACTACTTCTTGTGGCAATGCATTCCAAGCATTCACCACTCTGACTAAAAAATATTTTCTTATATCTATACCACTCTCTTTTCCTTTACATTTCTCTTTCTTTATATAAATATCTCCTTTTCTTGTTATTATCTTTCCATTAATTTGTGTGTCCATATCTTTTTATATGTATGTCTCTTGATATTTTTCTTTGCAGTTTGTTTTTTTGTTGCTTTGTATGATCAGTTCATGTTTCATCTCCTTTTGTAAGTGTGTAATCATATTGACCTCTCCAGTGTGTGTAATCATATTGACCTCTCCATTGTGTGTAATCATATTGACCTCTCCAGTGTGTGTAATCATATTGACAGCTCCAGTATGTGTAATCATATTGATCTCTCCAATGCGCAATTTGCGGTTCTAGTGGCCAATTGTGAGGAGGCCCTACAGAGACTGGGAGACAGATTCGCCAAGTGGTGCAAGCCTGGAAGAAACGAAAATCTGCGCACATAATATTACCACTCCTCCCTCCATAAAGATTGATGACGTATATTCTGGATCGTCGTCGACAACTTCACTTATCTGGGGTCTGCCATCATCAACACTCGAGAAGGAGATACAGTAGGCTGTGCAGGACAAGTACCGTCATGGCCCGCCCGACGAAGAGTCTGAGAGAACAATGCGATGTTTCATCACACCGTGGTCTGGGTCTATCAGACCTGCGTTCTAGGCACTCTTATATATGAAAGCGGGACTTAGAGCATTTACACTAAGTAGGATCCGTGACTCAACACCTTTCACACGAGGTGTCTACGGCGTGTATTCGGGAATGGGTGGCAAGAGACAATGCCACATAATGTGGCCTTACAGCAAGCAAACCCTCACAACATGTACTCGCTGTTGAGCCAAAGACGTCTTCGATGGTTGCGACATGTTTACCGCATAGCAGATGATATGATGCCAAATAATATCCTCAATGGATAGCTGGGAATTAGAGCTAGAAGAATCGACCGTACCGCACTGCGATTCAAGGACGTATGCAAGAGGAACACGAAGTCCTGCAACATTCCGTCCGAGGGCTGGGATACAATTGCTCAGAATCAAGCTGTTTGGAGACAGTTGGAAGGGATATAAAGGCTGCTAATGCTCGTGGAAGCCTTCTGGCTGCAGAGAAAAGAGAAAGACTGAAGAAATCAATGAACACCCTGGCAAGCCAGCCTCCTCAGCATGGTTGTACGATCTGTAGCAAGGACTGTCATTCGCGGATTGACCTTTACAGTCATAACATGCAGTGTCTAAATACAGGAGACAGAGCTGGACAAAACACACAGGGGGCCACGCGCATGGTCTACAGAGACTAAGAAGCCAATGAATGAATCATATTTACAATTTCTTGCTTGGTTCACTCTATTTCAAAACTGGTCCGTCATGTCTCACACTTTTCTGGCACTTCTGGCTAATGGCGACTAACTTAAACCTCTCATGTTACAATGGTGTTTTGTTTTTTTGTTGAGATTTGGAAGTTGTCTTCGTTAGTTTTTGTTTTTTCCCCGGCGAAGGCCTTGTGGACATAATGTAAGTATCATTTTCTTTTTTGTCCTGTGCGGTCACTGAACCGTTACTTATGTGTTTTTATCGACTTTTAACCTACAGTACCGCTGCAGCTTTAATCTATTTATTTCTCTAGTATTTAGTTTATGTAAATTTTGTGGGCAAGTAAATGTTCTAATATTTGACTGTCGCACTTTAAAAAAAATCCAGGGCAGTTAAAAATAAAGACGTGTGAGAAATTATGAAATTACCTGAGTCAAAAATAGAAATTACTTAGTAATTAAAAACCATGCAACCAATATGTCAAACGCTAATCCCATATTCTATCATATTCCCATAAAACATTTATTTATGTAACACAAGTTATGACCTGGTTAATGGTGTGCATTTTAAAGTGTTCGCCCGTGACTTAATGTAGATCTAAATATACATATGGCTGGAAATTGTGTACTTTACCCGTATAGTTAGAAATAAGATAATTGTATTACGGGACCTATGCAGTTCGAAAGATATTAGGTCTACCACTAGGCTTCGAATGTGCGGTCTGTATTACCCAGGCGTGTCGCACGATGAAGGTTGCTTCCAGAAAAGTACAGTTTTTCATTAAGAAGGAATAGTGCAGAGTATTCGGACTAACAGGTCAATCTCCGTGGTGTCAAGACATAATGCGGAGGAGGTGGGGGTGGCTGAGGCATACATTGAGTATAACACCAAACAAGTTACCAGTATTATAACACCAAGACCATTACCAGTCTTATAACACCAAGTAAGTTACCAGTCTTCTAACACCAAGAAAGCTATCAGTCTTAAAACATCAAACAAGTTTCCAGTCATATAACACCAAGGAAGTTACCAGTCTTATAACACCAAACAAGTTTCCACTCATTTAACACCAAACAAGTTACCAGTCTTATAACACCAAGAAAATTACCAGTCTTATAACATAAATCAAGATACCAGTCTTATAACATCAAACAAGTTACCAGTCTTATACCACCAAGCAAGTTACTCGTCACACCAAAGAAGTTACTAGTCTTATAACACTAAACACGTTACCAGTCTTATAACACCAAACACGTTACGAGTCTTAAAACAAAACAAGTTACCAATATTATAACACCAAGCGCTGGTCAAAATAAACGAGGAGAAAACCACGTGCACAATATTCTCGCTCTCATTAAAACCCCAAAGTACCAAATTAAGCCTAAATGGCAAAATCCTGCAGCCAAACGACAACCCAACCTATCTGGGAGTCACATTTGATCGGCGCATGACATGGAAAAGTCAGATTGAGAGAAACCGAATGAAAGCCAGAGAAAGAATGGCGATCATGAGGAAACTTGCTGGCACAAGCTGGGGAGCAGACGAAGGCATACTAAAGAAACTGTACACTGGAAGAGTGAGACCAGTTCTCGAGTATGGCATTGCGGCATGGACAACAGCAGCGAAGGCGAACTTCGATAAAGTTAACAAACTTCAAAACCAAGCCATGAGAATTATAACAGGTGGCATGAAGTCAACGCCAATTGTAGAACTTGAAAAGATTACAAAACTGCAATCCATGACCGATAGAAGAGACTGCAGAGCCCAGCTGCAGTCAGAGAAACTCCGAAGACTGACGGACCATCCAATGTACCAGAGACTAAACAATTTGGGAAATGGGAAACTAAAGCGGAGAAACTTTGCAGAAATAGCCAAAGCAAAGATGCACGAAGATCCCATAAACGCACTAACAACACCAAAACCCATCACTACTGTACGAAAACCTACTTGGAGGCAGGATATATTTCCAGAGGTGGTAGAAAATATACCAGGTATTGCAAACAAAAACTGCCAGAGTGAAAAAGAAAGGAGAGACACTACTCTAAGCTTCATAACGAAAAGCTACCCAAGCATGGACTGGACCCATGCATACACCGACGGTTCTGTAACAAACACTACACAGAACGGAGGGGCAGGAGCATTCCTGAACCTACCAAATGGCAGAAAAATAACACTGTCATTCGCTACTGGTAAGTACACAAGCAATTTCAGAGCAGAGGCACTGAGGGCGGCAGTGGAAGAAATGGTAACACACAGTGAAAATGAGAGCCATATAGTCCTGCTGACAGATGCTCTCGAAGTAGTCACAGCGCTAAAAAGCCAGAAAAACACTGAGCTTAATGACTTAAGAGCAGCACTCTGCAAACTGTGCCAGCAGTCCGCACCAAAAAGGGTAGTGGTACAGTGGGTTCCGTCACACTGCAACATCCAAGGCAACGAGGAGGCAGACAGACTGGCAAAAGAAGGTGCAAGGCTACCACAAACAGATACCAGTATGACGTACGAAGAGTCAAAACGGCTTATCAAAGCCAGGTACATGACCAAATGGGAAACCGAACATACTGGTTACACCAAAAACGATGCCTATTACCAGTTGAACCGAAGAGAGCAGGTCGTTGTCTTCAGACTTCGCACTGGCCACAACAGACTGAGGTACCACCTATTCAACAAATTGAAAATAGGGTGTACCGACGAATGCCCGTGCGGTACTGGTAAAATGACCACTGAACATCTGCTGCAGAACTGCCCGACATACGAGGATCAGAGAGAGCAGATGTGGCCATTGCCAGTGGAACTGCAAGACAAGCTCTATGGTAGTGGCGAGAGTCTCAGGATGACCGCCGCTTTTTTCGAGAAAATAATGGTTACTGTCTGACTGTGTACGCAGAAGAAGAAGAAGATAACACCAAGCAAGTTGCCTGTCAGTATCTTTATGGAGCTCAATGGTTAGTAACGGTAGAGGGCAGCACAGACAGACTCGGAGAAGTGAAATAGATGTAAACTTTGCTGAAGCTGCTCAGACATGAGACCAACTGCAGGGGTTGACTGAAGACAGACATGATTGACGTATATTTTATTAAGACATATGCTGCACTGTGGGTGAAAAGGCGATTGATTGATCGATTGAAATGCATTGTGCAAGTAAAGACATTTGAGTCTGCAGATAGGTAGCACACAACACTGTTTACCTATCTCAAAAAGGGTACCTTATTTCTCAGAAGGTAAGGAAAACAATAACAGCATGTACAGCTCGTATGATATCGATGTATAAATATCACAACGTCCATCCTCTCGGCAGTACTATTTATGGGACTACCTTTTAAATATTATCAATTACAAGAAACAATAAAGGTGGGTACGTTTGTTTAATGCAGTTTTGAGGTGAAGAGATGGACCCGGAATAGGCATAGAAACATCCTCCTCTTGGATGAATATTTGATTAAACTGTTAAGTTAAAGAAGCTAGCAATGCGGTTACAAATGCATTTTCTACAAGGTCATACAGTCACGTACACTGACCTATCGGCTGTACAGATAAAACATACTTCTCCTCCGTGAGAAGGCGTGTCCGCACACGCTGCTGATTGCAGCATAAAAACAGTTATCAACTACCACAATTCCTAGTTTTTGCTATAGATAATTCTACAATAGTGCTTTCGCGTCCATTTACTGATAAATACGGCACGATTTGTACTTCTCTGTGTTACGTTCGACATTTCTCTCTGCTACGTTCAGCTTATCTTTGTTACACTCACCATCTTTCTCTGTTTCCGCTCTTCAGTTTCCCAAACATCCAGGAAGAGCATCGAGTCCTTTAAATCAAAATATTACAGAAAGTTCCTAAAAATACTACAGAACGAAAAAAAGAAGAATGCAGACATTCGACAGGAGTTGGACATAAAGGAGAACATGTTCATAAATTGTATCACGAAGAGAAAATTGAAATACTTTGGCCACATCAAAAGACACAACGGTCTTGAGAAAACGGTGATTGAAGGTAGGGTGCAGGACCAGAGAGACAGAGGCAGACCGAGAAGGCGATGACATCAAGGTGTCAAGCAATGCGTGAGCACGACTCTGGAGATTTGGCAAGAGATCGAGTTTTTTCCCCGGCCGGTCAGTGGTGGGAGTGATGCTCTGCAAATGACATGCTACATGATAATTGGCTTGGCTTGGCTTCGTTTGTTCTCAATCTCCCGCTACCAAACCGTGAAATGGCTTAAGTAGCACAATGTAGTCCAGAAAACGGAATTCGCTGTGTCGTAGTTTACAGCTTGACTGTGATATTTGCACCTTTCGGTCCAACACATCCGACTTCAGTAAGCATTTTTTGAGTATATGGTTAGCATTCCCTCTTCGATCCCTTCTATTTAGCCAGTCTGCCCTGCTGTAGCCTGTTATCCAGGATCACCGCGGGGAGGTGTAGAAGGGCCTCGGCAGCTCTAGTTCGCTGGCCCTGACGCTAGCAGTCAGCTACGGGTCGCTGACTACGGCAGCTCATGCGCTGCTCAGCATCTTGATCCTTCACATGATGATTGTAAAACCACTGCTTTTGGAGCTGTCACTGGAAATATACAGCTTCCAGGATTAACCTACTTTCCAGACTTGTCACGGTTCTTAATTGGAAACTACCATTCACTGTCCATTGTTTCATTATTACCAGCACAAGCATTACGGCAGATGTAGGGTCTCCTTTATTATCAGAAGGCTAGAAAGTAATAGCCTATTTATTATGTATCCAGCTAGCTATATATAGAGAGTGGTGTCTGCTTGGAATGCATTGCCAGGGGAGTTGGTGGAGGCAGGGACAGTTAATGCGTTTAAGAATAAACTGGATGCGCATAGATTTTAGAGCAAGGTGATGTAAATGTAACTGGTTGTATACAGACTCTGCAGGGTCTTCTAAACCAGTATAAAGACGTTAAGTTAAGTTATATTCCACAATTGTAAACAAACAATCGCGAGAAGGATAGGCAAGAAGTTTTTTTAAAGGGTTGGAGGGGCGGCGGGGGGGGGGGGGGGGGTGGGGAGGGGGGCGCATTGGCCGAATCCCCAAACATATGTCTTTCTTACACTACAGTGAGACGCATTCATCAGCGCGTTTAATTATGTGTTCACGTTTACTTAAATTGTTTGTTGTGTTTGGTATACTACACGCTGTCCTAGTGTTTGTACTACTTGTCTATCTCGGCGATCGTCCTGGCTGATGTGTTTGTTTGATAACTATACGAAAGAAGTATTATGGTTTATATGGTATTATAATAGGAAGTATTGTTATATTAGTACTTATATGCTGCAAGAAAGCGCAAAGAGACACTTTATTTCTCTAAGGTTTTAAATAACAACGCTGGAAGAATCAGCTCATCTGGATTGGGCCCGGGATGGGAGACCGACGCTGAATTCTGAACGTGACTTTAACGTTCCCGTAGACCGCCCAACTATGCTGCGGCGCCTTCCCAGCCTCGTTCGCGTCGGCTGGAAAATAGCATTAAATTCAGTACTGGTAACGACTACAAGAATTCCACTGATTAATTAAAACAAAGCTCAGTGGCAGTCGTCATCCACCGCTGACGCAATGTTATTGCTGCGCAGTGCCCTTAAAGTGAAGAATTTCAACAAAGCGCGGATAAACGGTAGAAGTAATTATGTAAAAGACTCTATTAAGGCATCCAAAATGTATCGAAATACATTGTGCTATGATTAATGACGCGCATGAAAGAGATGTGTTTACATAGCAGATGAACATCTACCTCGTCCGTCAATTTGGTCTTCGAGGCATTCATCTCCAGTCCCGCGTTCTTGTCCTCTCCATCGAGTAACTGTATCATTTAGTTGGCTTCTGCTTCTGACTCTGTGATGAGCACTATGTCATCGACAAATCGAAGATGACTGAGGCGTCTGCCTTCAATAAGAATGTCAAAGGTGTCCCAGCTCCATCGGGCTGATGACTGATTCTAAACATGCCATTGGAAGAAGGAAAGTTCATGAAATGAGTTAAATGAATGACGTAACATGTGTTATCTATTCAGTGAGCTTCTCCTACTAGACTGAATCAGAACGAGCTAGTTAACTATAATTGTATAAGATGTAAGGCGTATTGTGGGAACAAGCAAGTATAAAGGAAAATAAAGGACAACAACTGAAGATGCTATTTGTTTGCAACCCCTAATAGTTTGATGGTGTCACATATGCTTTTCAAATCACTACCAGCGTGAGACAAGGGTGTGTGCTTTCTCCTCTGTTGTTTAACATCTATATGGACAAAATCGCATTAGAGACTGGTCAAATTGAGACATCTGAAGCAGAACATAGCTCAATTCACGAATTACTCTTTGCAGACGATCAGCTCTTGCTGTACGACGATGAAAACTACTGCAAAATCACATGAACGCGCTGTGCTAAATTAGCGAGAACAAAGCATAAATTATGACGATCAGTAGAACTCCTGGACCACTCAAGACAAGTCTAAATGATATTGCTCATCAACAGGTCCATGAGTTCAAGTATTTGGGCAGTATTTTTTCTGCAGACGGTAGAATCGACAGGGAATTCGAGGCAAGGCCAGAAAGCATCTGCGGTGACTTATCAGCAGTCCCCATTGCTTAGACACCCAAGCATTAGTTTGGCAACAAAGCAACAGCTGATGAACAGTATATTTATGCCGATTTTGTGCTACCAGTGCCAAACGTGGCCTCTGTCAAGGGCGTGCGAGAGCAGAGTTTCGACTTGTGAAATGAAGTGTTTAAGGAAAGTCATCGGTGTTACCAGGAGAGACAGAATGCGGAATGACGACATTCGAAGTATGGTCGGCACTACGTCTTGTGCCGAATACATTTCCAGGCAGAAAATAAGTTGGTTTGGTCATCTCATGAGAATGCACCCTCATCATCTTCCACTGGTGGCTTATAATGCTGGTAGATCTGACTACAGGGCAAGGGGGCGGCCGCGAGGTAGGTGGATAGATAACATTGGAGTGATTGTGCAACGACAAAGGCTCACATTGACCGACGCAACGCACTTGGCGCAGGATAGACGACTCAAGCTCCCCACGACGCTAAACGGCACGTGGAAAGAAAACTAACTAACTAATAGTCTACAGTTAGCATTGAGATTAGCAAACAGCAAGAAAATGAGATACTGTGTAGGAACATGATCGACAACGCTAGAGAAGAACAGTTTCGGGGAGTGATTACATTGAGCTGAACCATTACAGTGTAAAAAACTGCTTAAACTCTGCCCTGTAAGTGTCCCGTACATTAGCCAGTTATCACTTTCATTGCCTCTAGCACATCACACATTTAAAAAAAGTGTTTCACCATTACATCATCAATAACAAATCCATACCACTCTTCCTTCTCTTGGAACATCTGTTTAACAGTATTTGTATTTCCGTTCCTACATCGATGTATGGTGATCATAAAGTCTACAAATCCGGTGGTATTGTGTCTAGAAAGTAGCATCAGTTTCTAGCATAGTTTTGTTCCATGTTTTTATAATAGCTTCTTGAAACGTATTCTCCCGAATTGAAAGTGAACTCTGTGCTGGGAAAAACTGTGTATCAGATTTTGAAATATCCTTAATTTATAAGCTAGATATTTTGATATTATATTATCAAACGTTGTTTCTACGGGGATTTACTAACGAATGGGTATATTCGATCACCGAGAGGTGCATTCTCTAATAATGAAGATGTATAATCCGTCCGTAAGTCGTGGGACTAACCGGAATAAAATATCTCGGAAACTAGTTGAGCGAAAATTATGGTAATTTGGAACTCACACATATGTTAAAAAAGACATTTAGTACATTTGTAGGACTTAACTGAAGAAATGTTGTCTATGTAAATTTTGGAATGATTTATTCCATTATTCCCTCACATGTTCAATATATTTCTTTCGGAAACCGTAACTCTAGTTCTGGGCAATGCATTACTTCACTTTATTTTATAATAGAACACTACTTAATTCTCATTTCTAAGTAAATAGTCGATGAGTTATGCAAAGTTATGCTCTTATGAACAAATATTTCTTGCTTATTGACTTAGGGTGTAAAGAGCTATACAAAATACCCGAAATCTTGTTGTTGATGGATGTTAAGTAGCACAATTTACAGTAAATGCAACAAAAATGTTGTATTTCTTCTTTTTATTCTTCGTTCGTTCTCAATCTCCCACTACCAAACACTGAAAGGGTAAGTAGCAGAATGTAGTCGAGAGAACGGAATACGTTGTGTCGTAGTTTACAGCTTGGCTGCGATATTTGCACCTCCGACTTCAACAAGCATTTTTTAGTACCAGGTTAGCATTCGCTCTTCGATCCCTTCTTCTTAGCCAGTCTGCCCTGCTGCAGCCTGTTATCCAGGATCACCGCGTGGAGGTGTAGAAGGGTCTTGGCAGCTTTGGTTCGCTGGCCCTGACGATAGCAGTAAGCTAAGGGTCGCTGACCACTGCAGCTCATACGCTGCTCAGCACGTTGATCCCAAATGTTGTATTTGAAATGCCACAGTTGTATCTTTATTGATGTAGTTGTGGTACATGTAAATGTTGGTTTAAAAAATGTTTCACAATTTTCACATGTACCTGGGAGGTTTGGAACTGTTTCTTGTTTATCAATAATTTCTGACACGACAAATAAGTTTCCTACTCTGCTCATCCGGAGATCTCCACTTATAGCGGTGGGTATTCTGCCTTCAAGCCTGCGCTTGCCACTCAGCGTGTCGGTGATCCTGGATAACATGCTGCAGCAGAGCAGACTAGCTAAAGAGATGGGATCGAAGATGAAAAGCAAACCCGGTACCAAAAAGTGTCCTCTAAAGCCGAATGTGTCTGACCGATAGGTGCAAATATCGCAGTCAAGCTGTAAATTACGACACAACGCATTCCAATCTTCGGACAACATCATGCTACTTGCAAAGCCCTTTTCAGAGCTTGGTATCTGGAATTTGAGAACGTTCGGGGCTTTGAAGCGGAAGTTTGAGAATGTTCAGGGCTTGATAGCGGGAGTTAGAGAACGTTCAGGGCTTGATAGCGGGAGATAGAGAACGAGCCACAAAGAAGAACTCAGCGTGTTGCCAGCCTTCTACCACTGGAAGGTGCAGTTTGGTGTTTCACTTCCAGTTTGAGTTTGAAACCACGACAATCAAAGTTACTCCCCCTACCAATGTCCCTGGTCCTTTTAGAAGACATGCAGTCATCAGCAGTTAATGTTAAATGATACAGCAACACTTTTTCCACACTGTCGACTTGCCGGTATCCTCCTCTATTTGATGGCGTTTTCCGAGAAAAGGCACTGTAAGAAGATTTTTCTCAAAAGTGAGTTTCACAATCATCAGTATCGGACAAATATATTAGACTGATGATTGTTTCAAGCTGTATGAATTTAAAACCATCATTTTGCCAATATTTATGTTTCTCTTTTAAGAGGCGATCTTCGCATTCTATATATATACTCAATCGGGCATAAAGCGTGTTTCTTAACATAGCCTATTTTGAATGTTGTATTTTTAGAGGCTACCTGTCCTTCGACTAGTCCACACAAGCTCTAAAGGAAATTTAATGTTAAACAATATAAAGTGAGAAAAAAAACCCAGTTATAAATAGGTATGGTCAGACACGGCCCTGAGACGAAAACTCAAACTAAACCCACGTTACGACCAATAGGCCTTCGTCAGGGACAAAGAACAACAACAATAATGAACTAGTGAATCATATAATAATGGAAAAATACCACATTTATGTAAGAATGCCCACAAGAGCGTGAGCGACTGTACAGCGGCAGCTCTGTGATATTCATATTGCTTGGCTTAGTAGGAAGGCGATCAAGATTCTACAAGCACACGGATATGAAGTATGTGACCTGCGCTTCTGGAGAGCTGTTAAAACTACAGCCCGATACATTTTTACCTTGATAGTGACACTGATGCCTCGTCGGTTTAGGACGTTTGCTTGAAGCCTCTCAAACCAGAACTTGTCTTTGAAATTCTGTTGTCGATATTCGCCTCTCTGGTGAAGGTACTGCCTAGGTAGGTGAAACTATCAACTGTCTGGAGACGTTGATTCTGTACCGTAATGTATGATTCTCTGTACAGATTCCAAGAAACAAGCTGGAGTACCTCTTGTTATTCAATTGTTGATTGTGAGACCAAAGCTACTGTTTAAAAAAAAATATTAAAAAACTGTAAATACGACTTTTCCCTATTGCTGGGGTAGTCGAGAGCCAAAGCTACTGGATACCGAAAACTTCGTCATGGTGGACTGTATATCATGTTCTGAATATGTGTTAAGGGCGCAAGTAGGGCAGCGCCAGGATGACCTATATCCAAAGCAAGCGTCACTAGGATGACCTTGACCCAAAGCAGACGGTGTCAGAATGACCTATGCGCAATGCAGGTGGCGCCAGGATGATCTTAACTCAATGCAGGTGGCGCCAAGATGACCTACAACAAAGGCACACCAAGATTACCTACATTTAAAAAAGGATAAATTAAATAAAAAAGTAAATGTTTATAGGTCTCTAATTATTAATTATATTCCAAAGCACTGTTGCAGGATTTATCTTTGAAATTGAAAAAAAGAAAACTATTGTCAATTGCATTTATTTCAAGGTTGAAAAAAAACAAATGTGTATAAAAAATTCCCCCCCCCCCCCCCCCCCCCCCCCTCCCGCGCCTAGTTTACCGATTGGGACCACCTGCCCTGTGCACAAAATTAGAAATAACAAGTTAAGAGAAACTTTTGCGAACAATTATATTATATAGCCCATTCACTAAATTCAATAAAGGTAAGAAATGAGAGTCTTCAGTGTTATATAGAGTCCATCCTGTTACACGAAAGTTAATGATTGACAATCAATAAATAAATGTCGAGAATACTGGCGATTACTGAGATGCGAGAACAGTTAGAAGAATTCCATTGACACAAATATAATAGCGAGGATGTACATAGATACAGCGAGTGTACACTAGAAGCTAATTACAGACACCAGAAGGAAACAGTGATAAAGTTTGGGGCACCGTTTTAGAAAGACAAGCGTTTGAGAACACGGTGACAACGTGCACAATTGTTGATAGGGTAGACAGAACACGTCACAGACAGAACACGTCAACAGACAGAACACGTCACAGACAGATGGTACTGGATAATTTTGTTGTCTGCCATAACGATACAATTGATGATGGAAGTAGCGACACGGGGCATTCCAAATTATGAAACCACTCTCTCATTTCCATATATTTCCCACAAGCAAATGCCCATGTGGAACTGGAATCCAATGCCAGGAATATATCTTTCGGAACTATCTCGTTCAAAACAACATATGATGCCAGACACGAGCAGGGGTGCGGAACTTAACCAGAAATTGAGGGGTCTAGACCTTGAAAATAACGTGATCTTCAACAGGAGATGGGTTTACAGCTCTATCTAGAATAATGAACCTGTACTCAGACGAAGAATACAAGTCCAGTGACATTAAATTGGGGAACTATATCGCCGCCTGCGCCGGTCAGTCGGTGTAGCACATGTAATCCTATGAAGTCTAAGTCAGTAAGTACACTATACCAGTGGCTACTATACATAGAATGACTTTCGTCAAACTGCGTCGACCTATACACTTTGGGTTTACAGCTGCTATGTCTTTAGATGTTTACTAACTTGAAAACAAAAGTTGTGACCTTTTTGTAAGGACAAACATTTTTTTAAAACAAACAGGAACAAACAAATACATGTAAGATTTTTGGTTTCCTGTGATCGTAAAAACTTGTGGGTGTTTTTTTTCCCTTGCATCTGGTAGTCTGGTAGCCTCTGTTTCAGTGTAAAACGACATTCTGTGGAAGACAGCTGATCTATCATTGCACTCTTGTACGGTCTCCTCCTCCACTCCCCCCCCAACCCCTTCCCCTTTCCCCAAATGCTTATTCTCTGACCAATGGGTGGTTGTCTAGTTGCCTTGGGGTGAGGTCTACAGATATTTTAGATTTTTTTAAATTCAACATTTAGAAGTAAAACAAAATACAAATTAAATTCTCGATATTTTGTATTATTTTGCACCTCACTGAAGTTAAATCTTCTCTTCTTTTCTAGGCAATGGTTTTTGTAAAGTTAGGAAACACACTAAGACGAACTTAGGCTTTTATGTAATCCGTGTGTTTGAAACGAGACAAGGACGACACGTAACCGAATACTGTTCAAGTTGAAAATCTCCACTGTATACATTAGCACCAACAAGCCAACCTGCTTCGTATCATATGTTTGATTTAATAATTTCTCATCTGTGTCCGCTCTCTAATTCTTAGAGTGCAAACTGCAATCGTCTTCTACATGTGTCAATGTTTTCTTGTTACAAATATTATTTCTGTCTGACGTTTCCCTCTTTTAACTGTATAATTGTATAATCACTATCTTACTCATTTCCTTTGTTTAATTAAAGCCTAAGTCATTCACTTCTCTTAACTATATAATCACTGTCTGACTCTTTCTCTCTGCTAACTGTATAATCACTGTCTGACTCTTTCTCTCTGCTAACTATATAATCACTGACTGACTCTTTCTCTATCTTACTGTATAATCACTGACTCTTTCTCTCTACTAACTGTATAATCACTGACTGACTCTTTCTATCTGCTAATTGTATATACTGTCTGACTCTTTCTCTCTACTAACTGTAAAATAACTGAAGGGAATCTTTCTCTCTGCTAACTATATCATCACTGTCTCTTTCTATCTACTAACAGTATAATCGCTGAGTGACTCTTTCTCTCACCTAACTGTATAATCACTGTCTGACTCTTTCTCTCTGCTAATTGTATAATCGCTGTCTCACCCTTTCCCTCTGCTATCCGTATAATCATTGTCTGACTCTTTCTCTCTCCTAACTACATAATCATTATCTGACTCTTGATCTCTGTTAACTGTATAATCACTGTTTAACCCTTTCTCTCTGCTAATCGTATACTCATTGTCTGACTCTTTCACTCTGCACCTATATAATCTCTTTCTTACGTTCTCAATTCGTTTATTACTTAAATAGTCTTTTTCTCACTCTTTCAATCTACTACCTTTATAATCTTTGTATTACTCTCTCATTCTCCTAAATCAATCAAAGTCCTTCACTCCTCTCAGTGATTAGGCCATTGACAACATCCCGCCAGCATACACGGCCCTGGGCTGATCTTTCTGCCTGTCTCCAGGGGAAATATTTAAATCTTAGTTCCTTCTCACATTATCTTTCTGTGTATTTTGTGATTGTCTACCTCTCCCTAGCTTTTTCTCTTCCCTTGAAAGTCCATGTAAAAGCCTGTTTGGTTATATTGGACTGTGCCTTACGAAGCGTATGTCCTGTCCAGTCCCATTTTCTTCGCTTAAGATGTTGTTCAAGTGGCTGTTGTTGGCTTCTTTCCCATATGTTTTCATTTCTCACCATGTCCTGCTACTTTATGCCCATTATCCTTCATATGCATCTGTTAACGAAGGGATGTAGTCTTTGTTGTGTGGCCTTGGTCCCTCTCCATGTCTCCGCTCTATACAATAACACAGACGTGACACTTGCGTTGAATATTCTAATTTTGGTTGGAACCTTGATTTCTCTGGATCTCCATATATTGTTTAGTGTCAGGAATGCCCCTCTTGCATTTCCAATTCTGATATTTACATTTGCATATGTACGTCTGATATCGCAAATAAGTAAAGGTATCCACTTTTTCCAACTGCTCTCAATCCAGCATGATTGGTTCTTTGCTGTTAGCGTTGAGTTCAAAGAGATTGGTTTTTTCATGTTGATATTCAGTCCCAATTTGAGTGATTGTTCTTTCACTCAAGTTTTTCTTATATTTGGTTATGACTGTGTGGCAATAGTATTAGATCATCAGCGGAGTCCAGGTCGTCCAAATTGCTACAACAGTGTCCACTGAATACAAATTATTTTCACCTCGACTATTTCAAAATTCAATTTGCACAACCACTTCGCAGTCGAAGATGGACATCATCAATTTTCCCGCCGAGGCGACGACCTTGAATATTTTGGGGTAGGTGAGTTCTTTTGTCTGTACTGCATAGACTGGCGCTTGTTTTCTTGGTCATAATGATGTGCCAATGACTCGTTGCCAATGACAATTCAGTGGATACAGGAACCGCCTGCGTGTTCATATCGCGCCAGAATTTAGTAACACACCTGCTGTAGTAGATAGACCGAATAAATGAACAGAAATAGTGCTGAAATAGGAGATAAAATGGGCTCATTTGTAAAATGTAACTAAATATGGTTGTATATGGGGTTGGCAACACACATGCAAAGGAGAGTGCTTAAAATGAAAACCGTAAAAAATGCAACATTTATTAAGAAACAGAAGCGAACAACTACCATTTTTTGACGCCTCAATGCTTTCGATAATCCTCTCTCCTCACCCACCCTTCCGGCGCCAACATAGTGCATGCATTTTCCAGAGAAAGTCTTTTTTAGTCTGTAGCCATTAATGCACCGCTTGTTATGCTTCTTAATCGAACTTGGAAGTATTCCAATCATCGCCTCTTTGAACGGTCCAAAGACGTGGCAATCACTTGGGACGTGGTCTGGTGGATACGGCCAATAAGGAAAATAAAGTCCCTCAATGGTTGCAAATACTGCAGTATTGGGCCGGTCATTTTCTAGTTGCAACAAACCACCCACACTCAGATGGCTACGTTCTTGGGATTTGATTGCAGGTCGAAAATGATTCACGAAAATATCCGTGCACGTGACACTGGTGAGATTATTCCCCATGGGCACGCAGTGCTCTAAAACAGTGATTCCCAAACGTCTCAGTGAAATGGACCGGCATGAATTTATCAGTCGCTGCCGAAACCGGTGTCCAATTGATTGATTATTAGTCTTCTTCGATCATCTTAAATTAGACTTACAATTTGTTTAACTGCATGCTTAGCCAGTTATAATATTCCATTACCATTTAATGATTACAGTATAATACTGGGTTTTTTGTGTGTGTGTGTGGTTTAAAAAAAAATTAAAAGTTATTTCCTGTTCAACGAATGAGGTAAGCGTTGCTATAAAATAAAAGCCTCATTCATCACAAAAAATTCAACATAACCACCCCCGCATGTGACTATGTGTCAAACGTCTTCGTTTTCATTAGAATGGATATCCGGATGATAGTAGTGACCCATGTTTCATCTCCAGTAACAACTATCGGTAGGAAACCATTACTTCTTACTACTTATTAGTTCTTGACAGCCATCAACACGTCATATCTATTATGAAGTTAGGTGCAGTGGCATATACTTTGCAGACACTTTCTGCAACCTACACGACAAAGGCAGGCTATTTTGAATTTGTTTCCAATTTTATTGTTTACTTGAAGCCCACTTGCGGTGTATATATATATATATATATATATATATATATATATATATATATATATATATATATATATATATATATATATATTGCAAAAAAGACTTTCCACTCACATATATAAGAACAAAGCTAAAACAATCCTGGATGGATCGCAATGCTGCCATATACAGGAACTGCACAAGCGCAAATAGAAGAGAGATTAGGAAGGACAAGAAGCAACATATCTTGGACGCATGCAACAAGAAAGAAGAGTTGCAAAGATAAGGGAAGAAAGGAGACGCATTCAAAGTAATCAGAACGCTCACAGATTTAACTGATCAAATCATTGTTTAGGGGACCACAAGCGACGGTCAGGATAGCTTAGGAGACATCACACTTTTTCGAGATGGACAAGGGAAAACGACAAGTATGCATACTGAGATGGGACAGTAGCTTTTTGGTTCATCTGGAAGTTTGTTGCCTTGCTAATAGTTGTCCATCACAAGTGATGAAGACCACTCTCTTTGTTCAGCCGTGTGGACAGACGTATCTCTTGCTGTGTCCGCTGAAAAGGGTGACTTGCGCGGTTATTTGATTAAAGTGAGGAAGAAACTGCGCCTTTTGTCAACCTCACTCACAGAGCCTAAGCTACCTTTTGCCAGTGGCAAGACATTCATCGAGACTACTGGAGATAGCATAGGATGCAGATTTTGCCTTTCCGTAAACATGTAGCCCGCAGGATAGAAAGGTGGGGTGGCATCTAACGCCGTTTGTCGTGCCTTTTCGATAACCACAAAAGGTCGTATGGACAACACTCAGCGTGTAAGTGAGTCTGGCATCTCTCCCCAGCTGTATTCAGTTCGTCATAGTAGCATCTAAAATTCCCACACGCCAAATTCGTGAAGGTGACCCGACAGAACTAACCCGTGAAATACGACACAGGTATAAGCGTAGTGCCATTCAGCCGGCGTCCAGACCAGGAAAAACGGATGGAAGAAATCACAAAACCTGGGTGAGGCACCTACCTCCTACCAGGCGCGTCAGCTGCGAATAAATAAGCAGCCGTGGACAAAAACGGGTCGGCAGGCACGGAGGCTGTAAGGAGGCAGCCCCTCCACCATGCAAAGACACAACATACTAATCACCTGTTTGTCTTAAAAATGATTACAAGTCAAAACATAGAGAAAACCGGACTGACCTCAACGGCGACGAACAGGCGAGAAATAAGGACCACGATTTACGGAACATGGAATGTACGAAGTATAAACGGAAAAGAACATGAACTAATAGAGGAGATGAAGAGAGCAAAATTAACGGTCCTGGCACTTACAGAAACAAAGAAAAAGGGACAGGGCGTTCTGGACCATGATGGCAACATGCTATACTACAGCGGAGTTCCCATGAGTGAACGAGCCAGGGCAGGGGTTGGTTGTATGGTGAATAGTAACAACAAAGCAAACATTAAATGATGGAAGTTCATTTCAGAACGACTGATGGTTCTAAGTCTACAAGAGGAGGATAGTCAAATGGATATCGTCACTGTGTATGCACCAAACGAAGATGAGAGCACTGACATAAACGATGAATTTTATGAGCTCCTTCAAAGGACCATTGACGATTGCCATAATGAAATACTTCTCCTTGGAGACTTAACGCAAGAGTTGGAAACGACTATTCTAGATGGGATGGAGTGATCGGTAGGTATGGAGAAGATGTCTTAAATGACAATGGAAAACGACTGCTGAGATTCTGCAGAGAACAAAACCTTGTTATTACAAATACAAGGTTTCCACACAAGCGTATCCATGCCTACACAAGATGTGAGCCGGCAAGAAATGAAAGATCCATAATTGACTATGCGATAGTGAGGAAAACTGATTTCAAGTATGTAAAGGATGCTAGAGTGTTCAGAGGACCAGAGATAGGAAGCGACCACTACCTAGTTAAAATAAAGAGAGAAATTGAAAAATACTATCCAGCCAGGCAACACCCATCAGCAAGCATGAAACATAATACACGAGGAGAAAATAAAATTAAGGCTTACAAACTACGAGAACCAGATGTTAAGAGGAGATACCAAGGGCTCATAACAACAGCAATAGAAAGGATAGAGGAATCTGAAGAAGATATGGAAATACTTTGGGTAAAATTCAAAGACATCCTCAAAGAGGCTGCAGCAGACGCATGCGGTCAAACCAAAGAAGGGTGGAAGAGAAAGAGTACACCATGGTGGACAGAAGAAGTGAAAACAATAATACGAGAAAAGAAAAAGGCATGGAAGCAATACCTAGGGGCTAGGAATACAGAAGAACAAACAAAGAAATATAAAGAATATGTAAATTTTAGAACAGAAGCAAAGAAGACTGTGCTCAAGGCCAAACATAAATCCTGGGAAGAATTTGGAGAGAAACTGGAAAATAATGCTGGAGAAAACCAGAAACTGTTCTACAAGACCTTAGAACATGGGAAGGAAAAGGAATGCCCCCTGAAATTTGTTAAAGATAAACAAGGTGCGCTGTTGACTGCCCCAGAAGAGGTAATGAACAGATGGAAAGAATATTTCTCAGATCTCCTTGGAGTGGAGGGAAACCAAGCTCTGGAAGTAACAGTCCCAATTCAAGAAGAGGGAGCCATGGAGGGAAACGATAATATCACAATGGAAGAACTAAAGGCAGCATTGGAGAAAATTAAGATTGGTAAAGCAGCAGGACATGATGGTATAACACCAGAAATGGTTAAATACATGGGAGCGGCAGGAGAGATGCTATTCATGAAGATTCTCAAGGCAGCTTGGCGCCACAAGAAGATACCAAGAGACTGGGATGTTGCAATAATAATACCAATATTTAAAAAGGGCGACAATCGACAATGTGAAAATCACAGAGGTATTTCCCTTCTCAGTGTCCCCGGGAAAGTCTACTCTAGGATTCTAGAACGGCTATTAAGAGGTCTAGCAGAGCCAAATATGGATGAAACTCAATGTGGGTTTAGGGCAAACAGAAGTACTCACGACCTTATCTTTACACTCAGACAGCTAGGTGAAAAGGCTCTTGAATATGATAAAGAGATGCATCTCTGCTTTTTTTTGCATTTGGAGAAAGCATTTGATAAAGTTCCTTGGGACAAACTCTAGGAGTGCCTGACAAGGAAGAACATCCCAGGACCCCTGATCTCTGCCATACAGAGTTTCTATAAAACATGCAGAAATTATGTGAGGACATCAAATCAAAAGTCAGGAGAGTTCAAGACCACTAGAGGAGTAAGACAGGGGGATATTCTATCACCGTATCTTTTCATACTCCTCATGGATGAAGTCATCAACGCCTGCAAGGAACGGATAAAAAAGTATGAAATAGGGTACTGGAAGATGAGACCAAGTTACATATCGGAACTAGCATTTGCAGACGATGTGGCCCTGATCACGAAAACCGAAGCACATCTCCAGATCAACTTGCAGGTCTAGGAAGAAGAGTTGAAGAAGAGAGGAATGCACATAAGCAACTCCAAAACAAAAACCATGGTGATCGCCAGAGATGAAAAGAGACATCAGATAACCCTGGGAACACGAGCACTGGAGCAGATCAGCAACTTTAAATATCTAGGAGTGGTAATAGACATCATGGGAGGAATCAAAGAGGAGTTAACTGCACGAAGGGCAACAGCAGGTAGACTGTTCCATGCAATAAACAGAGGTTTCCTCGGCAGAAGAGAAATAAGCAGGACAACAAAGATGGATGTATACTGCTCGACTTATGTGCCTGTCCTGACATATGGATGTGAGTCAAGGGCAATGACTACAGCCCAAGAAAGGCAATTACAAACTTCAGAAATGAGGTACCTAAGAAAGGCAATTCAGGTGACGAAAAGGGACAAGATCCGTAACCAGACAATACGTAGCAGTCTTGAAGTTCAACCCCTGCAGACACGAGTGGAGCTGTCCCAACTACAGTGGTTTGGCCATGTCTGTAGAATGGAAGAAGATCGGATACCAAAGCGGTCATAGGATATCAAAAGTCAAGGACGCAGACCCCGAGGACGCCCCAAAGTACGTTGGGAAGACAACATACGACAGTCCGTAAGTGATAGAGGGATGGATTGGAAAGAGGCCAGGAAAAAGACGGCGGATAGAGCAGTGTGGCATTCTCTTTGGCAAACCTCTACACCTCACGGTAGAAGAGGAGCGACTAAGTAAGTAAGTAAGAAATCACAAAAAAAAGAACGAAATAACAAGTCTAGACGGAAAACAACACCACGTTTCCGTGAACACAAGTGTAAGTCGTCGACTAGTGTGAATTCCAGGCAAATCCGTTTCTCCAAGTCATGCTGATTCTTCTTCTTCTTCTTCTTCTTCTTCTTCTTCTTCTTCTTCTTCTTCTTCGTTTGTTCTCAATCTCCCGCTACCAAACCCTGAAAGGGCTTAAGTAGCAGAATGTAGTCCAGAGAACGGAATGCGTTGTGTCGTAGTTTACAGCTTGACATGCGATATTTGCACCTCCGACTTCAGCAAGCATTTTTTTAGTACCGGGTTAGTATTCCCTCTTCGATCCCTTTTCCTTAGCCAGTCTGCCCTGCTGCAGCCTGTTATCCAGGATCACCGCGTGGAAGTGTAGAAGGGTCTTGGCAGCTCTGTTTCGCTGGCCCTGACGCTAGCAGTCAGCTATGGGTCGCTGACCACTGCAACTCATGCGCTGCTCCGCGTCTTGATCCCAGTCATGCTGATTAACTTTAGGACTATTTCTTACCCTGGACTCATTTGAGTTAACATTTAATTATGGATCAATATCTATGCAGAAAACATAATGAGAAATGTAAAGAATAACAATCGGCGGGAATGGAGGACACATGTTCACTTTCATCAGCACGCTTAAGACGTGAGGACAAATATAACAAATCGCCACTTAGCATCCTTTTCAGGGCAAGCAAAAGAGTAAAAACCAAGTCAGATTGCAGGATGAAAACAAGAGGTAAAAGACGTTTGAGATTCATTGCAGGCGACGTTTATATGTAGGTGGCATCTGATCTGATTTAATCTAAAAAATGTCAGCTTTAAGTAGAGCAACAATGGTAATAGACTGTCGTTTTAATGGTAACTCATCTATTGCTTTTATTTTTTAGCATGATTGTTGAGAGGGGCCAAAAATATCGATTTGACCAAGCTATTTAAACTCGTCCATATAATGGAATATTTCACAGTCCGTGCATAACAACTGAATTTCTTTACAAGGTCAAGATTGTTCTCAAGTTTGAAAATGAAAGGTATACCGCTTCAACTTCGGCTGAAATACTTCTCCGACTCGACAAATACTGGAAAGATGAGATATGTCATTGACAGCTCCAGAGAATGTAATCAAAACCTGATCTTGAATTGCTCATCTGATTGGCGTGCTGAATGTAGAGACAATGTAAATCAGCATCATTTGACCCTAACCAAAGACACTGGCACACTGCAAGATGATAGAGCCACGCATAACTAGAAGTTAGTTCAAATCGATTCTACGAAGCTCGATGCGTTAAGAACAGATCAGGTAGAACGACCAGTAATTAATTGCACGTCCATGTTAAATAATGATGTAACAAGAGCAAACGACGTTTCGGAACAAGGTAAAACTTGTAAAAGACATGGACTCGCGAAGAGACATTCGTATTTACAAAATATTACATCTAAACCAATGATAAATTATGGATATAAAGAACAAAGTGTAGATAACTACAATTGGTCTAATGCTAAGTGTCAATGTAATACTTCACTTATCGGACCTAGACATTTCAGTGGTTCATCTCTTGGAAATTCAGATGGGTGCACCGAAGTAAGAACAGCAGTAGTTCCAGACTTAACTGTTCATACACATTTTCAGAAGGACACAAATGGAGAATTTTGTTGTGCACATTTGTCGACCGATGACTTTCGTTTACAAAATGGACATTCTGAAAATTTTTCTGCAATCGAAAACAAACAATCTAACAGAAACAATTCACTGAAAATTGAACACCGATATCGGATCGCCAGCGAGCTTTCTAATGATCGTGTTTTAGTGGAAACACCGATTCTGCCACTAAGGTGTACAGAATGCCACATTCTGCCAACAGACCCAATTTTCATGACCCATAATGGATATATCAAATCAGAAGAAAATTCAGAAGTGACAAAGAACAAGAAATATTCAATCGGTTCTGCCTGTGGCAGTTCTGATAAACACATCCCCAGCAAGAAAGAAAAACACAGAAAAAGGCAAGAAAATAACGTGAACTCATCAAAGAAACCAGATAAAAGCCTGTCAGAGTCATTTTGTACCAAATACTCGTCTTGTAGATGGCAGCTTGCATATATGTGTTTCCTAGCACGGTTCATACAGACAACGTTACGCCAGAGCATGGGCGTTGCAATCATTGGAATGACGTTGAAAAGGAAAGTAGAAAATACACCGTATTTTAGAAATGTCACAAATAACTCTTCAGAGATTACTGAGCAGAAAATGGTAAGTCTCTTTTTGTTATCTTGTGGCTATTTCATTGTTAATAATAATTGTTGTCACGATATCAACATGCTTATTATCATTAATGCAATCAAATCAGAATCGTCGATACCTAGTTCATCATTGTTTGCATTGCGTGACAATTATTTATTCAACATTTTGTTGTTGTCGCTATCATTATCATCATCATCATCATCACAGGGGACGGTGAGGGCTAGTGGTTAAGTGACACGGCTCACAACCAGAAGGTGCTGGGTTTGATCCCCATCACAGCACCGGCCGTTACCTCGGGGGAAGGAAACCCTTAGAAAATGCAGGAGGAAGCAGACCCTTACATAAAATGCATGCTGAAGCCGGATGCACTGGGCCGACAGGCGCAAAATAAAAACCACAGTGCAACACACCCCGTCTTGTGGATTAGCGAAATTAGGCGAACGAAAAAAAAATCATCATCATTATTATCATCAAAAGATAAAAAGAATGTCTAAAATATACGCCGTCATATTACATGTCCTTTGCAGAACGTCGCTCTCATAAAAGTAGACCTGTAATACTCTCGATATTTGACTAGTTATCCTGCGTCTGTCATTGCCATCCTTCGAAACCTCTGTAATATCCTGTGCCCATCATCTCCTCGGGCTGCCTCTGTCATTGCCATCCTTCGAAACCTCTGTAATATCCTATGCCCATCATCTCCTCAGGCTGCCTCTGTCACTGCCATCCTTCGAAACCTCTGTAATATCCTGTGCCCATTATCTCCTCGGGCTGCCTCTGTTACTGCCATCCTCGAAACCTCTGTAATATCCTGTGCCCATCATCTCATCGGGCTGCCTCTGCCTCGCTAACCAACTTACCTAGTACCATTCCAACAGTATAGTTTCTTTCAAGAACGTGGTGGCCTTAGATGTGCCCAAATTATTTTAGGATGCTAGACGTAATAGAGTTTACTATACACTTTTCTTCTATATCTAGTTCTTTTAGGCTTTCTGTGTTTTTCTTTTTCTCTATCCATGCTATTTTGAGCACTTTCTTGTAGCAGTTTAGCTCGAATTATTCAATCTTCTCCTTAGTGTTTGAGTGGTTGTACATGTTTCAACTCCATACGTTTGCACTGGAAAGATGCAACAGAGGTGTTAAGATCAATAGTGAAAGAATATGGGCCATCAAATTTGCCGATGACCAAGCCGTACTAGAAGGAACAGAGCATTTATTACAAAATCTATTAACCAAGATCAATAATACAGCCGGGATCAAGATGCTGAGCAGCGCATAAGCTGCAGTGGTCAGCGACCCATAGCTGACTGCTAGCGTCAGAGCTAGCGAATCTGAGCTGCCAAGACACTTCTACACCTCCACGCCGTGATCCTGGATAACAGGCTGCAGCAGGGCAGACTGGCCAAGGAGAAGGGATCGAAGAGGGAATACTAACCCGGTACTAAAAAAATGCTTGCTGAAGTCGGATGTGTTGGACCGAAAGGTGCAAATATCGCAGCCAAGCTGTAAACTACAACACAACGCATTCCGTTATCTGGACTACATTCTGCTACTTAAGCCCTTTCAGGGTTTGGTAGTGGGAGATTGAGAACGAAGAAGAAGGAGAAGCAGAAATAATACAGCCAAATCATTTGGTATGAAGATTAGTGCTAGTAAAATAAAGACGATGGCAAGAGCCGAACAAACCCAACGAATAAATTTGAGCACAGAGGGACACGCCACAGAATAAGTGCAGAGGTTTTCTTATGTGCCACAGATTATTACAAATAATATTCTTTTTGAGATCGAAATCAAAACTAGAGCGTAGAATCGCCGTAGACAAAAAGGCATTCAGGGAGAAACGAAAACTTGTAGTAACTTCAACTAACATCAATTCGGAGCTGCAATAAAGAATAATCACCAGCCTGACTCGTAGTTCTGCACGGCTCTGAAACGTGGACTCTATTTAAAAAGGGTGAAAAGACTAAAGAAGCTTTTGAAATGCGGAGCTTTCGCAAAATGCAAAGAGTAAGCTGAAGAGAAAAAAGTAAAACGAGCACGTTCTGGCTTAGTGTTATATGAGCACGTAGACAACAAATGAAAAGTGGTTTGGTACCAAAATGAGACAACGAGGTTATAACTATTTAGGTGACGAGTGGCTCATCTATTTACGATTTGAAGATGCTATCGCTCTCATCACTCATACACTTGATGAAGCCCAACAATCACTGACGATCTCAATGGGGTCAGCTGAGCTGCTGACCTGAAGATAGATAAAAGTATAATAAAAAACCTCTACTGCGCAAAGTAGAGCTCGGAGCAAACTAGGAGAGGAACCATCGAGGATGTCAGCTTCTATATTCGCCTAGGCCAAGAGATAAATGCCACCCACAAAAATTGGGTACGAAATCTCTAGATGACTAAAACCAGCTTGGTTTGCGGTATTCCTCCAATACCATTAAGCCAATGCTTCAAGAAATAAAAGACACAACGGCAAGGGCACACACTTTTAATGTCATCGTCATTCCAAAGTGTGGAACTTGGGCAAAACAGATGCTGAGATACTTCGAGTCACTAAGAAGTTGTCGATAAGGGATAATATCTGAAACGATGAAATTTGACATCAAACTTTGTTTCGGGACATCCTAGAATCAGTGCTCTCACGACAAAATTGCTGGACTGGACATGCAGTACACATGTCTGGCAACAAATGGATACGTGGTACACATGTCTGGCAATAGATGGACACGTGGTTTACATGTCTGGCAACAGATGGACACGTAGAACAACGTTTTGGTGGCCTGTGCCTATACACGCTCATGGGACCTATGCGATGGCTGGATGGATTCACCAAAGATTTAGGTCTGCATTAGTACAGCAATGACATTCTTTAGTATTTAGAGATGGCCATGGTACAGCACTGCAAAAGATTTAGGCGCAAACAGAATATTGTTGGTTTCCTCGCACTGGCCTCGATGATGACGTGATAATGTACTATATTGTGATACCATTTTTATCCATTCAGATTCAAGAATTCGAATGGAGCTCTGCATTTGAAGGCGTTATCCTAGCATCTTTCAATATGGGATCAATAGTCACTCCCATTATTGTGGGTTATCTCGCTACAAGGTACTGCTCCTAACAAATCAAACATCTCAACTATTAACTTCCATTACTGTGGGATATCTCACCAGTAACCTAACATCTCAACTTTTCACTCCCGTTAATGTGGGTTATCTTGCTACTAGTTACTGCCCCTAACATAGCAAATCATATCAACTATTCACTCCCACTAATGTGGATTATATCGTCAGTGGGTACTATTACTAACATAAAACATAACATATCAACTATTAGTTAGTTTTCTTTCCACTCATGCTGTTGAGCGTCGTATGGAGCTTTAAGTTATCTTACTTGCGCCAAATGCGTTGAGTAGGTCAATGTGAGCTTGTGTGGCTGCATAATCATTATAATGTCATCTATCCACCTGCCTCACCTTTGCCCTGTAACTAGACCTTTCTGCGTGGTAAGCCATCAGTGGAAGTTGATGAGAGCGCATTCTCATGAGATGATCGAATCCACGTATTTTGAGCATGGAAATGTACTCTGCACAAGACGTAGTCCCGACCATACTTCGAATGTCGTAGTTTTAAATTATACCTTTCCTGGTAACACCGATGACCTTCCAAAAACAATTCATTTCACACGACAAAAGTTTGCTCTCTGTCGCTTTGTTGCTTAACTAATGCTCTGGTGACTAAGCAATGGTAACAGCTGATAAGTCATTGCAGGTGCTTTCTGGCACCTAGTCTCGATTTCCCTGTCAAGCCTACCGTCTATAAAAAATACTTCCCTAATACTTGAACTCGTGGGCCTATTGAATAAAAGGATTAAAATAAGGCGAGGCTGCAGCGGTTCTGTGGATGTGTATAATGGGAAAAAAACATGAAAAAAACTAGTAAAAGTTGATTAAGGTTGAGCTTAATCAAAATTTAAAAATGGGTATGGTCAGATACCGCACCGAGACGAGAACACAAACTTGGCACAACCGGTCGCTTAGACAGAATGCGTCTCCTACCTGAAACAGATGAGTTGACCCTTTTTGTCTTCTATGTTGATTTGTTAGTTCAGTGTTCTTGTCCCTGATGAAGGCCTATTGGTCGTAACGTAGGTTTTGTTTGTGTTCTCGTCTCGGTGCGGTATCTGACCAAACCCGTTTTTAAATTTTGATTAAGCTCAACCTTAATCAACTTTTAATAGTTTTTTTTTCATGTTTTTTGCCTATTGAATAGCAAAATTATTTACACTTATGTTGGTAGGACTAGGACATTCTGTTTTTGCCTCGTTAATTTGCATATTGTATTTAGCGCCAGGTAGTCGTAAGCGCGTTCGTGTGATCGTGAAGTTTATTTTCATCGTCGTACAGCAGACACTGATCGTTTGTAAAAAGCAATTCGTGTATTGAGTCAGTTCTGCTTCAGATGTCTCAATGTGATTGGTCTATGATTCGATTTTGTCCATGTAAATATTAAACAGCAGAAGAGAAAGCATACGCTCCTATCTCCCACCAGTAATAATTTCAAAAACATATATGACACCATCAGTCGTTCTTACGACATTTATACTCGTACGATGCAGTGCTCTTACATTGCAAGTATCTGACCTTGCACATCATAGTCTTTCAGTATTGTCCAGGGTGTAATCACGTCTACCCTATCAAACGTTTTTTCTTGATCAATGAAAACAATGTATAGATTTTCGCCACTGTATTGATCTTTCGCTTAATTGCCTTTATTGTGATTAAGGCGTCGGTGCAGCCCATACCCAGCGAAATCCAAATTGAGCTTTAGGCAGCTGAGGTTCAACAACGGGGAATATTCTGTTCTAGTATCTTCGCATACATTTTATCAATATTACTAAGTAGCGATTTGCCTCTGTACGTGGGACAGTTTCTTTTGTGGCCTTTTTTCCTTCCAAATTGGCACGAGTGTAGCTCGCTGCCAGTCGTCATGTACACGTTCTCCGCCGTTGTAAGGAGTCCCGGTAGTTAGACTAACCCTGTTTACCCATATGCACGAATCGTCTCTGTTGTTAATTCGCCCATACCTGGTGACTTATTCTTTTGACTACTATTTATGACTGAAACCATTATATCATGTTGCATATGATCTGAGTTACGTGGGAGAAAAACTGAATCCTCCGTTGAGGCAATAGTGTTCCTTCCACCGGTCTCTTCTGCTGAGTTAATTAAATATAGGAAAACCATACTTGTCATTGATGACTGAAGTAGGATGGAAGCCATCGTCTTTAAATCGCATCGTCTTGATACTTTTGAAAAAGTTTCTAGGGCGGTTTTGGCACATGGAAGTGAGCTGCTAGCATTAAATGTTTCCAAGATTCATCTCTGGCGTGTTTTATTATCATCTTGTTCTCTGGTAGGCGATGTAGTCATTTTGTTGCTTGGATGCCAACCAACCCTTGTGAGCTTCATTTTTTAGACCATATAGACGCCCTTACCACATCACTCTCTAAGCGCTTCGTTTCTCATCTTTTCCTTTTTGAAAGTTCTTTATTCCACAATACTTATGAAGTGCAGTCGTCAAAGTTGTTTTCAAGATAGCCCATTCACTTTTTATGTCACTAGAATCATTTATAAATGACATAAAGCCATTTGTAACTTCGCGATATACACTATTACGGAAAGTATGTTACCAAATCGGGTTTGACCGTCTTTAGACTCGTCCTATGTAGAAATACTTGTATCAGCACGTCTTGCCGATGGCCAATATCCATACATATGTTAGGAATAACCCGAGAATCTGTTATAAATTATTCACTCACATTAATGTAGTTTATCTCACCACAAGGTACTGTTCCTAACAGCCTACCATCTCAACTATTCACTCCTATTAATGTGGGTTATCTCGCCAGTAGGTACTGCTACTAACAGCCTACCATCTCAACGATTCACTCCCATTAATGTGGGTTATTTCGCCAGTAGGTACTGCTACTAACAGCCTACCATCTCAACTATTCACTCCCATTAATGTGGGTTATCTCGCCAATAGATACTGCTACTAACATAACATAACATTTAAACTATTCACTGGCATCAAACATTTTAGAAGCACTATTGTACAGTTCATGTTTCTATAAATGAGGTATCAATTCAATATCTTCAATATATGGTCTATGACGGTCAGTGAGAATTATATTATCCTTAGACCTGACCTATTTATGACAGTCAGCCTTTGAAATGCGATGTTTCTTATTTTTAAATTTTATTCGGCTAGGGTGAAAAATTGCATTTCGAAAGTTGCGATATATTTTTATTATAAGTTTGTTTGGTAAATTGAAAACAAATATATTCGGTCTGCTCCGGTGACTACATAAAAAAAGTATTTGACACTGAGAGCTGGATTAAAACCATGTCATTAGAAAAACATCATATATCAACTCTTTAGGTTCCAACTAACAAATATCTCTTTACTCCCCAGGCAGGATATTAGAGGACAAACTAAAATGTAATTTAAAAGAATAATTCACGTTAAACTGGTTTTGTGCAAAAATAAGCACACTGTACACAGTATCCTATAGAGTACATCAATATAGAGGCATTTCTTACTGTCAGATAACATATAAATACTTTTTTCTTGTAAGTTGCGCATGGAGCATTGTGCGACTCATGCAACATATCCCTCACAGAAGCCAGAATCAAAGCATGTACGTGCTCTCTTGCCGTGTGGTTTCTGTAGCAACTCGTTTTGCACGATGTGTAGCTGACTCTACATACAACAAGTGCCCGATATAGACTTTGTTAGCTTGGTGGCCCTCTGTTAATTGCACCATAAGGTATCACAAAATATGAAAACGTATATAGACTTTAAATAGTAATCAGGACTACTTTTACTAAATACGAGTAATAACGAATTTGTTTGTAAAATCGGAAACATGATATCAAATATTTTGATAACTTAAAAACATTTTCTTTCTTGATCATCCAAAAACAAATTCCTGAAAATTGAGCAACCATGGCCTAGTGGTGAAACGCCGGTTTCACAATACCAACGCACTAGGCTCGAATCCCCTCTGTTTTTAGTTTGACATACAGTGTTTTTCGATGCTATCGCTTCTTCCCGTACGGGAAGTAATGACAACCTATCTTGTCTGTCAAGAAACTTAAAACAACCAAATAGGTTGTCAGTTGTAAGAAGAGACATTCTGCAAACTACATCCTACTTCCTTTCTTTTTCGTAGTAATTTTTTTCATTTTGTAAAATTTATTTTTCAACATATTTCAGAGCCATGCAATTGCACGGACTTCCCATTGGCGTTGAAGAAATGTATTTTTGTAGTGGACTTAATTGTTAATGTTATTTCCATTAGCTTTCCGATGCATTGAAAGCTCCTGTGGACTTTTTGAATTCTTATTTTGACATTTGAATTTTTACCTTCTACTATGTCTATACTGCTACTAAGATTTATGAGTGATCCCACATCTTGTAGGAGTGTGTTTTCCAACACTGTCGAAATGTCAGCAGATGCATTTTTTCTCACGATTTTAGTTTTTATCGGTAAATTTTCAATCCAAATTTGGTGAAATCTCTCATAAAATACACTTACTTTGTTTTGCATTTGATTGCAGTCATGGGACAGACTAGCCAAGCCATCGGCAAAGTCCAGGTCATGAAGTCAGTCAAATGAATTCCGTTGTTGTTGATTAACGATGTTTTCTTTCTAATCTAGTGAATAGCCAGCAGCTAGAGAAATACTCATAGAGTAATGCCTGATTAGTAACAGTCCCTATCTCAAATTGCCCAGAAAGCATACCTTCGACTAGTACTCTGTATGTTATTTCTTCCTACATTTTCTTAATTGCGAGGAGGCTTCAAATGAAAACCTTAAAAGCGGGATAGAAATGATAAAAGCCATGCCTTTATATTGTCACTTGTTAATATGGTTGCTACGGATGTCAAGAGTGTCCTACACGTGCAATCGTGGTACAGACGAACAACATGAAGTCACAATTGCAGTTAAAAGATGGCCGCTCTACTATTGACATGAACGAAAGAAGAATATCGTTTTTTGAGCAGCGAAGGGGTAGAACCTATAAAAATTAATTTGCGAATGACGGTCCAGTGATGCATGCCTTTCACTCCAGCACGTGTATGAGTGGAGTAGAAATTCCAACATGACGTTAGTTCTGTGACCGATTGTTCACAACCAGGTCAGACACACCGAGTAGGGATCCCAGAGTGGACTGCAGGCGTTAACTGCCTCGTAAAGACAAATCGCCGATTGTCTTTGAGTGAAAAATTTGTAACGCATTCGTAATATTAGTCTGGTAAGTACTTCTTTCTTTTTTCTTCGTCACATACAAAGAAGAATCCACCAGACTAATATTGAGGACCGCACATCGCAGTGCAACAAAAACTGTCCAAGAATGTTCACGCTATTGTTACCTCCAAATCCAAACTTTAAATTTTAGTAGAAATATCATTTAGTTGTCAGTCAATGTACAAACACTAAATAAAGAATATATAAAAGTAGCGAATTTTCTGTCTCGTTGTATAGTTCGGAGTGTTAATCAGTAACAGGGGGAGAAATGTCCACATTATCTTCTTTCTACACATCCAGTATTCGTTAACATTTAAACACACAATAGTTTCAGTACTGCACTACATCCATAATTATATCAATAAGTGTGACTACATTTATTGAAAGGCTTAGAAACCTGAAACATCGGATTCACTGGGCATGTTTCTCGTACACGTTGTTTGCTTACTTCACTTTCGAATAAATGTCGTGTCCAGATGGTGCACCACTCCTCTAACTATTACCATATTTTCCAATTAGATATGTATTCCATTTTGTGTTGTTCTATGATGTAAGCATTATTGCTGGTTATTGTTGTATTTTATTTTCAGCTCATAAACTGGATCACACTTTCTTTTCATCAAAATGTGGTTTCAATTTTATTGTATCCACTCTTGTTGTTACTGTACTATGTAACAACACACATACTCATTATTTTTCTGACAGATTTGGTGGACGAAAGTTGATGTCGTTATGTTTACTTGCTGGGGGTATGTTCACTGTTCTGCTACCAATTGCGGCAAAAGCGGACATCACTCTAATCGTCGTCTTCAGAATTTTTACTGGGATATCGTTAGTAAGTGGACACACTCAGGTGAAGCAGAAATTGTAAGACTTATATATATATATATTGTTCAAATGTGCTGCATTAAATGACGACTAAAGAGGTTTTGTGTATGGAAGCAGCAACTTCATTTTGTAAAGCCATTGCTATGGAACGAACATTGCAAGTGCTCGGTCAGAGGTTTTCTCTAAAGGAACCATCTGTAATGACGACTTTTTAATTCACTTGGAGCAAAAATGTGAATCAACAGTCAACTTAATCAAAAAACTAAAATGGCAATAACCTACCCATAACAACGGACATTTTTACATTTCAATCAAAATTAAAATGTAAAAAATGTAAAAGGTTGTTATCATACAACTTTGAAGGAAAACAACATTTGCTGCTTGTCGGACTTAACCTATCGGCGGCAGTGGAAGAAATGGTGACACACAGTGAAAATGAAAGCCATATAGTCCTGCTTACAGATGCTCTCGTCGTAGTCACAGCGCTAAAAAGCCAGAAAAATACTGAGCTTAATGACTTAAGAGCAGCACTCTGCAAACTGTGCCAGCAGTCCGCACCAAAAAGGGTAGTGGTACAGTGGGTCCCATCACACTGCAACATCCAAGGCAACGAGGAGGCAGACAGACTGGCAAAAGAAGGTGCAAGACTACCACAAACAGATACTAGTACGACGTACGAAGAGTCAAAACGGCTAATCAAAGCCAGATACATGACCAAATGGGAAACCGAACATACTGGTTACACCAAAAACGATGCCTATTACCAGTTGAACTGAAGAGAGCAGGTCGTTGTCTTCAGACTTCGCACTGGCCACAATAGACTGAGGTACCACCTATTCAACAAATTGAAGATAGGGTGTACCGACGAATGCCCGTGCGGTACTGGTAAAATGACCGCTGAACATCTGCTGCAGAACTGCCCGACATACGAGGATCAGAGAGAGCAGATGTGGCCATCACCAGTGGAACTGCAAGACAAGCTCTATGGCAATGGCGACAGCCTCAGGATGACCGCCGTTTTTTTCCAAAAAATAATGGTTAATGTCTGACTGCGTACGAAGAAGAAGAAGATTTTTAAATCCTGTACTATATTTATTATTCTCTCACGTACTTAACTAACATAGCTGCGCATACATTAAGGGACATAATTGGTTTAAATGTACGTCGATTTGGTGACATCGATCAAGAAACTAAAGATCACATTTCACACGTTTTGTCTGCTGCTTTCTGGGAACGTCTGTGCTATCGTCATTTGTTGAGGAGAGAAATTTAAAAACTTTAATATAATTTTAAAATATTTTAAATTTAATGTTAAAGCCCTACTTTAATTAAATAACAAAATATATATTTTAGTTACCATTGTGGCATTGTTGTCAGCATGTATTGGAAAATGGCTCATAGCACCAACTTCATTACACATGGACGCATGTCTCGTACTTAGCCCATTTTATTGGTGGAAGTCCCACTACAGAGAACGAATTCCGTTGGTCCCGCGGCGGCTTCGAAATATCCCTTTGACTTCATCCGGTACCAATTTACAGCTGGGTCGACTGGAAGAAGCCGTTATATCTATATTAGTCTATTAACAGGAGAACCACCTGATTTGTACCTGGTAAGTCCGGATTGCAAACCAAGCTCACAACCTCTGTGCATGTATTAATTTTTTAATACCACGCTAAAATCAATGGTGCATTTATGTCACAAATCCTGGTCATTGGAGAGTAACAATTAAATATTTAATTCCGCGTAAGCTGTTTTATATTCTTTCCCTTGTACAACACATATGGTACTAAGGGCTACGTTTGGTTTATGTTTTGGCACATTGCCTGCTAATGTATTTGGGTTCTGTTTGAATAGGTCCGACGTTTGCTTTCTGTTTTGGCAAATCGAATAACAACCATTCCTGAAGATACGTGTCGAGAATTACGTATATTGGTGTTCACAAAGTATGTGCAACAAACAGTCCAGCATATAGCCTTCGCCTGGCGGGTCTGTTCATACTGACCTGAGTAAATGCGAGGTACAATCTCTGGCTCACTAAACCCCTAAAATGCTTCTTGTAGCACATTTAGCTTGGGCATTAAAAGTGGTGATTCATAAATGATAAGAAAAATTGACTTTAAACTAAGCTCCTACCTCGCCAGAAGTAGGGAGACCGCCCTAAACTTACTCAACTGATCTGCTGCCTTGCGAATTTGGAGACAGGCAAAACTGACTTTCAATCCATCTGCCACCATGCTAGTAGTATGGAGACACGCAAAGGCTTGTTAATGATAATGTGAATAAACAAAAAGTTCAACTAACATTGAGGTCTCCCGACGCACACAGCTCGTGAAGATTTCCTCAACACTGAATCAGCGCCAACACTCCTTCTTCAGTCAGGTGGCCCTCTCTCTTAGGACATTCCAGCTCAACAGCTTTTACACTTTATCATGGAAATAAAGGGCGGGAAAAGACCAAATCTCTCATGAAGTCGTCACCCGAGTAGCCGGCGCAATACCTGACGGAGTCACATCGCTTCCGCTCTATCTGCCCTGCATACCACCTGAGACTACCATCAACTAAGGTCATGAGTATATTCAATACACAAATAGCGCGAAATGAAAGTACCCAAGTAAAAGCAAGTTGAAATAATCAATTTATTTTCCAATGCATTCTTAATGGTCACTTGAAAACGTCGTTCCTACGTATCTTTGTGAGTATGGACTCATTTATTGAAACGATTAGACAGAAAGCATGCTTGTAAACCAATCATTGTGTGTGTATGCTCTCTGTTCAGAGTGGAACTGATTCGCTGATACAAGCCATGTGGGCTCGATGGGCTCCACTTTATGAGAAGGCGTCGTTATCAGCATGCGCGTATACAGGTAATTCTCCTGTAGTTTGAAATCAAATCACAAGTTCTGTTTTTTCATTATATTGTTTGTTTTAGAAGCTACTCGTAGTAAGTGTTTCTTTCTTGGTGGCTCTTCTTACATCTCTAGGCGTCTTGAACAAAGTGGACGTGGGTCCTTCTCGCTGTATTGCAATGCAAGGTTTCTCAGCAGGCTAACTTCTATGGGGACAACATTGTCGATCCCCGTGTCATTAGCCAGGCTACTACAACATATACTTTTGCCAGATGCAGGGTGAAGGTATGAGATGGAATCTTGATCAGCATATTTTACCTGACCCTGAAGTGGTATTTAGAAATTATCTTTCCCATCATAAACTTCCCTAGTTGTGAATACAGGAAGCCTGATTTGAAGCAACGGCTTAACAAACATCGTTATTGGAAACACACAGGTGTACAATTAAAAGCCAATCACATTTTATGGGAAGACATCTTATTGTTTTCAGTGATTTGACGCCGAGTATATTTATCATCTTAAAACTGTGTGTAATCAAATTTATGTTTTTCTTGGAACTAGTTTACCAAACAAAGCTGTTTACGGATACATCTATTTTGTTCCTTGTGCATACATAAAATTAGTATACTGGAGGTGTATCTGTTGTTCTCGTTTGTGTCCATTTACTTCTGTTACAATTATTGTTTACGGTAACGTATAACGTTAGTGTTGAAGTTATAATATAACACATTTGTTTGCTGAGCTGCTGCAGGTTTGAGTACAGCTGGCGTACTGACGTTTCTTGTATGTGGTTACATAGTTTCTATTGATGGAGAAGGAACAGGCTGGCCATACATTTTCTACATATTTGGTATGTTGCACTTTAATGTAATGATAGTAGTCATGATACTAGTAATGATATTAGTAACTATAGTTATCATGATAAAAGTAATGATAATAGTAATGATATTAGTAACGATAGTAGTAGTTATAATAATCTTCTTCTTATCCTTATTTCGTTCCTCACTGAGGATTGGGTTACTAATATAGATGTTTCCTTGCAGAAGTCTACGTCATAACAATGTATGTGCTCTGTCGTGCTGGTATCACTAGTAGTGTTGTATGAGTTGAGTTTGCAAGTTTCATGCACAGCTCTCCTTATTGGCTTGAAGGGTATGAGTGGTCCTACTTTATATCTTCCCTGGATCGACACTAATAATAGTAGAAAAATAGTAAGTAGAGGCAATAGCAACATTAGAAGCAGCAGTAACAGTAGCTTAAAAAAAAACACTATTTTATACTACAATAACATTTGTAGCAGTAGCAACATTAGTAACGATAACAGTAGCAACATTAGTAAGAATAATAACATTAGTAGCAGTAGTAACATTTGTAGCAATAACACGGTTTTTAGCTGCAGCAACATTAGTAGGACCACTGCAATGGTTGAAGACCAGGGAACCAGGCTTCTTGGAGATGTCAAGGAGTTGCCGGAAGCGCCTGGTGTTCCAACCCAGTCTCCACAAAGTATGGCATATCTCATTGGTGGCAAATTATAGAGTATATGAGGTTGCAAAACATGCAGGTAAATCCTTCTTTGATGTAGAAAACATTTTTGGGTATAGCCACAGAACGTGTCTGGGATAGATACGGACACGGAACGGAGCTATGTGAGTTCTTACAATTCATGGGGCCAAGGTGGTTGTAAAGGTTATTGTTAGTACGGCTGACAACCAACAGGTTCCCCCAACTGTTACGTGTTGAGACAACAATGGTTGGATCAGCGAATGCATAGAATGTAGAAGACTTAGAATGAAGGATGGAGAGATGGTGGAATAAATTCTTCCGGACGGATGAGGTGTGAAAGTGGTTGTGGTTGCTGCTGCTGTTTGTTGAATGTCCACAGTGAGTAAGATTATTATTTTATGCGCTCTGAAAAGCGAGTTAAGTGGCGGATTGCAGTAGCTTTCCTCACATTCCGAGCGTGCTGGTGAAGATTGGCCGGAGACCTCCAGGCAGGTGTGCTGTGCTTGGTTTCATCTGCATGTCGTTCACTAATACGGAGATCACGTCTAGCCCCCACCTCGTTAGCCAGGCTGCCATAAAACAGACCGTTTCCAGGGATACCTACATAGAAGTGAGGTGGGGGTCTTGGCCAGTATATTTTACCTGACCCTGACTAACATGTCTGATCAGTATGTTTTTTATTGACCAGACGTTAGTCTCCTCTCACTATGTGGGGGTTGCAGGTGAAGACACGTTTTACACGGGCAGAGGGTGGTCGGTGAGAAGGGGTAAGTGAGAATGCAGGTAATAGTGTTATCAGGAGATGAACAGTTCATTAAGATCAAGAATAGATGTGCACTAATGTTGCGACATAATGAAATACTGTTATCATTAATGCACAAAAGACACATCACAAAATGTCAGCAGTCAGTAAAGTTAGGCAAGGAGACACACAAAATGTGTTTAAATAATTTTTAATTTACTAACTTCCGTTTACTGTTTTTATTTGCGCCGTTTAAAAAAAAATGATAAAAGCCTTTATATGTTGACACCTTTGATCACGCGTATATAGTTTTAATGTAAAACTAATAGTCAAACTGTATAAAGCATTAGTTAGATCTAGATTGCAGTACTGCGCTCAGTTGTGGAGTCTTTATATAGGAGGGGATATAAACATGCTGGAAAGGATACAAAGAATAGCGAACAAACTGATAGTGAGATTTCAGAATTATAGTTATGAAAAATGACATTTTCTATAAAAGAGAAGAAATCGAAGAGATACAGGCGTATACGATAATCAACAGAAAGGATACATTAGACCATAACAATTTTTTTTTTCAAAGTACAGCCGCCGACAAGAACAAGAGGGCACAGCCACACATTAATTAAAGAAAGTCTCAGATTAGATATTAGGATATATTTTGTTTTAGTCAGAGGGGGTTGAATGCTCGGAATGCGTTACCACAAAACATTGTGTCGACATGGTTAGTCAATGCATTCACAAATAGATTGGATGCATTTAGTTATATTAACATCAACTTGAGTAGAAGAAACTGGTTGTATATAAACTCTGCAGAGACTTGACAACCAGAATTTAAAAAATTAAGTTAGCCCCAGAAAACATGTTATTTGGCTTTTTGGCTTGTGTTAATGCTATGAAATGAATGGTATTCAACCATAGAGGGGATATAACTTGAAATATAGGTTACCAGAAATTCAGTTGCATAAATCTATTAAGAACTTTTTCAAACAACAAATGATATTCTCCCACACCACACCCAGGTTCCACGTGTCTCCTGCTAGCTCCCCTTTGGTACTTCACCGTCTATGACAGCCCAAAGAGTCATCCAACGATCACAAAGAAGGAATTAAATATTATAGCCTTCAACAACCGGCTGGAGAAATCTGATTACTACAGAAAGGTCATCTCTCATTTTATGTTGCGTTTTAAGTTTTCTTTGCTAGGGTCTGATTGGTTAAGCAGTTAGAGTGCTTGTCTCAATCCTAAAAACTGATCACGTACATAATCTAGTTGTATCACTCTTTAGTCTACCAAGATTACAGTGTAGACTTAATGTAAAGTTAATGGCCGCTCTCATCTGACGTCAAGCAGTGAGTGCGGGGAGGGGGGGGGGGGGGGTCCTACAGTTTTTGACAAAGTGTGTCGAGAGCGAAATGTATTGGGGGGGGGGGGAGTGGGTGCGATCGAGGACATGTGATATCATACATAATATTGGATCAAGATGCTGAGCAGCGCTTGAGCTGCAGTGGTCAGCAACCCATAGCTGACTGCTAGCGTCAGGGCCAGCGAACCATAGCTGCCACGACCCTTCTACACCTACACGCGATGATCCTGGATAACAGGCTGCAACAGGGCAGACTGGCTAAGGAGAAGGGATCGAAGAGGGAATGCTAACCCGGTACTAAAAAAATGGTTGCTGAAGTCGGATGTGTTGGACCGAAAGGTGCAAATATCGCAGTCAAGCTGTAAACTACGACACAACTCATTCCGTTATCTGGACTACATTCTGCTACTTAAGCCCTTTCAGGGTTTGGTAGCGGGAGATTGAGAACGAACGAAGCCATACATAATATTGTTATCGTCTTCTATTTTAACGTATTCTTAAAGTGCCACATAATTAATTTCCTCATTTGCTTTTTGCATCCAGTGGTTGCATTAGCTAGTTATCTACATACTGTCAATGTCAAAGTCTGAAATGTTGGAACGTATTCAGAAAGAAAGAATGCGATTGTTTATGTATGAAAACGGAATACCCCCATTGTGAATATGCAACACATGTTTTGCCTTGAAGGTTCTGTACTGGCAATGACATGACAGACTATGTCCGAATCATCATAACCATTGGCAGATACTGTAGAGAGTGGCGCGACGAGAAGTCGAAGTTCGAGGTTGAACTGTTCGATAAACTGCTGAATCGGTGATACACGTTGAGAAATTGGGATCGAGTATCTCTGCTAGAGTAAGGGATAAGTTGGGCCGAATAGTGCATCCATCTCAACAACTTCCAGTATGAAAGTGGAGATCAAGTGATGACGTCAGCTCCGAGGAAGCTATCTGATATCACTTTAACACGAACAGCCATCGTATCACTCTCAAGTCGTGTCTTCACAAGGCAGAGAAGGACTAACAACAGCATGAGTGGAAAAACGAGCATAGATGCGCCAAGCCTTCAGGGATTTGTGTGGGTCTACTGTCCTGATCATGCTGGGTTTCAAGACTATAAAGATGCTGACGTCTTCGTTTCAAACGCGTCCAAAGAGAGGACTTTGGATATGGATAGGGGTGACATTATATGGTTGATCATTAACCATCTCTTGGATATGGATAGAGGTAACACTACGTGGTCGAGCAATGACCATTTCTTGGATATGGATAGAGGTGACACTACGTGGTCGATCAATGACCATCTCTTGGATATGGATAGAGGTGACATTACGTGGCCGAGCAATGACCATCTCTTGGATATGGATAGAGGTGACACTATAGAAGTGACTCTGTGTGGTGGAGCAATGGCGATCTCTTAAATGTTGACATAGCAATCGATGAAATGACAATTGACAAGCTGAAGAATTTAATGATCAATAGTGGATCGAGCAGAGATATAAGCTTGAGTGGACAGAGTCAGAGTTTGTGCAATGAGCGAGATACTGAAACCATCAGTATCCACACTCTTTGCTGAGGGAGACAGAACACCTTCATTGGTGCCGTGGAGTGCAGTGATATTAACAGAACAAAAACGAACAATCTTATTAATTGTGCGTTTACTTTTCATCATTTCAACATCATTTTATTAAACGTAAAAGGACATGGCAGAAGTAGGAGTATAGAACATCTCTCTAACGTTTGGTGAGAGAGAGGGACGGAGCGACGGAAAGTCTCCAGATTATTGTGATGAAGTGTGCTTGGGCGGATTGGAGAGGGTGATATAATGAACGAAATTAAGTGCCGTCATACTGGAACGATCCTTTACGGAAGGCAACGTAGCGAGGAAGGGAATTGGTCAGTATGTCACACTAAAGATAAGACCTTGTACATTGGAAGTCTCTGATATTTCATCTCCAATGACAGTATCTGTTATAGGACGACTTTTTCCTTTGACCTTCATGTTATAATGCTAGCCTCGTTGTTTCTCATAAATAAGTGTCCACAAGAAAAAGGTGTTAACGTGTAAGACACTGCCGTCGGGGATGATGTGTTAGAGGCTTCATTGAACTAGGTTTCAACGTTTATTTCGGTGGGTGACTGTTCCTTTCTTGCCTGCATTTCCTCTTAGAACGGTAAGTCAAGAAGCTATTTACAGCTGGGTGGGTAGACTGAGGTGTATGGAAACCGGGAATTAAATAATTACCTTTCCCATAATAAACCAGCGCTCTAACTACTCAGCTAGTCAGACGCTCAGTGTCTATGTATTTGATATAGAGCTCCGTTGTTGTTGTGTGTAGATGATTTTTCGTATCCTTTGTTTTATTCCACTCCTATGTTTGTACACTAGTAGTTTGCATTATGTAAAAATTAGCAAAATGGAATATATAAGAAAATTAATAGGTTTTATCACGCTTTTATTAAACTAGTAATTTGACGTCTTTACTTTAAAAACAATATATGTTTTGATCAAGGCATTGAAGACACCATGGAGAAGAATATTCAAATCTACGGCTGTGTGGGCGATAGTCATGGGGCATATCACCCATAAGTGGGTCCTAGCATGTATGCTAGCATATCTACCTAGATTCTTTTCTGACATGTTTCACTTCGATTTGAAAACGGTAGGTTCATTGTTATTTGTATTATGGTACTGTTGTTTGGGAGATTGCTTTTTTATTTTGTTACATCACGAGTTGGTGCTGACTTTCCGGAGAGAGAGAGAGAGAGAGAGAGAGAGAGAGAGAGAGAGAGAGAGAGAGAGAGAGAGAGAGAGAGAAAGAGAAAGAGAAATCTGTATCTGTGAAGATAATTTTTGAAGAACACTGTCAATAAGACCTTTTCCCATTGTTAGGGTAGTCGAGAGCTATTTTAGGCTGAGGACTACAGGCCGCTTCGCCACTGCTGTCGCCATGTCGTGTGCTGGCTATGTTTGTTTATTTCACCCTCAACAGGAAAATAACATATGCCATACAGTGATTCGAACCGCTGCCCTCCTTGTCGGCAGGCAGACATCGAAACCATTCGGCCACGCGCTTCTCCTTTGAAGAACAGTACCTTATATATAATTATATGTATAATTATGATGTCTTGCTCTTCGTTGTCCATTTTTTAAAAGGACTTGTTTTAAGAACACGTGTCGTTCAACTTTGTATCAGTGCTCACAGTTATTTTAAAAACAATAACTTCAACTATGAACATTACATCATTGACCCATAAAAACAATAACTTCAACTATGAACATTACATCATTGGCCCATAAAAACAATAACTTTAACTGAACATTACATCATTGACCCATAAAAACAATAACTTTAACTGAACATTACATCACTGGCCCATAAAAACAATAACTTTAACTATGAATATTACATCATTGACCCATAAGAACAATAACTTTAACCGAACATTACATCATTTACCCATAAAAACAATAACGTTAACTGAACATTACATCATTGACCCATAAAAACCATCAGAACCTTAATTGTATTTACAATCACCATCATATGTCGTTTATCAATCCATCCGTATTCTCTATTCCACCAGTAAGAGTTCCCAGAATCCACCAGGTAATATGTATTCATGTGACTAAACGGTGTTGCCTCGACAAAAACAAGTCAAATTTGATACGTAAAAGAGAAATACACATACATTTGATATCAGTCCTGTAACGTCATAGTGTAAACGATAGTCTTATGGAAACAAATTCTGCAACAAAATACTATAGCTGTATAGCAGGCTTCCTGCAAGCAATCGAGCTGCAGTTGTGCCATCGTGCTCCTGTTGAGACAGCAATGATGATGATGTGTCTTGTTGATTCACAATAATTCACCTTTTCTCTCCAAGTAAAGCATGACACCACTTTTACATGAAGCCTCTATTCGAGCACACATGTTTTCAATAACCCTGCTTTTACTTGATGAGATTGCTGGCCTCATGCACACGCCTCTTTAGTTACCTTTTACATCATGTTTGGGAAGTAACAGTTGGTGTACTATTATTAACCCAGGTAATCCTCAGATGTACGCGCTTTGTTACTAGAGATTGTTGTTGTTTGCTAGTGCCACACTGAGTAGGTTACTCTTTTGTGCGTCCTGAAAAGGACGTTAAGTGGCGGATTGCAGTAGCTTTCCTCACATCCCGAGCGTGCTGATGAAGGTGGTCCGGTGTCCTCCATGCGGTTATGCTATGCTTGGGTTCATCTGCGTGTCACTCACTACTACGGGGATCACGTCGATCCATCACTTTGTTAGACAGGCTGCAATGAAAACAGCCCGTATCGAGGATGGGCTACTATAAAGCCATGAGGGTCTTTGCCAGTATGTTTTGCCTGACCCTGACTAGCATGTCTGATCAGCATATTTTGCATGACCAGACCATTAGTCTTCCTCACCTACTAGAGATTGAAATGAGCTCTAAAGTTGAATTAAAGAATCGCATAGCTAATACCCGAACAAGGTGACTAGAATCCTCTTACTGCTAACCCCGTATAGTCTGCACTGTTTGTTTACACCGAGCTACTATGATGTGCTTCTCTAGGATGGCTTGTTTTCGTCCTTACCCTTTGCTGGACGCGTAATTTCTGGAGTGATTGCTGGGCACGTGTCTGACTGGATGCTTCGAAAGGGAGTCTCTACAGAACGGACGAGGAAATTCTTTCAGGCAACAGGTAAAAGGACACATTGCATTTACACAGAAAGTTGTTACATTGATAAAGTCAATTGCAAATAAAGATGCATCCTCCGCTCGATGCAAACAATTTTAGAAAATGTCTTTGAACATTTAAAAAATTCGAGTTCAGTTTATTATTTTTTTTTAAATGACTAGAAATGTCAAACAGTTTGAAGATCACTAAACTTAATCTAACGACAAATCAGCAAATTATTTATTTCACTTAGAGTTCTATGCTATTGAATATCTCTTTGTCTAGCGAAACATGATACCTGATAATAGAAATGTAGGTTCTGAGATTTGTCAGCGCGTTATCCTCCAATAATTATTCCCTTGTTAGCTCCAGTAGGAGCAAGGAGCCATCCCAGCAGATGTACCCATAGGAAGGAAACTTGCACCAAAGTTTGAATGTGTTCACGAAGTGGCTGCTTTTGTGGCACTTTGTTTTACACGAGGCTAGAAGCCCATTCATGTTGTTGTCATAAAGATCGACACCTGACGTTGTTGTATATGAGCTTAAAGATCGACACATGACGTTGTTGTATATGAGCTTAAAGATCGACACATGACGTTGTTGTATATGAGCTTAAAGATCGACACCTCACGTTGTTGTATATGAACTTGAAGATCGACCCGAAGTTGTCATACATGAGCTTAAAGATTGACACTTCAAGCTGTCACACATTAGCTTAAAGATTGACACTTCCAGCTGGCACACATGAGCTTAAAGATTGACACTTCCAGCTGGCACACGTGAGCTTAAAGACTAACACTTCAAGTTGTCATTTATGAACTTAAAGATTGACACTTCCAGCTGGCACACACGAGCTTAAAGACCAACACTTCAAGTTGTCATAAATGAACTTAAAGATTGACACTTCCAGCTGGCACACGTGAGCTTAAAGACTAACACTTCAAGTTGTCACACATGAGCTTAAAGATTGACACTTCCAGTCCTCACAAATGAGCTTACAGAATGACACTTCAAGTTGTCAAACATGAGCTTTACAGATTGTCACTTCAAGTTGGCATTTAACACAGATCACCCCTTTTTTTGATCCATTAGGAGCATGAGAGCATCACTGCAAATGCCAGCCATCCATCACAACATGTATTTGCTATTGAATTCGTGATTTCTGTAGCTCTTTTTTGGCATGTGGGGGTTGCCATTCCACATACAACCTTCCCCAATCGCTTTTATTGACATACATATAGTACAGTGTTCCTATTACAGCACAGGACCGGAACGGTCAGTCATCACGTGCTGGCAGACATACTGAGGATGAGATCTGGGCGCGTGTGGACTTGTCCCGAGTGCGATGAAGATGATCTGACGACAAACTAACTAACGACATAATGTCAGTCCTACCCTAGAGGGGATAGACCGTGCTGCTAGGTCCTCTCACGACATGACCTCAGTCCTAGAGGGGATAGACCGTGCCGCTAGGTCCTCTCACGACATGACCGCAGTCCTAGAGGGGATAGGCCGTGCCGCTAGGTCCTCTCACGACATGACCTGAGTCCTAGAGGGGATAGACCGTGCCGCTAGGTCCTCTCGCGACATGACCGCAGTCCTAGAGGGGATAGACCGTGCCGCTAGGTCCTCTCACGACATGACCTCAATCCTAGAGGGGATAGACCGTGCCGCTAGGTCCTCTCACGACATGACCTCAGTCCTAGAGGGGATAGACCGTGCTGCTAGGTCCTCTTTATGACATGACCTCAGTCCTACTGTACAGGGGATATACTGTGTTGCTAGGTTCTCTCACGACATGACGTCAGTCCTACCTTAGAAGTGATATATATGTAGTGAATCCTGCGTCACATCGCCAGATTTATATTAACACGTACCAGGTCTACACAGTTTATTCTAATCTTAGACTTTCCTTGCTTTTCTAGATCACTAGAACCAAATGAACTATGCATGTGCCACGCGGACCTATCTACACAATCAGTCCATACTGAGAAATACCGTAATACTAATTACACAAAAGGCAAGTTTATATCAGATAGATTTACAAACGCCAATAAGCACAGGGATAAACTTTAAAGATAAAATAAATATTTTGCTTAAAACTACCAAACTACTTTGCCAGACTTTTCGCGAGCTTGCACTGATGATAGGTCCGTTCTAAAGTACTCCAGGTCTAGCTCTCATCGATCACTTGTACAAACATAATTCATAACACTTCTATATTTTTCCGATATGGTGACTAAACTAAAGCGGAAGGACTAGAGCGGCTACTTTCAGCCGTTAATGGATATAGTAAAGATCAAAATCTGGCAAAGATGGCGCCATAACTGGCTGCGAGTCTACATTTCTCTACTGTTTTGGATCATTATGGATGCCGCTAGACCACAAATTTGCCTGGAATTCACACTAGTCGACGACTTACACTTGTGTTCACTGAAACGTGGTGTTGTTTTCCGTCTGGACTTGTTATTTCGTTCTTTTTTTGTGATTTCTTCCATCCGTTTATCCTGGTCTGGACGCCGGCTGAATGGCACTACGCTTATACCTGTGACGAATTTCACGGGTTAGTTCTGCCGGTTCACCTTCGCGAATTTGGCGTGTGGGAATTTTAGATGCTACTATGATGAGTTGAATACAGCTGGGGAGAGATGCCAGACCCACTCACACGCTGAGTGTTGTCCATACGACCTCTTGTGGTTATCGAAAAGGCACGACAAACTGCGTTAGATGCCATCCCACCTTTCTACCCTGCGGGTTACATGTTTACGGAAAGGCTTCGGTGGTAACCCTGAGGCAAAATCTGCATCCTATGCTATCTCCAGTCGTCTCGATGAATGTCTTGCCACTGGCAAAATGTAGCTTAGGCTCTGTGAGTGAGGTTGACAAAAGGCGCAGTTTCTTCCTCACTTTAATCAAAATAACCGCGAAAGTCACCCATTTCAGCGGACACAGCAAGAGATACGACTGTCCACACGGCTGAACAAAGAGAGTGGTCTTCATCACTTGTGATGGACAACTATTCAAAGATCAAAATCTGTTCATAAAGATAAACAAAACAAAAGATAATGATCACCGATAAAACACAATGTCAGCATAAATTTGCAGTGGGTGGTGAGGAAATAGATCAGGTCACACATTTTGAATATCTGGGCTCCAGAATTGACAAAAATGATGACTGCTGGAAAGAAATCAGAAGAAGACTAGCTATGGCAATGCAGAGACTGAACAGCCTGAAGAAATTATGGCAGGGCACCAACAAAACGATAAAAGTAAAAGTCTTTAGAGCCTGTGTTTTCCTGTGGCAGCTTATGGCTGTGAAGCATGGACGATTACCAAAACTTCCAGACAAAGATTTGAATCCTTCGAGTCAAAATGTTACAGAAAGATCCTCAGAATACCCTGGACAGAGAAAAGAACAAATGTAGACATTCGGCAAGAGTTGAGCATAGAGGAGAACTGGTTTATCAATTCCATTTTGGCTAGAAAATGCAAATACTTTGGTCACATCAAGAGACACAACGGTCTTGAGAGAACGGTGATGAAAGGTATGGTGCCAGGCAAAAGAGGAAGGGTAGACCAAGAAGACGATGGCACCAAGATATCCAGGAGTGCCTGAGTATGACAGTGGCGGAAGCTGGTGTTTTGGCAAGGAAACGAGTTTCTTTCAGACATACTGTGATGGGAGCGACGTTCTATAAAGGACATGCTACATGATGATGGTGACTAAACTAATGATTCCAAGACAAATTATGAACTGATTTCCGTTGAATTCAAACTGGATATTTCTTCTGCACTGAAACGCGTTTTGGCGTGGCATTGCAACCAGACAAAGTATGACTTCAATTCTGTAACACATTGATTTGTAAACATTGAATTGATGTCCGATGTAGGGCTATTAGAACTGCCTTCAGTTGACTTCAAATTGGATAACTATTCTCGACTAATCCTTTCAAAACACACAGAATCTAATTACCAAGGTTTTCACTGAATTCTGATGTGTCAGTCTAATGTCTCCTTGTCGGTCGCTGTCATCCAGGCCTTCGTTCAACGTTCTCACCTTGACGTTCTCTCGTTGAATGATCCTGACTGCCAAGCCTGGGTCTTAATATTGTGCCAAAATCCGATGCTACGTTGACGTCATCGCACGCCTTTCTGGACCAGTCCTTGTTCTAACTAGAATGTCTGACCAGAGGTCAGCCCGCGAATACTTGACAGGATGATTCATCCACCTTCTGTTGAGTAGATTTAAACGAAGTTCATTTATTCAGATTATATTGAAATTCGGGAGAGCGAGATGTCTTTAAGACAACGTCTTTTGGGGGATGGCGTGGCCTAGTGTTTAAGTGACACTGCTCACAACCAGAAGGTGCTGGATTCGATCCCCATCCCATCACCCGCCGTTACCCCGGGATAGCAAACCCTTAGATAATGCAGGAGGAAGCAGACTCTTACATAAAATGCATGCCAAAGTCGGATGCACTGGGCCGACAGGCGCAAAATAAAAACCGTAGTACAACGCACACCGCATTGAGGAATAGAGAAATAAGGCGAACGCAACAACAAAAAACAACAACAAAGACTTTTGGCCTTCCACTTGGGTAAAGGTTCTAAAACAAAACTGTACTAAAGGGAAAATTACTTCCCTACCACTTTCGCGATTCTCAAACTACTGGGTGCTGTAATTGTATATTCCGTGGACGGGTTTGTCACAGATAGATCGTGTTGCTAGTCACCTCTCTTTCAATGTGACATTGGGCCTACTACTGTCTCTGTCATGCAGAAATCCCTGTCTGAAACCACTCTATTTCATGTATAGCATACTGAGAATGTTAATTTATTGTTATCTATCAAGGTTGTTGGGGATGTGCTGCATGCTCCTTGCTCATTGTGTTCATCCCGTCCATGTCCAGCGCTTGGTTAATCGCATTGTTAGTACTGGCACTCTCATGCCAAGATTTGACATCTGTGGCTTTCAGGATCAACCTCCTGGATATTGCCCCCAGGTAAAACAGACAGTATAAAGTCAGTAACATAAGCCAGAAATGATTGATAAACAAAGATTACATTTGCATAAAATAATCTTCGAAAGAAAGTTCTTGCAGATTGATATAGAAAATCACGTTAATCTTTTCATGTCTCTCGCAGTGTTTTTCCGTCTCGATAGAATATTTGGTATCTTTTAATTTTGTCTCCATATTTGTTGCTATCCGTTTTTGTTGCTCTCTGTTTTTGTTGCCATCAACATATTTTAACATACTTCACATAAATTGCCAATAAATATAAGCATTTTATAGTTGAAGAGAAATAGTTTTCCTATGCCGATGTGTATGTTAAACAAAATGTACTTTTTAGCTTATCTGGAATTGTGAATATTCTTCAGTAAAACCAATGTGAGTTTCACTTTTCAGTGTCAGAAATATGTAACAATAGATTATTCTTTCTCAGCCTTGTTATCTTGGAGGAACTCTTGAAATTATTTTCACGTCTCGAGGAATCCTTGCATGACAATTGTTATATCTACAAATAACGATAGTACGTTGTAGATCAAAATAATCAAATCATAACTGTTTATAATATTTGGAATGATTTGACGTTATTATGTATACACAATAAAAATATAATGGCAGTGCTGAACAGTCAAGTTACTAAAAAAAACAACAGATCAGAATAGTAGGAATAGAAATTAAAATCTACTTGAGTGCTGACAAACTGTTGATTCTTTAACTATCGATCGGTGTCGCATGGAACCCATAAAAACTTTCGTTGAACCCTACGTTTTAACAGAACACCGGATTAGGCATTCTATAACAGAGAAATCATGCTTCCAATCTTAGTGGGTACGATTACTTGCATCAAGTCAATCTGGTCTACCTTAGTGGAGAAATGTTACTTTTATCAAGTGAGTTTGGTCAACCTTAGTGGAGAAATGTTACTTTTATCAAGTGAGTTTGGTCAACCTTAGTGGAGAAATGTTACTTTTATCAAGTCAGTCAATCGTAGTGGAGAAATGTTACTTTTATCAAGTCAGTCAACCTTAGTGGAGAAATGTTACTTTTATCAAGTCAGTCAATCGTAGTGGAGAAATGTTACTTTTATCAAGTCAGTCAACCTTAGTGGAGAAATGTTACTTTTATCAAGTCAGTCAACCTTAGTGGAGAAATGTTACTTTTATCAAGTCAGTCAACCTTAGTGGAGAAATGTTACTTTTATCAAGTCAGTCAATCGTAGTGGAGAAATGTTACTTTTATCAAGTCAGTCAACCTTAGTGGAGAAATGTTACTTTTATCAAGTCAGTCAATCGTAGTGGAGAAATGTTACTTTTATCAAGTCAGTCAACCTTAGTGGAGAAATGTTACTTTTATCAAGTCAGTCAACCTTAGTGGAGAAATGTTACTTTTATCAAGTCAGTCAACCTTAGTGGAGAAATGTTACTTTTATCAAGTCAGTCAATCGTAGTGGAGAAATGTTACTTTTATCAAGTCAGTCAACCTTAGTGGAGAAATGTTACTTTTATCAAGTCAGTCAATCGTAGTGGAGAAATGTTACTTTTATCAAGTCAGTCAACCTTAGTGGAGAAATGTTACTTTTATCAAGTCAGTCAACCTTAGTGGAGAAATGTTACTTTTATCAAGTCAGTCAACCTTAGTGGAGAAATGTTACTTTTATCAAGTCAGTCAATCGTAGTGGAGAAATGTTACTTTTATCAAGTGAATTTGGTCAACCTTAGTGGAGAAATGTTTCTTTTATCAAGTGAATTTGGTCAACCTTAGTGGAGAAATGTTACTTTTATCCAGACGGGGCACATGGCCTAACAATTAATAGAAAGATAGCCAACTACATACCATACACTTTCTGCTCACAGGGAGACTTGCGGGTAGTAAATGAACCAATTAAATCCACAGGAACATCTACCTGGACGAAGAAATAAGAAACACCAGCATAATAATTCGTGATAATTCGTAAAGGAGAGCAACAAGGAGACCAGCTTAAATGGCGTCTACCCCTTACATCAGCTGATGCTAAACGACAACAGGAGTGTCTTAATCCTTCAACACTTTGGTATTTCAGCAATGGAATACGGCTACGAGGTATTGAATCTAATACAGCATATGCAGAAAAGTTTCACGTTACTCAAAGAGCAATGGAACGGAGAACATCATCAGTGTCCCCGATGGACCGACTGCGACACACAGAAATCAACTTCAAACCTCGTCATAAATCGCACGGGAAGAGGGAGATTAAAGAGAAACCACTTCATATCAAAAACAAAAGAACTTGCAAGAGCAGACCAAATCATAAGTCAGGTAGTGGTTAGAGATCTAAAACAAACATCCCAAATCCCACCTTGGAAAAAAGTCGTCCCCTGAGATGATAGAAACCATAGAGGGAAAAAGAGAACAGACAGATTCAGAAAGAAAATTTATCACAGAAGAATATCTTAGGAGAGTATACCCACCAGAAACATGGACACACGTATATACAGATGGCACATTCAACAAAGCAACATACAATGGAGGTGGAGGGTCTATTACAGACTAAGGAATGGAGAAGAAAAAACTCGAGTATTAACAACGGGAACATATTCTAATAATTTCCGTGCAGAAGCAGAGACACTGAAGGCCGCAGCTGAACTTGTAATCCAAGATACAGATATCCACCAAGAAAATATAGTATTCCTGACTGATGCCGCGTCAGTATTATCAGCGCTAAAACAACACAAAGATGAAGATCTCGAGCAATGTATGTTCTCCATGACACAGCTCTCAGCAGAACACCCAAGGTTAGTCATACAGTGGATCCCATCCCACTGCAATATTGAAGGCAATGAAGCTGCAGACAAACTAGCAAAGAGTGGAGGAGCATCCCCACAAACAGACCTGAGTATCACATATAATGAGGCCAAGACCATAATTAAAACCAACTTCAGGCTAAAATAAGACAGCTACTATAACTTAACTAGAGAAGAGCAAGTCATAATCTTCAGACTGAGAACTCGGCATAACCGACTCAAGGGTCATATTTACAACAAAATGAGGATTGGGACACTTGACATGTGAGGAGCATATCATGATCGTGGAACACATCCTGCAAAGCTGCACGTTCACAAAAAAAAAAAAAAAAAAGAGAGAACAATACTGGCCTCGTGAGACAGAAATGAGACAAAAGCTGTATGGAGGTGAAACAGCCTTACAAACAACGGTGTCCTTTGTAAGAGAAACCCGAACCTTGATCTGAGGATGAACGAAGGAGAAGAAGAAGAAACCTCGTCCAATGACGTCGTAGATATTATGTTGCTAAACAGGTACATGCACCTGGTTTATAGTACGCATGCCTAACAATAAATGAACACGACCAATGACGCTCTTGAGGCTCTAGAACAATAAGAGTTGACTCGGTAGCACACTATTGCGATGTTGAGATAAACGTGAGTAAAAATCCTGGTCCAACATGGTATTGCAAAGCAAAAGCATAAATGATTTGAAACAACACTTGGCTACATGGCGTCTGATACACATTATGTCTCATTTAAAAACAAGATTACATATAAAAACTAATTGTTTTTCTTGCTTATAAATGATGTATTTGGACGAACTACTCTGTTATTTTGTTAAATGACTTTTTCAACTTCTATCGGACGTTATTGGCGCACGTGAATACTCTCATGTTATAAAGCAATTCAACAGTATTTGTTTTGAAAAGAGGTCATTACAAAAATTACAAATAATGATGCCAATAGCTACTGATGATATGAAAATAAAAACGTAGGTAGAGCTGACAAAAGACGGACTAAAAAAAATAACTTTTTTTGACAGGTATGCAGGTCTATTGAATGGCGTTGTATCGACGATTGCCACTTTGACGTCACTTGCTGCTCCTGTCCTAACGTCACTCCTAATAGCTGGGGTAAGAATGTACGGTTTACATTTACATTATGTCCGTGTATACTGTGAAGACAACTACGTACTGTTGTAGGTTTATTACGATTGTTATGAAACAAAGAATTTACGATTAGATGTATCACATAGTGGTTGCTGGAGTGTGGTAGGTATGCTAGTTGTGTTGCTGTACACGACTTCAGTAGATGACATGGAACAGACATCTCGCACCCAATTTTGATGATTAACAATAGAAAATAAATACGTGCAGGTCTACAGACAAGTTAACAATTTGAAATAAATACGTGCAGGCCTATAGACAAATAAACCCGAACATCAATGCACAAACAAAGACAAGATTTTATTTTGAAAAAATAGAGACGGGAATTTTTGTTAAAGACAGGCACATTACCAATGAAGTTACTGCAGGACTCGCTTTTCTGCGTTTCGCTAATACAATCTTCATTGATGTCCAATTCATGTTCGGCGTTTTGTTTTTTTGTCGTTGTTGAAGTTGACATGATGCATTGATCCGCCGAGTTCGTGAAGCTGAACAGTGAGCACCGTGGTTGTGAGCGATAAGAAGAATAGGATAAATGAAACCACTCAACACATGTTCTTACCTATTCGCTGTCAGATATTCACACCAACAACTCTAACAAATGCAGCAGTCATGTCACGACTCAGGTGTACATCTTCCTTTTCAGTGATAGTTTGCAGACACTTATCTATCCTTTCATCATTGAATTATGGACAGGTCTGCAGCACGTGTTGAGCTGTCACGGAACTGGTGCGTCGATCTGTCATGTCAATCGTAAATTTTCTAAAAAGATGGTACCTCAGTTTATTGGGTCCATTGAGTACCGTGAGAGTGTTACCATGACCTCGTCTAGAGAGCTGATAATAGGGTTATTGTTTTAATTACATTTGTTGTCTTTCTCCAATGTTATTTTAAAGGCAACTTTCATATATAATTTATGACATGCGCAGATATAGTTGTATTTGTCATAATTTTGAATGCAGTTCCCATTAATTAAGATAAAAATAGGATAATGTTTTAATATCATGGTTCAAGTGAGCCAAAAATGATACTCAATGTCCAGAAAATGAGAGAAGACGACCCAGGATCGCTTAAGACAGATTGTGTTCAGAAATGTCCCTGGGAGTAACAAACAACAATAGCGGCGAAGAGCAGAGTTAGAAACACAATTCATAATTCAGTAAGATATGATGTTCCATATTTTTGGAAGCAACGGAAATGTTGTTTTACGGAAGAATGCTACGGATCCCATGGAATGCAAGGAAGAATAATGATACAGTACTCGAAGAGGACACAAAGACAAACACAACTGATTGCAAAGCTCAGAACAAGACGGTCATCCTTTTTCGGGCATGTTATGAGAAGCCAATGACAACCGGCAAGGCACCCGAAAATGATGATGATGATCCTCCAACAACCTGATAGGATCAAGACGCTGAGCAGCGCATAAGCTGCAGGGGTCAGCGATCCACAGCTGACTGTTAGCATCAGGGCCAAGGAACCAGAACTGCCAAGACCCTTGTACACCTCCACGGGGTGATCCTGGATAACAGGCGGCAGCAGGGCAGACTGGCTAAGGAGAAGGGATAGAAGAGGGAATGCTAACCCGGTACTAAAAAAATGCTTGCTGAAGTCGGATATGTTGGACTGAAAGGTGCAAATATCGAAGTTAAGCTGTAAACTACGACACAACGCATTCCTTTCTCTAGACTACATTGTACTACTTAAGCCCTTTCAGGGTTTGGTGGTGGGAGATTGAGAACGAATGAAGCCAAGCCAAGCCAACAACCTGATAGGTTATGAGAAAGTCAAGACGAGATGCGCAGGCAATTACCGACAGGTAAATAAGTATTAGGCTTTTGTATGTACGAGAAAGCTTAGCAAAACTGCTATGTTCCGCTTTTCAGCGATTTTTGTTTGGGTTTTAGAAACTAACCCTTTACACGAGTGGACCAGTAATGCACATTATTGCACTGTTATTGTGGAGAGGAAAACTAACGTCTGGTCAGGCACAACATACTGATCAGACATTTTAGTCAGGGACAGGCAAAATATACTGGTCAAGACCCTCATCTCGGCTTCTTCGAAGCCCTCTCTGGAAACGGGATGTTTTCATGGCAGTCTGGCTAACAGGGTGAAGGATCGACGTGATCCCCGTAGTAGTGAGCGACACGCAGATGAAGCCAAGCATAGCAAAACCGTCTGGATGACCCCTGTCCATCTTCATCAGCACGCTCGGGATGTTAGGAAAGCTAATGCAATCCGCCACTTAACACAAAAGAGTAAACTTACTTATTGTGGGGATTCCAAACATACTGTTTTCGTAAAACAATCATGTGGTATGTGAATATAGAATGGCTATACAACAACTATAGCGATATAACGTGATGGTAAAGTAATGGTGGTTTTATAGCAGAAACTGCTGTTGAGGATGAAGTGTTAGAAACTGAATTTTACTAGGTCTCTTTTTATGGGGTGAGGTGACCAACTTCCTCACAGTAAGTTGGGGACCAATTAAAGCTTGGTAGACTGGAGCGTGTTGAGATCGGCAATTGAACCTGCCACGGAAGCAGTTACACAATTTCTTCTTCTCTTTAAAAGTATACATCTGTTCTTGATAACAGACATATCCATTTTGTAGAAAGTTGCTTTTTACAAAATAAAGTACAGAAAATGGGAATATCTAAAAATAACGTATGGAAAATGACGCTCATCAAATCCTTTCAGCTTTCTGTGGAGCACTAGTCTTCAACAAATTCGCGCTGTCCACCTGTCATGGACCATCCACTCAAGCTTTGTCCACATCATCAACCCCTTTATATTTGCCTCTTTCAAAAGAGTACCTCCTTCTGCCTAGAATGGTTCAGTTGTATTTGTCTTTTTAGTAAACATCCAAATGTATTAGTTTTCATGGCGTAAAGCTGATACAAGAGGTAGCATTGTCCAACAAAACGGATACCATTTTTTAATGATATAACAACTTATGGGCCACGCTGTATCATGATAAATGTGTCATAGCGTGGCCTGGTATTTCTGTTACATTTTATAGACCATTCATTATTCGTTATCCATTCATTGATAAAAGGGGTTAATTTACATCCACTCCTATTCATGTGTACAACTGAATATGAAACTATTTTTTTTTAAACACACATATTGCTTTTTGATTCAAACGGTACCCAGAATGAAAAAAAATATAGTAACTGGAACCTTCCAATAATGCAGCGAAAGCCAACTAAAGAGAGTTGTGCATAGGGATAGCAACTCATCATGTAGAAACGTTGACTAAAACTGCATATGCGCGGATACTGGCTTCCTGTTGAGAGACCACATGTAGTTGAGTAACAATTAGTCTGTGCTTTCTGTCTCATCATTATAAACACATATTTATTCCCATGTCTAGGGATCAAGACAAGGATGGCAGATTCTGTTCTGTCTGGTGGCAGCACTCAATATCTTTGGAGGAATCACTTTTGTTATTTTTGCTAAAGGCGAATTGCAAGACTGGGCACAGGATCCATTACTAAACAATCATACCATCAGAACAGATGATGGCGTAGCCGTATTTACTTTGGAGACCAACAAAGAGATCAAATCTGTGGATGCAACTGTGCATAGAAAAGCTTTGAGGAAAGTTAACTCGCTTCCAATATCTACACGAAGATGTAGATGTCATCAATGGAGAAATGTTGGCAGAAGGGCAACCTTTGATGCCGGGTCTTTGATAAAAGGAGTACAAGGTCAGGTGTTTATAAACTTGGCATTGGCTGATTTATGACTGATTGAGCTAAGATCTGCCACTAATTCAGAACTTAATTATGTGATTGATTGAGTCTAGATATATGAATGCAGACTTGTGTTTGAGAGCTTAGATATGTAATTGATTGAGCTTAGATGTGTTTTATTGAGAGGAGAACTGAGCTGATTGAGATATGTGATTGATTGAAAACTTTGATCTGTGATTAAGAGCTTAGATATATTACTGAAAGGTTAGATATGTGAATGGTTGAGCTGAGATGTTTTATTCAGAGTTTAGACCTGAGGCTGATTGAGAGGGATATGTAATTGATTGATAGCTTAGATCTATTATTCATTGAGAGCTTAGATATGTGATTAAGCTTAGGTAGGTGAATGATTGAAATTAGATATGTGATTGATACATTGCTTAGATATGATTAATTGAAAGCTTAGATTTGTGATTGACATCGTAGATCTGATTTATTGAGAGTTATGACATGTGCTTGATTGAGACCTTAGATATGTGATTGCTTGAGAATGAAATTTGTGTTTCAGAGCTTAGGCATGGGTTATTTGAGAAATCAGATTTGTGATTGTCTGAAATTAGATCTGTGAAAGAATGAACGTAACATATCTGTGACAGAAAACACTATTCTTTTCAAAAAAATATTTAATTGAAACAAACTTTTTAAACAAACTTGAAATTTTTAATTGTGTAAAAACATAAGGTGTTCTGTAAATCAGTGAATTGAATATCCACATATGTAAGTGTGAGAAGAACATGTACAATCCCTGGTACTAGACTATGTATGTTAAAAAAAAAATCTTGTACAGTAGCGTACAGCAGATCAAGTTACAGACCTCGGGAAAATAGTGAAACTTTGTACCACTTGTTAATGTATATAAATGTCTAATGACTTGTTTATACTGTATTATGTTTTGTGTACAATAGCATTCATTGGCATAGCACTATTTTATTTCATTTAATACTTTCTCCTTAGCATTTATAATTGTACTAACTGTTCGTCTTATTAAGCTAACTGACAAAACAGCGGGGACAAGCGCAGAACATAATAAACATAGATATATTTAGCAGAACGTCCTAAAGTAGAGCACTACTGTAAAATGAATTATAGGAGCAGATTGTCAAACACAGTTAGTTGTGGAGATCCATGATTATCTGTTGAAGTCAGCACGGTATATGGAGAAGAGAAAGTGTGATATCTAAAATTTGGTGTTAATATATTAATGAGTTACGTGAAAGTCTGCATCAAACTATGAGTGTTAGGCAGATATGTACACCAAGTGAAATGAGATGGTTTATGTGAATAATACACTGGTTAATGCGTAGCGCAGTGGTTAGCTCGCTGGCTTCACATTCATTCCCCAGTTGAGGCGGTAATGTTTTTTTCAGACCGCAACGGCTCCCAGGTCGACCTAGCCTTAAATGGGTACCGGTTCAGTCCGGGAAGTAAAAGCGGCGAGGGAGAGGAGATGGCTACCGCCCTCATATAGCCGAGCCTTTGAAATGTCAGATCGCTAACACCTCACACCCCTACGGTAGTAATGCTATGGGTTACTTTACTTTACTAAATAACCATTTTTAGAGCACAATGCTTAGAACTGGCAGGCTTTGAGAGATCTAAATAAATTAATTTTTTTCCAAAGAGAGCTGGCAGGCACACACAAAATGACAGTAAAAGACCAAAGGTTTCCCTGATAAAAGCACTAGCCTGAATAGTAAACACTTCTGCTATATGCCATTTTATTACCATCTTTTTGCAGGCCTTGATGTTTGTAACTGCTTTTTACCAGATGATTAAAATATGTTGTTGTTGATCGATATTACTTGCGTTGAGTTCTTCCCTCTTGACAATGTAATATTGGTAGCAGATTACTGTCTGTTCTTATATTCCAAGGTGTACAACCTCATGACGGTAGTGTAATGCAATAATTCTGAGTTGGTTTACCAGCATGTTTCCATGTGTACGACAAGGATGTGAGGTAGAGTCTTGGTCAGTATGTTCCACGTGACACTGTCGTAGTCTTGCCTTACACAAAAGCTAATTATATATATATATCACTCCAGCTGGTATTTCAATACTATGTATGGGCATACTTCGCTCTTTCAACAGGTTATGTCCTACGTTGCTGATAAAAGTAGATAATGCATTAGCGCCACCAGAAAACGTAAATTAAACTAAGTATAAACAATTGTGAATGTGTGCAACACCTAAATAAATATAAGAAAAGATCAATAGAATAGTCTTAAATAAACAACACCTCAATAAAAATCTAACCTGATAATTATTCTTGAGAAAGTAGACAATGAATATATGCAGTTTTTAATGTTGGTGATTTATGGGGATTCTAGATGTAGGACAACCGATTGAGAAAATTTATGAGGCTCATCTTTGGAATTGGAGATACTCAATCTAATTTTTTTAGGAGATGGGAAATTTGAAGGAGATCTAACAGGGTCCTATGTTGATGGCTCAGAATCTCCGAATCAACCACAGCAGGACTCAGAAGGAGAAAACATTGTCTGAGCTGGTGGACTAAGAAGTCGGTGCAAATGACCAGGACAGATACAGCTTGTGTGTAATTGGCAAAACTGATAACAAGTAACCAGTCTGAGAGCTGAGATGAAATACAGAGGAACTGATAACAAGAAACCAGTCTGAGAGCTGAGACGAAACACAGAAGAACTGATAATAAGAAACCAAGAGGAATTGATATCAAGAAACCAAGAGGAACTGATATCAAGAAACCAGTCTGAGAGCTGAGACGAAACACAGAGGAACTGATAACAATAAAACCAGAGTCTAAGATGCAGCCCAAAGGAACTGATTGAGTGAAGTCAGGGCAAGCAACCAGGATTGTGCATATCAAACAGCAGTGACCTGATGTTACAGCTGACTAGTGAAAAGCTATTGGGAACTGAGTTCAGAGCATGAAAATAGAGAGCTGAGAGCAGATTGCAGATAGTTCAACAGATAGAGATAGAGGTAGAGGAAAAATTAGATGAGAAGATTAACGGAAGGAGAAGAGGAAGGTGATGATTATATTATTAGATTATTTAATTTGAATGCCAAATATGAGTTACTTGGTCTGGATGCTTCAGCTTTTAATGATTATTTCTGAATTACTTTACAATTTTGTTAACACTTTGATTTTCTACAGCTGTTATTCTGAATGTTGATTACTATACATTCTTATATTGTTCATTTTTAAAGCTGATCTCTGTTTTGTTTTCATAGCCTATTTAAGGATCTTGCTACATATCATTTCAAAAACAGCACAAAATTGAAGACTATACAAACACAGGGCATTCAAGAAAAACTAATACATAAAAAACCTTTACGAATCACTTGGTTTTTCATACAACTCTTCACATTCTTCGAGAAGAAGCAATAAAGGTTTTCCATTGTAAGGAAACAAGTTGCTGTGAACAAGATGTTCAACATGCAATCTGAGACGAATCAACATTCCCATAACACTATCTACTTCACTAGTACACTTCATGTACTGGCTTATACTATAGTCTGATGTACTCTCATGATCTAAAACAATATTCTCTCCTTCACTACTTGAGCTCTTGTGCGTATCTGAGTTTTCATGTGTTTCAGTCAGACAAGTATCACTGCCTGAATCAAATGATAAGGGTCTCTTTCGATTTTGTTTCTTTGCTGGTAAATTAATTCTTGTCTCTTCCATGCTGTCTTCTGAATCTGAGTCTGAATACACCACTAATGAAAATAAATTGTCACGATTGGCACCACCACATAAGCCTGATACACTGTTCTGATTTGGAAACTCAGAAATGGTTGGCTCTTGTTTATTCCAGGATTCTATGATTAATGAGTTCTGTAAAATATCACTATAGAGAGCAGATGGACCACAACCATTATCCCTCAAAAACATTTTTGAATGAGCAATAATATTGGACATGGATGTCTGATTAAATAATGAATGATAGGGTACAGTAGTTGAAGTCTGCAAAATATTCTTTGGTAGAGCTATTGACTGTAAATTATGACTGTTGACTGCTAATGACTGTTCTAAAGCATCATTTAGCAGCTCTGCTGAAGGTGAAATATTATTTGATACCATCTGTACATTCTGTAAAGGCTCATCACAAAGAGAAAAAGGTTCTTCAAAGGACTTGAGTGGATTTGCAACATTGTTGTGAACAACATCATGTGATATTTTGACACTCAAGTCAGTTTCAGATGTGTCTGGCAAGGTCACACTTTGTTCTTCAGAGGCATGTGATACTTTTTCTTCCCCAAGACAGCTTTTCACATTGCAGTTTTCAGACTCAAAGATACTCAATTGTTTTACTTTTACTACATCACTTTCTCTCAAGCAAGCTGACACAAAGCCTTGCCAGTCTTCACTAATGATGTGCAGGTACTGGGTAAAGTAGGATAAAAAAGGTGTTTCAGGTGATGTCAGGAAATCTGCAAGCACAAGATGGTCATAGTCTATAAACCTTGCTAGTTGAAGAAAGAGGCTGTGTGGACATGTTGTTTGATGCATGTTCCTTGAAGATGAATTTTCATTGTCTGTTATCTTCTGATCCATAATCAAGCTAACCTGGTTTTTAGATTGCCTGTATGACAAATTAAAAACAGTAATTTATTAGTAATGACACAAGACCATTGTCATGCACCTAATGCTAAAATATGTACCAGACGTCTATCTAGTTGCATACTGCTACCAGAATGGTATCATTGAATGCAAATATAAACACCCCACTTTTAAACATCCAGAGCAGTGATTCTCTATTTTTATTTTGACTGATGCACACATTCCCCAGCCAGCCATTTGCATGTCTTCTTTTACATCTGCTATGCTAATTGGCATAGGTGATCATGAATCTCAACTTTCTGTAACTAGTGATGTTTATCATTTCTGCTATTCTCTTCCATGTTCCGGTGCATTATGTGACGAGTTGCAGTAGCTTTACTTACATTTTTAACATGTTGATGAAGGTGGAATGCGGTACTCCAAAAGGTTGTGCTATGCTTGGCTTTATCTATGTGTCAGTCACCATTACGGGAATCACATCAATTCCCCACCTCATTAGTCAAACTGTCATCAAACATTATGTTTCCAGGGAGAAGTGAGAAGAGAGTCTTGGTCAGTATATTTTGCATGATCCTGACTAACATTGTCCGATCAGTATGTTTTGCCTGACCAGACATTAGTCTCCTCTCCCCAAACTTGTCTCTTAGTAATCCCCTTCCTCTTTCTCAAACACATTTGCCTGTTGTCACATTGTGTTAACAAATTGTCTTCGTTCATTAGTTTCCCTCTGCACACCCTCTTTGGCTTTCCTTATTATTCATGTGATTTTTTTAAAAATAACTAAGCATTAAGGATGAAGAAGAGGTTAACCTTTTCTGTTGCATCAATATACAATATAGAGCTTTATAAGAAAAAGTTGTTCTATAAATGTCTGTGAGTCACAATAAATGGCTATAGCACATAGAATTAATCAGACTAAGATAACCAAGAATACTCTAAACATTCTGCATAAAATGTGTCTGTTTTTAATATTCAAACAAATGAACTGAGAAGTGAATATATGCACACAATATTACAAATGTCATATGCTATCACTAGGAAATGTCAAAAATATTTGTTTACTTAAGAGACGCATGCAGAAGTTGGGAATACCTTTTTACACACCAACTAATTTCACATAAACCTAAAGAAAAGTATGTGTGTGCGTGTATATATATATATATATATATATATATATATATATATATATATATATATAATATATATATATATATATATATATATATATTTGAGGATGTCTTTAGGAAACTAAATTTGGAAGATAAAGGCACCAATATAGACAGAGAAATGCCCAGCTAACTAAAGTTTTTTTATGACAGTCATTTTCAGTAACACCATTACAGAAGCTGAACAATGAATACATGAGCACATTGAAATAAGTGAGGGATTTGGCCTTAAAATTAATAGAAAGAAAACGCAATACATACTGAACACTTTTTGCCCTCAAAGGAAACTGGCTAGGAAATTATCATAAACATAAATTTGTACATTTACTTGAGCCACAAATGACCAACTACCACATAATAAATAATAGAGATGTCACAAAGGATAGCAGCAGGTTGTATTAGCTTCAATTGTATCAAACCCATACTTCAACAGATGAGAAATGACAAGGCAAGAGCTCACATCATCATCAAGATGGTTATTTCAGCCATGGTATATGACTGAGGCATGGAACCTACAAAGAGCAGATGTAGAGATGTTTTGAGTTGCTCGAACGGCAATGTAACAAAGAATACTGACAGTCTCTCTATGGGACCAAATTCACAACACAGAAATCAAGCGCTCAACTAACTCCAACAACATCTTAGATACTGCATTGTTAAGAAAATGCGAATCAGTGGTGCATATGGGCAACATACCTGACAACAGATGGACATAAAAAGTTATTTCATGGTGACCATAAAACTTTATGCATCCACTTGGATATATTTGTTTTTCCCACTGTAGGGTCTAAGTATATTTACAAAACTTACCACTTTCTGAGTTCTTTATGAATGACCAACAAACAAAATAAAGCCGTAATCCACTGGTCATCTTGGTCAGCAAAAACTATTGACAGCCAGTCTATAGGCAGTTGATCTCTTGTGCAGCAGAGGATACAGCTGACTTTATCCCAGAAACATTCTAAATCAGCTTCAACACTGACCTTGAAGCCATTCTCTCCCTTCAGTGTCACAGCAAATGTTTTTAATGCTAACAGAATCATTTGTCTTTTTAAAGCTGTTACAGAAATGTTGTTTTTATGGCTAGATCTTATAATGGAACCAACAAAATTAAAGCTAGATAAGAGTTGGCCATCTTCTGCTAATTGTGTTAATATGTGTACTTTTGATTGCAAACTTAAACATATTTTAAAAATATACTCTTGCAATGTAGATTTCTCCTTGAGAAACCTTATATCTATGAGAGTATTAATTACTTTTATAGATGTTAAACAAATTAGATGCCCTTTATTCGTTTTAGAAATTCTAAAACAATTGTCAACAAATGGCAATAAGACTTTACTAACTATACCACTAACAAATATGATATCTTGAATGTTATTTTTTTCACAGTCTCGCACTCCGTATTTGATAACTTTATGAAGAAGATTTAGATATTCTAAAATCCCATGCATTTCAAAGGAACACTCTTCAACTTCACTACATTGTGTCACTTTAAAACTTTGAAGATCAATTTCTGTAAGCAGTGAGAATGTCTGACAGTTAACATGTCTGTCTAGGAATCTTCTTTGTGACATCATATCTCTAAAGATTTCCATTAGTGGGATGGGAAAATGAAATCCAGCATGGTACTCTTGCTTTAACAAGCTCAGCACCTGTGATGTCTGCAAATTAAGTTGAATCAAGTTACTGTATCAATATCAAGATTTGAACAATTTTTTTTCATAGAAAACATAAATTTTTGTATAAAGTTTTACAGATTAACAACATAGTCAACATATTGACTAATAAGATCTTACTTTTCGCTTTCATGAAGGCCTCTATTGGATAGGAATATCTTTAGAATGTTATCCCCAGACATTACCTAACAGCCCACTCTTTTAGATTTTCAACTGCCAAGAGCTCTTTTATGTACGTGCATACCATGTACATGGGAGTTTATTGCCTGTCTCTGATAGGACTAGCCACCAACCTTTTATGGTATGTCCTATCTTTAAGCCTAACCTTTATTACACTCTTATCATACATTAGAGTGCCAAATAATTTACAGGTCACGAAAATGACTTTGCAGATGAATACATTGAGACCCTTGAGGTAGAAAATTTTTTTTTTAAATAAATGTACAAAATGTTGAGAGTACTTAGTTACTTTTCATTCCACTTGTACTGTTATGCGTTGTAGGTAGCTTGAGTTGCCTTCTTTGGGCATCAGTTATTGTAAGATTTCTCTTATGTTATCTATCCATCTATAATATGACCTTCCTCGTGCCTTGTAGCTAGATCTTCTTGTGTTGTAAACATGCAGTGGTAGTTGATCAGATTGCATTATCGTGAGATGAATGAACTGTTGTATTTTCTGTCTTGAAATACAGTCAGCATTTAGTAGCTCTCACCATATTTTTTCTTATTTTATCTTTCATAGTGACACCAATGACTTTTAATTTCATCAACATCATCATGTGGCCTGTCGGTTGGCGTTCATTGACCTCCATCCATTTCTATCACGTATGCCGTTTATCAACTTTGTTGTTGATTGTCGCACATGTCATTCTCTCAGGCTGTCCAGCATCTTCTCTCTCGGTCTTCATCTGTCTCTCCTTCCTGCTATCTTTCCCGTTGTCACGACATGCTCCAAACCGCCTAGTCTCATGACACATCCAAAAAAGAATGACTGTCTTGTTCTGATCCTTGCAATAAGTTATCTTTGTGTTTGTGCCTTTTAGTTCCATATCATTAGTCTTCTTTTCAGTCCATTGGATCGGCAGCATTTTTCTGTAAAACCACATCTCCGTTGCTTTCAAAGATTAAGCACTTGCTTGCTAATTGTCCATGATTCACTGCCATATGTCAGTACTGGTTCCATGTAGCATCCAAGGTATCTCTCTCAGTTTCAGCTACAAGGTTTTGTTGCACAATATTTCTTTCATGGTCTGAAAGACATATTTTGCTTGGGCTATTCTGCATTTTATTTTGTAATTGCACCTTCCATCTGATGTTATGTATGTGTCCAGGTATTTAAAAGTGTTAACTTGTCTCAATTTGGCCCCCTTCGGTTTGACATAGCATTTTGGAGAGTCAAAAAATGTTTCATTCCTGTGTCTTTGATAAGGACAAAGTTTGACACTGGCAGTACAAAGCGTTAATAAATATACTGTTTATCAGTTGTTGTCAAGCTGATATTTGAGTGTTTAAGCTGTAGTGACAGTTGATAAATCACAGAAGTGGCTTTCTGACATATAATTTCATTTTCTCAACTAAACCTTCCATCTTCTGTAAAAATATTTCCAAGGTATTGGAACTCTTGGGGGCCTGCTTAAGTTTGACATTATTTATATGTATGTTAAGCTTCTTCCAAGCTGTTTGTTTTCTTTCTTCAACGTCTGAAGTTTTTTGTTTCAAATGTATTAATTAATCCATCTTGGCTATTTTAAAGCCTTCATTTTTCTCTATTTAGTGTCTCAAAAAGCTTTGTAATTTTGTGACATATTTCTTTTCTAATAGTTTTCTCTTCTAATTTTGTGTAGATTTGTGATGATTATTGACTTCTCTTTTTTGACTTTATTATGTGATGTTGCCTGTGTCATTGTCACTGGTTGATGATCAGTATCTATAGATGTAGGGGATAACTACAGTCGGTATTATTTTTGCTTTGTCATTGTCTTGTTCATGTGTAATTAATTTGTGATACTATATCTGGGTGGTTCCACCTGTACCATGTCTTGATATACCTTTTCTTGTGTTGGAAGTTCATGGCTGTTTTTATTAGGCTATACTCATTACATACATTCATAAGCTCTTCTCTATTACTATTCTGCTCTGCTCTAATGATGTGTCACTGAACTTTTGTAAGCAATATTCATGTCATGATCTTATTTCCTTGATGTGCAATGGCCATGGTTAGGTGGGCATTTAGATTAGATTATTTTGGCTATAAGTAGAGCGCAAGGCTCATTCCTCCGTATAGCTTGCTAGGCCCGAGGAAGGTGCTAATGATAACACTTTGAATCGACCTGATACTTGGCTTAATGTCTTGTCCTCTCAGATTTAGTAGTCCCCGTGTCTTAGGTGGCCTCCATTGTTTTGTTAATGTGACTTGTCCAGTGGTGTAAGCAATCAGATCCTACGTAAATGACGTAGATATTGTTAGTATCGGATATGGCTGTCAACCTTAAAAAATCTCAGCAATCCGGCTTGTCTCTAAATTATGAAATATACAGCAACTATAATAACACGCTGCCAGTCATCCTACACAACAGTAGCATGTGCCCCGACTCTCTGTTTATAGGTCGAATCAAATCCAATTTATAACACAGTACAAACCAAAAATATTATTTTCATTCTATCTTTGCAGAGTACACAAAAAGCCACAGCCATTTTGGTCGCTATGTGATTCTATATGACAAAAAGACCTTCACCAGTCAAAAATGCTTCTGACGGTTCTAAACAAACCATATGGTACAACCTTGACCTCTTCGCATGCAAGGCAGTAATCCATGAACGGCCGCTCACTACAGGTTATACATCAGCACCGGTGATCCTAATGTCAGAGACGATGCATGCAATCAAGCATCTAAAAACAGGAAAAACCCCAATGCTTGATGGAGTCACTGTAGATATTATTCATGCGGGAGGGGAAAACTGGAAAATCGAGCTGATGAAACTGTTCAATAAATGTCTAAATGAAGGTAAAATCCCTAACGAATGGAAAACTTCCAAAACAAAAGAAATTCATAAAAAAAGGGGACACAAAAGACCTTGCGATACATTTGCTATCATTCCTGTACAATCTTTTCACAAGGGTAATTATGAGCAGACTAGAAAAGATGCTTGATGATAATCAGCCACAAGAGCAGGCGAGATTCAGGAATTGCTACTCTACCATTGACCACCTCCACCAGTTAATAGAGAGGGATAGGGAAATGCGTATGCCACTAGTGTTTCTGGAGTGTGAAAAAGCCTTCAATAGCATTGAAGTGAATGCAGTCACAGATGCCTTACTAAATCAAGGCAATAGAGAACAATATACGCAGCTTATAGCAGATATAAACAAAGGCTGCTCTATAAATATCACCCTTTTTTACCGGCCAATTAACATACAAATTGAACGTGGCGTACAACAAGGTGATACAATCTCTCCCGACTTTGTACGGCCACCCTTGAGGAAGTCTTCCGTACACTAAATTGGGATGATAGAGGTATTCCCATAGACGGAGAAAAGCTCAACCACCTCCAGCTTGTGGATGACATAGTCATCATCAGCCCCAGCATCAAAGAAGCTGAGCAATGCCTAAATAAGCTCAACAATGCAAATGATGCAGTTGGTCTAAAAATAAATAGACTTAAAACACAATGCATGCTAAACAGTTTCTGTCCCTGTGAGGAAATGCATTTTGGAACTGATTTCGTCAAAAACGTTAATACATGCGTCTATTTGGGTCAAGAAATTACAAACTCCCATAACCATGATCTCACGAAGGTTAGCTGCGGGGTCATTCAGCTTCAACCGTATCAAGACAATACCATACTTCAGCAGATGAAAAACAACAAAGCGAGAGCACACACCTTCAACAAGCTGGTCATTCCAGCCATGATATATGGCTGCGAGGTGCGAAACCTACAAAGAAATTATATGGCGCGGCTCCAAGCTACACAATGAGCGATAGAGCGCTGAACGCTGTCACTTTCACTAGAAGATCACATCCGCAACACCGCCATCAGAAGTCAAACCAGCTTCAATGATGTTGTAGATATGGCATTGCTAAGAAAGTACAGGTGGGCAGGCCACGAGGTTCGCATGCCTTACAATAGATGGATACGTAAAGTGACGTCATGGTGGCCCTACACCTTATAATCGTCGCCCCAGGCGTCTACCAACGAGATGGAGAGATGGCCTGCGACAAAACCTTGGTCTGACATTATACTTAAAGTCAAAAGACAGAGATGAGTTTAGACGACATTTGGCTACCTGGCATAGGGTACATAATGCGCCTGAATTACAGTAGGATTACAGTATAGTATTACATATACATACAAAATATTGTAAATCGAAATATTGTTAACTTCAGATTTGCATGTATATATGTGTATTTACTTGTGTAACTTATGTCTCTATGTATTTATTATTATATTATATGTTCTTTGCTCTTAGTCGACCTGTACTTGTACAGGAGCAGATACCTCTGTACAGGTCCCAGCTCTGGTATGAGCTGGATGTAGCCGGGAGAAGGGTTTCCTGCTCAGCGGGCTAGGCTCGAGCAGCTTAATACTCCGCTGCATTGGGACAAATGCTTATGGAGGGTGGTTAACCGATGTGCGAGTCCATCTTAATAGATTCAAACACTAGAGCAAAGTAGGCCGACAGCCTGTTGGGCGCCATCCATGCTGCTCTAAACGAACCACCTAACCATGACCAGTGTTATGCCATGTCACACAGTCGCCTCATATGACATGCTCTCTGTGAAGCATTGTGTGTGTGTTTGGTGTGTGTGTGTTACATACACACACACACATAAATGAAAAAAACTATGAAATATGCACACATCTAAAACCCCATGCACACATGTTCAACTATAACATGATACAAAACAAAATGTGCTTATTACCTGAATGTGTTGTGCGCAAATCCCACTTATTAAAGTTTTCCTTGCTAAGAAAGATGTGATCATACTGCCACACGTCAGACATTTTACCTGCAAGTATCATCAAACATGCAATAACAGTGAAAAGACAGAAGTTAAGAAATGGTATGGCATGAATGCCCTCTCTGTTTCTGTTGTTAACATGCTTTTACAATTTTAAAATGTTGCATACATTGTCTTTCAAACAAATACAGATAATGTAAATAATATTATAAGAATAGTTATAGCCTTCAAAATGGGTTGTTATATCATTTAAGAACCGTAACATGTTTATTTTCTCCATTCAAAGTCGTATGACAATATTTTGATTTAATATTGTTTAAAGCTATTATTGACAGCGTTTATAGGAATGAACTCTGGGCAATATAATAGGATTACAGAATACACAACACAACTATTAGACAACGTTAAAGGACTGTACAATATGAAATTGGTTACAAATTTGGATTAGATATATAGTAGTACAAAACAAAACCTTAAAAGTACAACCATAATGCCTTCATTTGTGAATGACGAACAACACAAATGAAAACACCAAGCAAATTACTACAAAAACATTGAATTTAATCTTCACAAGTAGTGATCTGTTAGCAATTTGCAAACAAATTATGCATATATATTATTATTAGTAATTGCCCATCGCAAGCAATGATGGCCATATCAACAGACGGATTTGTCTTGATGTAACTTGCGCTGTATTTGGATTATAGTGAGGAAGAAACTGCGCTTGTCATCGGCCTCACTCTCTGGTCCTGAGTTACCTTGGACCAGTGGCAAAATGACTGGAGGTAACTCAGGATGCAGGCACTCTTGTCCCACCTCCCGTTAGACCAGGGGTCACTATGATACTTGTGGGATTCGAAAGTCCACCGTTTCTGTTCATCGTTCAAGTGCCTGACCTCTCAGCCACAGCGATCCAAGAAGACTCTGCTGAGTCTGTAGACAACCAGTGTTGCATTCCAGTCATGTATTTTGGCCCAAAATGGACCAGCGGACGATTTGGATGTTCATGCTGCCCCCCGAGTCACCCCAGCGCAGTCATGCTGGAATTGTAGGGTCTGGGCTGATGGATATAGGCTTGTCATTGGCCAGCTCTTTCAGAGGGTCTGTACTGATCAGAGATGATGATTTCACTAGTTCCACCATGGCTGCATACCACTCCGTCTGCCTCCACTCTGTATTGTTTACTTGGTGTCAAAGATGCCAGTGACCCAGTTGAAACTGTGAGTTAAGCAATTAGAGAGGAACCAAATATGATCCTGACTACCCATTAAAGATATGGATATGGCTGTAACTTTCAGTGAGGCCCCACATCCATTTGATACGGCTTCTCCTTTATCTTCTTCCTCATTCACCATCAGTCATCCACATCATTCTGTCAAAGTCTTCTCTGAGTCTGCTTTTAGAAGGTGGGTTGCATTGTGCGGTGTTCATCGGTCGGGCGTCAAGCACAAGCGTCTTCAGCATGTATTTGTTTGAGAGTGCTTCCTCGACCTTTGGCTGTCCTCAAACTAACCTGCAAGGCAGCATTTGTTTTTAGTCAGAGTTGTCTGAGGGCCGAAGATGCAGTACAGTGAATGAGCTAACAGCAGCCAGTGTCTCGTAGTTAGCTGCTGCATCGGAATCAGTGAACCAGAGCTGACCAAGACCGTATTTCGGTTCTAATAGGCGGCCCAGGAAACAGGAATAAGGATCACAGTGGGAAGGCAAACCCGGTGCCCAAAAAACAGCCTGTTGAAATCAGATGTGTCAAGCCAAAAGGGACAGATATCGCAGCTTTGCTGTTACTACAACACAGCGTCACAATGTCCTTTTCAGGACAAATGCCAAAGAAGAAGAGTTGTCTCTCCTAGAAAATCCGTCTTACTCGACTACAAAGCTTTTCCTACCTGACAGGAAGTGCATCTCAGAATGATTAGGGGACGGCGTGGCCTAGTGGTGCAGCTCACAATCCGAAGGTGCTGGGTTCGATCCCCATCACAGCACCTTCCGTTACCCCGGGGAAGCAAACCCTTAGAAAATGCAGGAGGAAGCAGACACTTACATAAAATGCATGCTGAAGTCGGATGTACTGGGCCGACAGGCGCAAAATAAAAACCACAGTGTAACGCACACCGCCTTGGGGATTAGAGAAATAAGGCGAGCGCCAAAAAAAAATTATATCAGAATGATCACAGTTTGACAACTGTTGACAACATTTATACCAGCTCTTTGCAACCAGTGGCAGACCCAGGCCTTATTAAAGGCAAAGGGTACACACATTTTGACATGTAAAATTAAATGTATGTCACCAGAAGAGATAGAATGAGAACTACTCCTTGTGATCAATGCATAACAAGACAGAAAATGCAATGGTTTGGTTATCGCATAAGAAACAACTGGATCGACTATCCTGCATATATATAGCACAAGAATATTTTATTTCAATTCATGGTGAAGATCACATGGCAGATGCACAAATGACATAACAGGAATACTACAACAATAACTGAATCAAGACACTTGGCCCAAGTAGATGGAAAAGTGGGATAAAGATGCTGAGCAGCTCATGAGCTGCAGTGGTCAGCGACCCATAACTGACTGCTAGCGTCAGGGCCAGCGAACCAAAGCTGCCAAGACCCTTCTACACCTCCACGCAATAATCCTGGATAACAGGCTGCAGCCTGGCTAAGGAGAAGGGATTGAAGAGGGAATGCTAACTCGGTACTCAAAAAATGCTTGCTGAATTCAGATATGTTGGACCGAAAGGTGTAAATATCGCAGTCAAACTGTAAGCTACGACACAACGCATTCTGTTTTCTGGATTACATTCTGCTACTTAAGCCCTTTCAGGGTTTGGTAGCGGGAGATTGAGAACGAACGAAGCCAAGCCAAGCAGATGGAAAAGTGAAAGTACTGTATAAAACTAGTGAACATTGGATTGGCAGAACAGTTAGTTATTAACTTAGTATTAACAACTAAAGAACAATATTTGTGACCTGGTTGTAGAATGAGCTAGTTTATCCAGCTGTAAAAATGAATACCAGATCATTGCCTCAAGTTAGGAAACGCAAGTCAATGAACACGTCACCCAACAGTATATAGCTTAAGTCTCTTAGCAAACTATGCCCTACTGCATCCTATATATATCTCATTTAGGACAACCTTGTTTAATATATTTATTTCTCCAACAAATTGTTGTGATAATGCAAATGACATATCAATAAAAAATATATGGTAATAATAATTAGCATGCATAATAACTGGAAAAAACAAACATATGTTAATAGTGAAGAAAGAAAGAAAATAACAATAAAAACAACTTACAAGTGAATCCGTAATGTTGATTGAAGACAATTGTTTGGCCGCGTCACTGTACCACTTTTCAATAATTTTCTTACATTCATAATTTGCATAATGCTGTGAATCACTTCTTAATGTAGTTTTTAAAGGGTCTCTGAGAATTACATCCCCTTGCTCAGTTTTGGCATAATTATTCACTGTTAATGTGTTCATTTCCTCAATAAATTCAAATAGTACTTTGAGTGCTGACAGTACACAGTGTAGCAAGCAGTCAAAACAGGTGTCAACGTTGGTACAAATACAGCTTGTGTGCTGAGACTGAAAACTGGGCAAATAAATGTTCTTACTTCCATTTTCAAAAAATGTTAACACTTTGTCTCTAAAGCCTTCAGGTGACTCAAGATTCTGTGGATTCTCATGACTGATTACAGCCATGAAAATTGCTGCACTGTCTGATTGGCTGCTTTCATCCATAGCTTGTCTGTTAGAACGAAATAAAACATATGAATGTTTTTTTCACTACCATAAAATACAAATACGATTGATTGGTATCCTGTCAGTCTCGAGAGACAATGGACTTCATGCTAGAGAGGGGACAGTTAGTTGTTGCCTTTGCTTTCACTGCAAACGTTTGTAGTCTGCATCTTGACACAACTTGTCTTCCCCTGCCTGCAGACCAACACTCAAAGCCTGTCTCCAGCCAGGTCTGTCTTTGGCAAGTTCCTCCCAGCTGCATGTGTTAATATCCAACGCTTTCAGGTCATGCTAGCAAACATTTTTGTAGTGGAGGAAGGGTCTACCTTGTTACGATTGCCCGTGGTCAGCTCTACATATAAGACATCTTTTGGTACCGCTTACAAATATACTATATAATTATTGCTACCCTATTTGAGCAGAAATATAAAACCAATATTAATCAGAAATAGCCTATACATGAGGTTTAAGAATTGTGTGTAAGAAATATGGTCACATCACAAGGTTCATCAATTGGCAAAAAGTAATCAAAGAATGTCTTTGCTTGTTTACACAACCAAAATAAGTGGTAACTCAATTTATTAATCAGCTCGTTGATACAAAATGGCTTCTAATAACCTCAAGTAAAGATTATCAGTAGAACAAGAAACTTGTTTATGAATGTAAATACATACATGATGATGATCAATTGAGCAATGACAATAGTTCAGATTAGTGAAGATAAGGATTCTGACAACAATAACTGATATTGGTGTAGAAGGAAAGTGTTCTCAAGCTTGCATTAGTTCTAGTACTAGCACTAGTACTAGTCCATAAAAATACAAGTAGCTAGAATAGCCTCTGTGAATAGAGAAGATAGTTTTAACTCAATGGATGTATTCTTCAAACTTCAAAAGAAACTTTTTCCACAGAATTCTAACGGAAATACAAATAATACTAGTCCAGTATTTTCGATGAGTGGCTGGAAACTATGGAAAGAGCCAGGAAGGATGCAGACTGAGTCCTCTTTAAAAAAAACCAATATATAGAAAAAAGGCTGTATCTGTTTCAAAGAACCAAACGAGAGGAACACTATTAAAGCTGGAGAAATAAAACAACTGTGCTGAATCTTCAAAAAGATGGCAAGAATCTTTTGAGATTAGCAAAATCTTCTTCTTCTGCGTTTATTCTCAATCTCCCACTACCAAGACCTGAACAGGGCTTTGCAAGTAGCAGGACGTAGTCCGGAGAATGGAATGTGTTGCCGCTAGCTTACAGCTTGACTGCAATATTTGCACCTTTCGGTCCAACACATCCAACTTCAGCAAGCATTTTTTTAGTACTGGGTTAGCATTCCCTCTTCGATCCCTTCTCCTTAGCCAGTCTGCCCTGCTGCAGCCTGTTATCCAGGATCACCCCGTGGAGGTGTAGAAGGGTCTTGGCAGCTCTGGTTCGCAGGCCCTGACGCTGATCAGCGTCTTGATCCCAAACCCTGTGCCTGTTCAAATCTACTTAAACTTATTTTATTGAATTTCTGTGTTTGTTGGCGTTTGTTCATCAGAGTACAGATTACCGAACAATCTTGTAGATGTACCATCTATACCTAATTCTATGAGACATTTAATTAATATATAGGCCAATTGTTAAACAAATCTTACAAGTACCAGTAGCAGACAACGATGTATTTAATAATGTTGGAAGCGATTTCGTCTCATCGTTCAGATCAAGGCATGTCTCCCATAGCATTTCGTTTATAAAGAGAGTGATCTTCTCTTTGTTGATTTCTGATTTTTTTAAAATTGGGTGCAATGTTTAATATTTTGAAGTAAAAAGTATTTGTAACAGTTTTGTTTAAACATCATATTAAGAAAATATTATACATGGAAAAGCTCAGGTAATAGTACAAGAAATCAAATTGATTTTATTATGATCAGACACAGATTCAGAAATATTGTGACAATATTTGTCAAAAAGACCAAGACATACACAGGAGCAGACATCAATTCAAATCACAATCCAGTTTGTATAAAAGTGCATTTAGAACTCAAAGTCACAGAGTGTAGAGGGACAAAAACACTTAATAAAGACAGGTTAGCGCTAAAACAACCAGATATACGGCAAAAGTACCAGGTAGCAGCAAAGAAGGTTTACAATAAGAGGACAAGGAAGGAAACACAAAGAGAAGAATAAACACTGAGGGTACTTTTAAAAACCAGTATCCAAGTAACAAATAAATCATTACCAGATAAAGAACTTGGGAAAAACCAAGATGACAGATGACATCTTAAATAAAATAGCAGACAGAAAGAAGGCCAAAAACACTCCTGCATATGCATCACTACACAAAGAGACACACACCTACAATGAGTAGGCTGGCAAAAGAACAGTGGTTGGAAGAAAAATGCAAGGTAATAGAAGATTTGGGACTAAAACGCAATACCAGAGAAATGCATATAGAAATAAAGAAAACAACAAACAAGACACAGGTAACCCAGAGTGGGGTATGCATCCGAGAAAAGAATGGTGCCACTTTAATGGATGAGAATGACATCGATTAGATGGACGGAATATATAAGGGAGCTTTTAGAGGACTGTCGTCACTCGTGGAGCCAAACCATCAACATATGATAATGAAGGACCCATCATCCTAAGATCAGATGTGACAAAAACTATGAGAAAAGGGAAAGCAACATGACTGAACTCCATAAACATAGAAATGATAGAGGCCCTAAAGGAATTTGGTATAAATATACTTACTGGTCTGTGTAATGACATATTTAAATATCTAGGGTCGATTGTCAGTGATGAAGGATCACAATGTGAGGTGTTGGCCAGAATAGCACAGCCAATAGCGGCGCTTGCACGGCTTAACAAAATCTGGCAAGATAAACGTGTTTAGCACTATGCACGAAAATCAGATTAATGCGTACATTGGTCCTGTCAATATTCCTTGTGAGACATAGACAGTTATAGCTGACCTTCAACGAAGGATACAGGCCTTGGAGATGAGATGTTTCCGAAGACTTTTAAACGTCACGTACAAAGATCGAGTTACAATTGAGGAAATACGAGATAGATTTACAACAGCAATAGGGCTTTTTGAAGACCTCTTGGCAACTTTCAAAAGAAGGAAACTCGCTTGGTAAGGTCACAAATCGAGATGAAATGGTCTTGCAAATACAATCCCCCACGGAAAAATCATGGCAGACGACGAAGAGGCCGTCACAAAAAGAGATGGGAGGACAACATAAAAGAATGGACCAATCTCCGACCAGAAGAGTCACAGGCAGCGGCTGCTGACAGAGAAGGGTGGCCTGGGTTTGTGAGGATGTCTTCATGTGTGCCCCAACGACCTTACCGGTTACGAGATGAACTGACCTGACCTGTAATGACATATACAATACTGGATGCATACCAACAGACCTGAAAACATCTACGTTTATAACACTCCCGAAAAAACCTCATGCAACAGAGTGTTCAGACTTTAGAACAATAAGTCTAATGAGTCACACGATTAAAATACTACTCAAGATCATACAAGATAGAATAAGAGGTAAAATAGAGAGGGAAGTTTCAGAGGAACAATTTGGTTTTCGAAAATTTAATGGAAAAAGGGAAGCAATTTTCTGTTGTCGAACTTTAACAGAAAATATATAGAAATACATAATGACATTTATATTTGCTTTATAGACTTCAATAAGGCTTTTGACAGTCGAACATGAAAAATGAATTAAATGTCTCCAAGGAATAGATCTAGATGGTAAAGACATAAGACGGCTCAGTAATCTATACTGGGAACAAACTGCTACAGTAAAATCAGAAAAGTTATGCCCTCCAAGTATAGATGTAAAAAGGGGAGTGCGACAGGGATGCGTATTATCACTTTGTCTTTTTAATATATACACAGAACAAATATTCAAACACAAAGAGGGGACGCCAGGGCTTGTCATTGGATGAGTGGCAATGAACAATCTAAGATATGCAGATGATACAGTTTTGATGGCAAAAAAGTGAGCAAGAAATACAGGAGCTTCTGAAACAATATACACAATAAGCCAAGAGTTTGGATTAAACATAAACATAAAGAAAACAAAGACTATGATAATTGGGAAAAGTGACAAGAAACCGTGTAAGCAGATAAAAATAAAATATAAAATACTTGAAGTGGTACAGAGTTTCTCCTATCTAAGTCATATTAGAGAATGCAGATGTAAAAAATAAATCAGAAAGATAATAGGCGTGGCCAAGATGGTATTCGACAACATGCGACACTTACTGACATCCAAACAAATAAATCAGAATTAAGAAAAGACGCAAATGGAAGAACAGAATTGCAATTAGTAATACAGAGCATGGCATTACTACATTAAGGTAAGTGTGTGTAATTCTGGAAAAAAAATATCGGTTATCTATTTTGCCCCAAAATTAACAATTCTTGATCATAAAAATATCGTATGTTTGTCAAATATTAATCAACCATCATTAAATTTTTTCAGGCTGTTTTACCGCACAGCACTCTATAGCGGGTACTACTGAAACTACTATAACTTTATTATATTCATTTTTATGTTCATTCGAAGTTCATAATTTTCTACCCCACAATACGTCAACTTTCAGGTGATGTAAAATTAAATCTATGAAATCTATACTTTTTTCCTTAGTTCAGGATGAACAAGTACCATTTATTTATATGTTGTTTAAATGTGAATGAATTTCATTACACCATTACTTACGAATGTACAAGACAATATTATCCATATTTTGTTCATATGTATAATGAACTTGTCATTTAAAAAGTTGGATTCACTGCATGTGTGTATTCTACTCCAGAAACATCTATTGTTGTAGATAGCTCTACCATTTATTTGGCATGTGTGAAGATTTGGGTTCTCTGTCTTTGAAATGATATTTTTTTATGAATTTTTTCTAACACCATCACAGTCCTGCTAGTACTGTCCCCTTAAGCGTATCAAGAATGAATTAGATCGAAAATGCAATTTGGCACGAGAAAATGGCGCATAGACAGCGAGGAAAATTGAGACCTGGAAAGAACAGGAAAATTCGATTTTACATAAGAAAGTAAAACAATCCTTTCGTTAAAAATAAGGGCATACAATCACGGATGGTTAATGATAAGAATGAGAAACCAATAACAGACCCAGATAACAAAAAGTAAGATGAAGAGAATGTCTTAAGGAACGGTTTGATAATGGTGGCATATATCATGATAACACACCCCTAAATGACATACCATTGATAGAAGAGAGATTAAATGTAACCAGAAAATAATTTAATTCGGTATTTTCTTTAATCCCGGAAAAAGCACCAGAGGTAGATGAATTACCTATTGAGCTACTCAGAGCAAATTACTTGTTCAACATATTAATGACATTTACAACAATTGAAAATGACAAAAAAGATCACACAACTACAATATTGATTCCTTTGTGCACATAAAAAATGCAATAGAATGCGGCCAAATCCGAACGATAACACATGTATTTAAAATTCTTTAGAAGATAATTAAGAAGAGAACTGATGCCAAGATAGAGGAGGTGTTGAAAGATAACCAGTTTGGATTATGCAAGGTCAGAGGTACACGAGGGTGCTATCGGATCATTGCAGATCCTCGGAGAAATAACAATAACTATTTAGCTGCTTTATTGACTTTGAGAAAGCCTTTGATGAAGTCCCTTGGGCAATCTTTTTCAGATGTTGCAACACATATGTATAGAAAGACATCTGACTAGGTAAATCCAGAACCAGTATGGAAACAACCAGTTTCTTTACATTTCCTTGAACTAAAAACTATCCACTATATTCTTATATGCATTAATTGACCATGGCTTTACTATTTCTTGTGACAATGCAATCCAAGCATTCAACACTCTCTGACTAAAAAATATTTCTTCTAGTCTAAGCTGGACATTTCTTTAATTAATTTGTAGCTGTGCCCCCTTGTTTGTGTATGTGGTTGTATTTTGAAGAAAAATTTTGTTATAGTCTAATTTATTATTTCCATTGATTATCTTATAAACCTGTATTACTTCATCTCGAATTCTTCTCTTTTCTAGACACTGTAGGCCGGTTTTTGTGAGTCTTTTTCATGACTGTAATTCTGGAATACCACATCCAGTTTTATCGCTCTCTTTTGTATCCTTTCCAGCATGTTTATATCTACTCTACGATAAGGACTCCACACAGTACTCTAATATAGGTCTAACTAATGCGTTATACCGTTTGACTCACTTCCTTACTCCTATGTGTAATATTTCTTTTTATCATACATAACATTGCATTTGCCTTTTTCATTTCTTCCTGGACTTACTCACTCACTTTACCTGCATCATCTATTATAACCCCTAGGTCCATTTCCTTTTCTATCTTTCTAATATTGTTCTCATCCATTCTGTAATTATGTTCCGGATTGGATCTACCAATGTGGATGAATGTACATTTATCTACATTAAACTCAATTTGCCAGCTCTCAGACCATTCCGAATTGTATCTAAATCCGACCTCAATATATCTGTTGGAAATTTCTTACGGAAATTAAGACAAGGAATGCATTGGCAAAAACGGCCTTCAGAAAGAAAAAAAACACAGAAATTGCTAACCTCAAAGAATATCAGGATAGCACTGAGGAAAAGAATAATCACCACTCATAAATGACCAATTGCGTGGAGCTGAAACATGGACTCTAGTCTTCTTCTTGGTTTGTTCTCAGTCTCCCGCTACCAAGCACTGAAAAGAACTTCGCGAAAAGTAGGATATTATCCGGAGAACGGAATGCGTTGTGTCGTAGCTTACAGCTTGACCGTGACATTTTCACCTGTCGATCCGACACATCCGACTTCAGCAGACATTTTTGAGTACCTGGTTAGTCTTCCTTCTTCGATCCCTTCTCCTTATCCAGTCTGCTCTGTTGCAGCCTGTTATCTAGGATCAATACGTGGACGTGTAGCATGGTCTTGACAACTCTGATTCGCTGGCCGTGACACTAGCTGTCAGCTATGAGTCGATGACTACTGCAGCTCATGCACTGCTCTAGTAGAGAAGGGTGAAAACAAATTAGAAGCGTTTGAAATGTGGTGCTAGCGTAGAATGGAAAGAGTGAGTTGGACATAAAGAAGATCCAATGATAATGTACTCATTGAATTAACGCACAACGACAAATATTTAAAATGATACAAAAACGTTGATTTCTTCTTCTTCTTCTTCCTCGTTCGTCTTCAGACCTCGACTTCAATGACTAACGAAGGCAACAGTCGTCTCAAGGCTCTGTACACTTCCGTACAGATTCGCGTGTGCTACTTCTTTTGTCGGTATACAGACTACAAAATATATTCTGCCTTCATGGGAGCTGTGCAGCAGGCACAAAGGTCCGTAGTGCCAATCTTGAACTTGTTGTACGGATGACATCTCAGCCTGTTGTGAGTAGTCGGAGAATTATCATCTGGTCTCGCCTGGAGAGTTTGTGGTAGGCATCGTTTTCTATGTGGCCAGGGTGGTCTTTTTTTTTCAATTTTGCACTGTACGTTGCCCTGATGAATGCTTTAGTCCTTATCCACGGACTATGCTTTTTTTAAAGCACTGCAACAGGCGTTCGAGTGAGTCTGCCATAGCACCGATTTCATTTTTGTGTTGGTTCTGGAACGCCATTAACACTGAGAGGGCGTCTGTGAGGATGACTAATTGCTTTTCTACCTGTTCCTTATGGTCTATAAGGATTTCAGCTGATTGTCTCATGGCACTGGCTCCAGCACTCAAGTTGCTGCAGTGTCTTTCAGTGGCAAATGCTGATGAGTGTACTTAGCTTTTTTTTTTATGCCTCCTCCCCCATTTCTAATCGCATCTTTGGCTGAGCGATCCGTATAGGCGTGTGTGCAGGCTGTTGGTGAAAATTTTTTGTTGATGTAATTTTTAATTGAGTTTTTTTTCTGTTCCTCCGTTTGTGACTTTTTTTCTTTGATGTTGGGGATATCGCATATAAGATCAGGGAATGGTCTTCCTTTCCAGAGGCAGCGGGTGGAGCATGCTGGCATTGGTTTTGTTTTTTCGTTTAAAAGTGCAGCATTGTTTTTAATCTTTTCTTCTGCCTGGACTGTAAAACGTTTCCATTTAAGCCTGCCATATCCCAGTCCATTTAGTCTGTGGTGCATCGGGTGATCTGATTCTTTTGAATTTTTCCGCTTGCTGTAGGATTCTACAGTCTCGACGGTCTTCCATTTCATGTAGCCCAGTCATGGCTTCCATGTCTTTTATTTTGATGATTCTGGCGCCTGTCATGATGCAGGCTGATTAGTTTTGGGTGCACCCTAATTTGTCGAAGTTTGATTTAAATGCCCTGGACCAAGCTGCAATGCCATATTCCAAAACTGATCTCACTCTGCTCTGTGTAAAATGTTTTTAGTGTGTTTCTGTCAGTACCCCATGTAGTACCAGAAAGTTTCTTCACGATGGACATGTGTAGCCTCGCCCTCAGCTGGGTCTTTACAATTTGCGTTTTCCAGGTCAGACGTCGGTCTAAGGAAACTCCTAAGAAGGTTGGAGCTTCATCTAATCGTATCTCTTTTCTATTAAGTTGGAGTTTTACTTGCTGCCGTAAGTTTGACGGGGAGAAGATGGTATGTATCGTTTTTTGTTCATTTATTTTTAGCAATCAGGTCTTGGACCATTTTTGGAGGGCTGCTGTCACAGAGCCTTGCATTCGTGTGCTGGCTGTAGTAATGAGTTGTTTTCAGTAGTCCACATGACCAGATCGTCAGCGTAGAGAGAATAGTGGATACTTTTGTGGAAGTTCTTGGCGATGTCATTTATGTAAATAAGGAAGAGTGTATGGGAGAGGACGCCACCCTGGGGACAATCTTGTTACATGGTTTCCTTTTTACTGGCATGCCCTTGGGCCTGCACTCTTACTTTTCTATTTTCTAAGTAGTCCAATTGTACATTTTCCCGCATACTCCATATTGCAGCATTTTCCCACGTAGCCCGTCTTTCCATATTTGGTGGAAGGCTTTTTCCATGTCTACCCATACGGCCAGTGTGTGTTTTTCTTCCTGAAAAGCATCATCAATTTCTTGTGCTATGTGGATTACTTGATCTTCCATGGACCTGTGCTGCCCGAAGCTTGTTTGTTGTGGTATGATTATTTGTTTTTCTTTGAGGTGCCAGCAGAGTCTGGTATTTATTATTTTTTCCATGAGCTTGCCTGTGCAGTTCAGGAGACTGATTAGCCTATAGCTATTTTGGGTCAAGTTTATCTTTGTTTTTCTTTAGGATGGGAATCATTCGCGCTCCTTTCTACACTTGAGGTACAATGCCACGCCTCCAGCTACAGTTCATGATCGCGAGGAGTATTTTCTTTGCAGTGCCACCCAATCTCATAAGCATGTCGTTGGTTACCCCGTCTTTTTCATGTGACTTTCTTGGTTTGAGGGAGTAAATGACTGCATCCAGTTCCTTCATGGTCAGGTTGGTTGTCATATGCTCCTCTGGTAAAGTTCATGAGTTTTTTTTTGGTAGATCTATCCGTATAGTCATTGCCTGTTTTCTTTCAGGTGGGATATGAATCTGGCTCGCTTGCGAGTGTGTTTTTATGAATGCGTTAGCTGCATGTGTTTTGGTCAACATTTTCCCACTCAGTTGTATTTCGGTTTCGTGGTTCCTGCAGTCCTCGCTGTTTAGGGCTTTGGCTAGCCTCCATAGTTTTCTGCCGTCTTTGTCCAGAATTAAGGGCTCTGGTGTTTTTATCCGGCTATTTCTCGCTGAGCTATTCAGTGTCTTTTTGTACTATGTTGCAATAGCTTTGTAGGAGATGTTAGCACCACACGATCTTTCTTTTTCTGTTCTTCTTCTGGTATCTGTCAGTTGTTCTTCGAGTTCCTGAAGTTCTGGCGTCCAGTAAGGTTTGTAGTCTCTTCTTGCCCCACGGGTTATTGATTAAATGGCAGCTCTCATGACAGCTTTTTGAAGCTTTCGGCTAATTCCCAAATTCTTATATTTCGGGTGTTAATCTGACTGCATTACATGCCTGGCAGCGTTGAAAAGAGGTTCCAGTTTGCTTTTTTGTAATTCCATCGGGGCAGTGGCTTATGTTCTTAGGCTGTGTGTTCCATATTAATCACCAGCTTTATTGGCTTGTGATCACTGCCTGTCAATTGGCCAAGGAGAACTCTGTTTATCTGTGACTGCTGTCTCCTGTCGAAAAAGCAAAGTCCAGTGGTGAGGTAGACTGCCATCTTCTTAAACCTAAAAGAACATGCGTCCCAAATTGAAGCATTTTCAAATTTTATTGACGAGAGCTCAGATGCCACCGATACTGCACAGTTGGCTATATTTGTCCGTGTAATCGTTGCTGCATTCAGTTGAGTGGAAGAATTTCTTGCAATTCAAATAATGAAATGGTATCAAGATGCTGAGCAGCACATGAGCTGCAGTGGTTAGCGACCCATAGCTGACTGCTAGCGTCAGGGCCAGCGAACCATAGCTGCCAAGACCCTTCTACACCTCCATGCGGTAATCCTGGATAACAGGCTGTAGGAGGGCAGACTGGCTAAGGAGAAGGGATCAAAGAGGGAATGCTAACCTGGTACTAAAAAATGCTTGCTGAAGTCAGATGTGTTGGACCGAAAGGTGCAAATATCGCAGCCAAGCTGTAAACTACGACATGACGCATTCCGTTCTCTGGACTACATTCTGCTACTTAAGCTAGTTCAGGGTTTGGTAGTGGGAGAATGAGAACGAACGAAGAAGAAGAAATAATGAAATGTGACATTTTTCAGGAAGTAAAATGAAGGGGTCAAACTTAGCAGTTGTTGCTTAGGAAGATTCAGCGCTATGTGTACTTACTGCATTTTACACCAACAAAACTTGCGTCCAAAATCAATTAAATTCATCAATGTCATGAGGGGACAGCGTGGGCTAGTGGCTAAGTGACACGGCTCAGAAGCTGAACGTGCTGGTTTCGCACCCTAATCACAGCACCGGCTGCTACCTCGGGTAAGCAAAACCCTTAGAAGATGCAGGGAGGAAGCAGACCCTTACATAAAATGCATGCCGAAGTTACTGGACCAACAGGCACAAATAAAAACAGACTGCCTTGGGGAATAGAGAAATAAGACGACCAAAAAGAAAACAAAAAAACAATGTCATGACCAACATGATTTCAATGTCATGACCAAGGTAATTTCATGCATACATTTCCCTAAGTTGAGAGCACCAAATCATTGCCAGTTTCAATCATTTCAGTCTGAACATGATAACATTACCTTTTCCTGTGATGTGCATTGAAATCGACAAAATCAGCGCAAACTTCCTACTTGCCGATAACAAGAAATCTACGCATCCCGCCTCTCTGCAACGCCTCATGACATGAGCAGTAGGACAAAGAAGAAGTGTGTTGGCTAAGTAAGGGGAAGATGCTGAAACTCTTTTATGATAGATGGAGTATATGTTTTTATGCGAGACTTAGAAAAAAATAACTGCCTTTGTGATCTGGCATTTCTTGTAACCTCATCTTAATTAACAGCATGCTACCTAAATGACCTAAGATCAGTACTCTGTCAATTATGCCAGCAGTCCAAACCCAGAAGAGTCGTAGTACAGTGGGTCCCATCACTGCAACATTCTAGGCAACGAGGAGTCAGACGGACTGGTGAAAGTAGGTGGAAGATTACCACAACCAGATTCAAATGTGACCTACGAAGAGTCAAAAGGTTTATTATGGCCAGATACAGGGACAAATGGGAAACAGAGCATACTACTAGCTATACCAATAAATGTTGTTTATTACCAGTTTAACAGAAGAGAGCAGGTGGTGGTCTTCAGACTCTGCACAGGCCACAGCTTACTCAGGTACCATCTATTCAATAAACTGAAGATAGGTGCTACTGGCGTATGCACCTGTGGTAGTGGAAAAATGACTCCTGAACATTTGCCGAAAAATTAATCAACATACAAGGAACAGAGAAAGCATTTGTGGTCATTACCCGTGCCAACACCAGACAAGCTCTATGGCAGTATTGACAGCTTCAGGATGACCGCTGCTCTCTTTCAACAAATTAAAGTCGACATCTGACAGTGTATGAAGAAGAATAACTCCATGGTAAGCTACAAACGCATATTATAGACAGTTTGTTATTGAGCTGTATGGGCACGTTGCTAATTTCTAAATAAATTTAAACTGCGTCTGGGAAAATCAGCTAATGATAGGCAACACTTATTATTTTCACACGATTTTGAGTGGGATTCATTTGCAGGCGAGTTTATCTTTGAATGAAGAATTCTACATGATTTCTGAACACAAGAAGATAAATTCAAAATCTTCGCTACTTCATTTGCGGAGGGTGCATCATCTGGTTTGTTGACGAGCTGTAGGTTACTATAGATTTCGCAGTATTCCACTTCGGTGCAGCATGTATGAGTCTCCGCATATCCCCATCTTTCTGAGTGGTTGTTGAAGTCTCAGACAACTACGCAGTTTGTGTGTTGCACCTTTATTGATGCCAGTGAGAGATCCTTTTCTGGGGTGGGGGATGGGGCAGTACAGGTTTATAACTCTCGTGGTTTGTTCATAACCAGTGACATCTGCACCAATGATTTCAGCTTGGTTGCTTGTGTGCTTTGGGACTTCTCTGTATGGTAGAGTTTCTAATTAGCATGATCACTCTACCTTTGTGACCCTGTCTATCATGCCGAAGGTTTCGTATTCTCGTATCAGGAACCTATGATTTGGGTTAAGGTGGGTCTCTTGGATGCAAGCAATGTCAATGTTTTCCTCATGGAGTTTGTGAGCGAGCTGTAGCTTCTTGTTTAGGACACCCTCTGCATTTCACTGGAGTATATTTAGAGTCCTTTTCTTTGTATTTTGATCAGTAGGGGTTTCCCTAGCTGTCCATACCCTGGCTCTAACTATGTCAACTCTTGAACATTTTCTAACCATGTCAACCCTTAAACATTGTCTAACCATGTCAAATCTTGAACATTTTCTAACCAATGTCAACTCTTGAACATTTTCTGACCATGTCAATGCTTGAACATTTCCTAACCATGTCAAATCTTGAACATTTTCTAACTATGTCAACTTTTGAACATTTTCTATGTCAACTTTTGAACATTTTCTAACCATATCAACCCTTAAACATTTTCTAACCATGTCAAATCTTGAATATTTTCTGACCATGTCAACTCTTGAACATTTCCTGACCATGTCATATCTAGATGTTTTTTTATGTTCTTCTTCTTCTTCACCTTTGTCACCTAGGAGTGAATAGGTCATTAGCCAATCCTCTCCAAGCCACTCTAGCATGGGTTGTTTTCTACAAACTTTTCCAGCTTCTACTCATATTTCAATATCATACATTAGGTTTCTGCTTCATGTGTTCTGTAGTTATTCTTTAAATGACTCACATAAAAATATAAAACAATTCATGGGCAATCCTTCCTACCTGTGTCTACAGCATAAAATATATAAAAAATAGATGTCAACAATGATATACAATTGGGAGATAACTGATGTTAGTACTACAACTAGTACTCTCATACTATGGATGTTGAGTAGCTTAACTCATTCACTGTGAAATACTTTGGACCTCTGAATACATCTATTTTTACTATGTAAAATTATCACTATTAGTATAGGTATATTTATAAATTTAAAAATACTTGGTATGGAGAAACCTGTATATGTAGGTATGACAACTGTTCAAGTAAAAATATTAGCTCTACAGCTTTGTAAAAGCATTTGCAAACCAGTATATCAGCTCTGCTCTGCAGTTTTGTAAGAAAGTTTGCAAGTCAACATATCAGCTCTACAACTTTGTAAGAAAGTGTGCAATCCAAAATATCAGCTCTACAACTTTGTAAGAAAGATTGCAAGCCAATATATCGGCTCTACAGCTTTGTAAGAAAGATTGCAAGCCAATATATCGGCTCTACAGCTTTGTAAGAAAGATTGCAAGCCAATATATCGGCTCTACAGCTTTGTAAGAAAGATTGCAAGCCAATATATCGGCTCTACAGCTTTGTAAGAAAGATTGCAAGCCAATATATCGGCTCTACAGCTTTGTAAGAAAGATTGCAAGCCAATATATCGGCTCTACAGCTTTGTAAGAAAGATTGCAAGCCAATATATCGGCTCTACAGCTTTGTAAGAAAGATTGCAAGCCAATTTATCGGCTCTACAGTTTTGTAAGAAAGTGTGCAATCCAAAATATCAGCTCTACAACTTTGTAAGAAAGATTGCAAGCCAATATATCGGCTCTACAGCTTTGTAAGAAAGATTGCAAGCCAATATATCGGCTCTACAGCTTTGTAAGAAAGATTGCAAGCCAATATATCGGCTCTACAGCTTTGTAAGAAAGATTGCAAGCCAATATATCGGCTCTACAGCTTTGTAAGAAAGATTGCAAGCCAATTTATCGACTCTACAGCTTTGTAAGAAAGTTTGCAAGTCAACATATCAGCTCTACAACTTTGTAAGAAAGTGTGCAATCCAATATATCAGCTCTACAGCTTTGTAAGAAAGATTGCAAGCCAATATATCGGCTCTACAGCTTTGTAAGAAAGTTTGCAAGTCAACATATCAGCTCTAAAACTTTGTAAGAAAGTGTGCAATCCAATATATCAGCTCTACAGCTTTGTAAGAAAGATTGCAAGCCAATATATCGGCTCTATGGGGTAAATTTGTTAAATTAAATTATAGGACTAATGCATCAAACTAAGATCAAATGGACTTTATTGATTCAAGTAAAGCTTAGGGTCGACACTACTTCTGACCTCTTACAGGAAGCCTGTGTCTAAGAATTTAGTTTCATAGCAATGGTTTTTACATGAGATTGCTAGTCCAATGTACAACACTCTTCAGTTGTCTTTTACAACATGTTTGTTAGAAGGACATATTATTTTCCAACCAGAAACTATTTATATCATAAGACTTCCTGGGAATGTGCAATCTTCTTTCAAGTGTGACAGCTATGTGGTAGTTGGTATTTTCAATCCAAGGCTCTGCATTGTTTTATTTTTTAAAATCTGCATTACTCTTTTTTGTTTGTTTGCTCTTGCTGTGAAGCCCTGCCATTCTTGGCAGATGCATATATAATTCTCAATTGGTCTGAATATACAGCAGCTTGGTCAATGAGATATGAAACGACACTGTAATCCCAGTTGTGGTGAGTCTACTGAGCAGTCTTGCATTACATTACAGCAAGGATGACCCAGACCCATCTTTTTCAGTATACCCAGGATGTAAGAAGAGTCACTCAAGAGTGAAGAACTCGGTAACAAGTTACTTGAAAATAACAACTGCCCATGGAAGAAGAAGAGAAACAAAATCAAGTCATTATAATACTTATCGCCTTTAATATTGATAGAACAATATCACACTGTAAATATTAGGAGATATCTTATGATTAAATATTGTTTTTCATTAATTCGGACTCAATTGTAATGAATCATAAAAGCTCTGTAGCTGGATAAGAAATCCTGAATTTGGACGAATAGCTGGCCTCTTAGATCGTAAATAAGAACATGCATCATTCACTGTCATTTCTTCTTTTTTTATTAAATAGGCCATGACTACAGCTGCAGATCGAGACACTCCTGCGTTGCAATGAATAAGAACACATCCATTACACTTTTTTGCTTCATCAATAAAGTGAATTGCACTGTCAAATCCATTCAATATAGGAAATTCTGGCAAGTCCAGAAACTCCTGGGTCTGGTATTTGAACTCGTCAGGAAATAGATTTTCTACTCCACTGGCGACATTCAGAATGTGAGTTACGCCATACTGTTGAAGCAAGTCAAGCTTATGGGCGACATCTTGTGAACCTGCAAGTGAAATGTTACAACAGCTATAACAATTTCAAATCTTTATGACCAATGTATATACACAATTTTTCAGGTCAAGAATTACACATATAAGCCATTTGCAATAATATCCTGCTATAAACGCAGGTTAAGTGCCGGACTACCGACATAGAACGAAAATGTCTGTAGATCACAGCTTTTTTCAGATTCGTCAGTGCATATAGACTAAAAACATGTCTATGCTATAACATATTAAATGTGGAGCAGAGCTAGACCTAAAGAATCGATTTGAAAGTAAAATGAATATCACAATACTTGCTACCTAGTTTTGAATTTCTCTTTTTCAGTTACCTCACCTCTCTGTCTTCAATGTATTGAAGCCTCATTCTGTATTAGATCAAGGCACATTGTGACTGGTTTTGTCTTTAATCAGAACCATTAAAATTGTCTCCATTTCACCAACAATGCTGTCACGCCATCTTAATGTTTTAATGTTCACTGGAGCAAAAGCTCTAATTTATTTTCGCTCTGCATCTTTAGCATTTACTGTGCTTCGTGTGTTTTGGGCTAACTTCTGTTGTCCAGATGTAAATGTGTATCTGGTTTATGGCTAGGGAAGAAATTTGCAGCGAGGAAGGGAACTGGCCACCCCACTTCATAAACAAGCCGTGGTCTAGCTCAGGGGTAGCCAACCTAAATCGTACAGTGGTTCACTTTGACAAGAAATTCTCAGCTGTCCACACTTGCAGTGACGTCCTTAAGATTTTCAGCACCTGGGGTGGTGTATTCTTTTTATTACAAGATGATGACCCAAAAATAGTCTGTGGCATCTCACAATATATCTTCTCACCCCTTGCATTGTAAAATTAATCGCGCCACAGGCAAATTAAAACATATTTTGGCTGGAGAATGCATCAAAATGCGCCTCTCCCAGCTTGCGGTCAAGGAGGACCATCACCTCAAGGCCCTGTTAGTACTCTATTGAACCCCATGAAATAAAATAATCTCATTAAAATAACAAATTAATGTAAAATGTATTTATTTATTCAATTTATTATATCTCACATATCAACGAAAAGATGTGTTTTCTTTGTGATCGCTCATTTTTTAAATTAAAGTCCTCGTCAATACTGGTAGCTGCACATCTCAACTGATTTTTAGGATTGTTAATAATGTTTGAGGTTTGCTCTTAATAAATTACATTTAAAAAAAGAAAGTTTCACAAACATATGTAGATGAAAAAGTACTTAATATGTGTTAATATATGTCTTAATTTTGGATACGTTTCAATTGTCACATACGTGTTATAAAAGTTTATTTTTGTATGCCGTGGCATGAATATTTGTCAATTCATTGTTGCACTATAAATCAATCACTTCCATCCGCAGTTTTCAGAACAAAATATCTCAAACACCTTATATTTTGAGAGCTGAGAAATTACAATTAAATTTCATTGAAAGTTTCATCAACATACTTCATCAAAGTGTTATGATCAGTATTTTTTAAGTTTTAACTGACAAATTTGAGCATTATTATCTCTTAAGCTCAAACAATAATAAATTCATTTGGACTGCTTTGATCTAATTTTACAAGCATCTGTCATTAAATTATCTTTCCACTGCAGTGACTTGTTTTGGAGGTACAAAAGTGTGTCGAAGACAACAGTGAAGAACAGGACAGCGATGTTTAAAGAAGGGCGTGAGTTGACGAAAGATCTTCTAAGACCAGGTCAGGCGCATATTGTTGCATTAACTCATGTCCTTCTTTAAACATCGTTACCCAGTTCTTCACTGTTGTCTTCGACACACTTTTGTCGCCATACACTGCCTGCATTCTGCGATGAATGTCAACTGGTCAACATCCTTCAGCTGTTAGAAACCAAATCACTGCTTGCTGATCAACTCTGGACGGATTCCATATCACACCCGTCATGTTTTCAACGGTCTGCCGAGGAACTATGAGTCAGAGGATAATGAAATTTTGCAAACTTGACAGTTGGTATGTGCTGTTTACACCAGAAGTGACGTCATTATGCGCATTGGACGTATGTTCACTTGTTGCAGTTTGGTCCGGTTTTAAACACGCCTCCTACCACCAGAGACAGAGAGCAATAGAGAAATATAATGTCAGCAGGCTCAAATAGTTTAACAAAAGGAAGATGTCATCAGATAAACAAGGTGCTAAAGTTACTTGTTTTACTCTAAAACTGAAATATCAATGCTTCCTGTATAAAGAGGAACTGAGACGCTAGTCCAGTCAGGCACAACATACTGACCAGCACATCGTGTCAGGCACAATACACTGACCAAGACCACAATCTCTCTTCCACATAGCGTTCAGTGGAAACAGGCTGTTTTCAAGGCAGCCTGGCTGACGAGATGTAGATCGATCTGATCCCCGTAGCAGTGAGCACCATGCAGATGAAGTCAAGCATAGCACAACCATTTGGAGGACCGCGGTCCACCTTCACTAGCATGCTCAGGATGTGAGGAAAGCTATTACAACTTGCCACTTAACGTCCTTTTCAGGGTGCACAAAAGAGTAAACTTACTCATTGTGGGCATTAAACAACAACAACCTGTATAAAACTTACCCATAATAATACCAGGCTTTACTTCAGCCACTTGCAGGTCTTCATGTGTATCCAGAACAAAGCCACGGCAACTTGACTCAGAAGGTCTGTAGTAAGGATTGCCTTCTGCATCTGTTCCTTCCGTAACACACCTCCCATCAGGTTGAGTAACTCTTGTCTCAGTTTTACGCAAACAACTTCTGTTAAATAATTTAACATTTCAGAGCTTTAAAGAAGGTGGTCTGTCTCCCTGCCTAGCCATCATGGTTTCAAATAATTTAACATTTCAGAACATTAAAGAAGGTGGTCTGGCTCCCTGCCTAGCCATCATGGTTTCAAATAATTTAACATATCAGAGCTTTAAAGAAGGTGGTCTGGCTCCCTGCCTAGCCATCATGGTTTCAAATAATTTAACATATCAGAGCTTTAAAGAAGGTTCGCTGGCTCCCTGCCTAGCCATCATGGTTTCAAATAATTTAACATTTCAGAGCTTTAAAGAAGGTGGTCTGGCTCCCTGCCTAGCCATCTTGGTTTCAAAACAAATTCTGTGTTAAATTTGAACTGCAGGAACACATTTATTTGAAAGGAATCAGCTTGCTCCAAAAGTATGCTATTTACAAGATCTTTTCAAATTATAAAGTAAATAGCATCTCCTTTGCAGAATGCCACTTCTTACAGCCGCCACCTATTTGGCTGTTATTAAGTTTCTTGGCAAGTGTGCGGTATGGTAGGTTGCCATTACTTTCCGTATGTGGTGGAGGAGCAATTGCACCAATAAAAATCCTGTGTCTGCTAAACTAGACATTGTGGGATTCTAACCAGTTGCATGGAAATTTTGAAAACAGATGTTTCTGCCCCTAACTAAAACTGCATATATAATGCTTAAATTCCACATCAGGGATCAAGATGCTGAGCACCGCATGAGCTGCAGTGGTCAGCAACACATAGCTGACTGCTAGCGTCAGGGCCAGCGAAACAGAGCTGCCAAGATCCTTCTACACCTCCATGCGGTGATCCTGGATAACAGGCTGCAGCAGGGCAGACTGGCTAAGGAGAAGGGATCGAAGAGGGAATGCTACCCGGTACTCAAAAAATGCTTGCTGAAGTTGAATGTGTTGGACCGAAAGGTGCAAATATCGCAGTCAAGCTGTAAACTACAACACAACGCATACCGTTCTCTGGAATACATTCTGCTACTTAAGCACTTTTAGGGCTTGGTAGCGGGAGATTGAGAACGAACGAAGCCAAGCCAAATCCCACATCAAATACATCTAAAGATATTATATCCTTCAGATAACATATGATACAAATTTTAGTTCAGGCAACGCTCATTGTGTTTTAAGTGTCATGTTTTCACAAGTCAATGTAGTCATTCATGTTCTAGGACTGAATAAGATAAACAGAGAGAAAACTTAACTCAGTAGTAGCATTTCAAAAGGTACTGTACTCACTGTAAACAGCTAGAACTACAATATTCAGAGAAGCAAAATAGTCCATCAATGAAAAAATGGTTCATTTTCATATGTATTGTGCTGGAAGTTGGGTTACAAAATGTTATCCAAAAGGAAGACATGTATTCATTTATCAATTGAAATATAATGTCCTCCATCCATCTTAAAATGTTCTCCTTATCTTATTTGCACCGCAACACACACACATGATAATTTTGGAGGAGTTTATATAAATCTCGGCCGTAATATTTAACATCAGAATCTCAGGAAAATAGTATTGTGACTATCACTATATCGAAATTAAGGTATTAATTTTTAGCTGATAAATGCTCTTTGGACCAAGGAGGCAGAACAGACTTAATGTGGAGTCTGTGAAGATCCTATTACTCACACAATACAATTTTCAGAATATAAATATTTATAGTTTTTTTATTTAGAAATGAAGAACTTTGTCAAAAATAGGCAGCTGTGTAAAGTTTGCCTAAATTAAATATACCGTAGCAATAATCATTATGATGTACTATTAGCACTATGAAATAAGAATAAATCAATTTTGACGTTTATGTTTTCTTTTGTCATAAAAGTTGATATCTGAAATTTTGTTTTATTTTGAAATGACCTCCACTTCAATTGATTTCACAATAGATTTTTTTACTTTTTCATTTTTGTATCTGGTAACACTAGATGGAAGCCAAGTTCAAGAACACGATTTCGAAGGCGAAAGATACATGTAACAATTTACAAATTTCTAATGCACAGTTAATATTTATGCTCTCATTAATGGTGAAATATGCAGTAAACCTGAAGTAAAAGATACAACTTCCTCATCTTCTTCCTTGTTGTCTCCCTTTCTCCCGGATTAGAAGTTGAAAGAGCTATAAGAATAATGGTGAAAAGAAAAGTGACAGAACCAGATGGCATAACCGTAGAAATGATTGAAGCACTGAAAGAATTTGGAGTTGATCAAGTCACAGATCAATGCAATGAATATACACATAGGCCACGTTTCACAGGAAAATAATTTCAAAGTTCACAATGTTGCCTATGAAGACCAAAGCAGTAGATGGCATGGATTTTAGAACTTTAAGTTTAATGTATCATGTAACCAAAATACTACTTAAAATCATACACACAAAAATTATAGGGGATATGTGAAAAGAAGTCGGTGAGGACCAGTTTGGTTTCAGGCAGAATAACAGAACAAGAGAAAGGATTTACTGTCTGTGAATGATTGTGGAAAAATACATAGAGGTGCAAAAGGACATATATGCTTGCTTCATTGATTACACTTAAGGGTTTGACAACATGAAGCATAAACAGCTAATAAAATGATTGGAGGACAAATGTGGACATAAAGGATATCAAACTAATCACAAACTTGTATTGGGATCAATTGGCATGTATGAGAACTCAAGAAGAGTTTAAAAAAGGGATTAGACAACAGTGTGTGCTAATGGTGTGTGTTGTCCCCGAGCCTGTTTAACATTTATACTGAAAAATGTTTCTATGAATTTGAAAAAATTATTGGATAGGAGGACAATGCATCAATAATATCAGATATGCTGATGATACAGTGTTAATGGCAGAGAATTTAGAACATTTGCAGAACCTAAAATGGATATGATATACAGCAAGAGCCAGGAATCAACATAAAAAAGACTAACGTTTTGGTGGTCACCAAAAGGAAAGAAAGTCCACAAGTTGACATCCACATAAATGCAGTAAGTCTGGAACATGTGCCAAGCTATTTATACCTTGGCCAGCTAATAACGGCAGATGGTACATGGGAAAGAGAGATCATTAAGAGAATTGCAATGGGCCATTGCATGGTGATCAATCAAATCAATGATGCCAGACTGTTAATGGTTAAGACAAATCAATTAGACCAGACTGTAGGGGACGGCGTGGCCTAGTGGTTAAGTGGCACGGCTCACAACCAGAAGGTGCTGGGTTCGATCCCCATCACAGCACCGGCCGTTACCCCGGGGAAGCAAACCCTTAGAAAATGCAGGAGGAAGCAGACCCTTACATAAAATGCATGCTGAAGTCGGATGCACTGGGCCGACAGGCGCAAAATAAAAACCACAGTGTAACGCACACACGCCTTGGGGAATAGATAAATAAGGCGAACGCAAAAACAAAAAAAAAAGACCAGACTGTAAAGGGTTAAGATAAATCAAATCAATTAGATCAGTCTGTAAAGGGTTAAGACAAAGGGTTAACACAAATTAAATATTGGAGCAAGAAAGTGATAGTAAAACTGTATAAAGCATTAGTTAGACCTAGATTAGAGTACTGTGTACAGGTGTGGAGTCCTTATCATAGAGGGGAAATAAACATGCTGGAAAGAATTCAAAATAGAGCGACAAAACTGATAGTGGAATTACAGTTATGAGGAAAGACTTGGAAAAACCGGCCTAGTGACTAGTGTCTAGAAAAGAGAAGAATTTGAGGTGACTTAATACATGTATATAAGATGATCAGAGGAACGAATAAATTAGACTATTACACGTTTTTTCAAAATACAACCACCTACAAGAACAAGAGGGCATAGCTACAAATAAACTAAAGAGAGGTCCAGATTAGATATAGGCTAAGGAAATATTTTTTTAGTCAGAGAGTGGTGAATGCTTGGAATGCATTGCCACATGAGGTAGTGGAGACAGGGACAATTAATGCATTAAAGAATAAATTGGATGAGCATAGCTTTTAGAGCAAGGTAATGTAAATTAAACTGGTTGTATACATACTCTGCGGCGTCTTCTAAACCAGTTTAAAGACGTTAAGTTCAGTTAAGTTGAGTGATGAATTAGAATACATTATAAATGTAACAACATGAGGTGTATAATTATAATACTATAGATCTACACTTCTGTCCAAGCAGATATCTCAGAAACTAAAAATGAGAATAATTAAATGCTATGATGTGCATTCCGTTTTATTGTATGAAGCCTGGACCCTGACCAAGAAATTGTAGAAGAGGATTGAAGCCCTTAAAATGTGGGTCTTCGGAAGACTTGGACGACTTTCTTGGAAAGATAGGAAAACAAATAGTTGAAATAGTGAGGTCCTGGAACAACTCAAAGTGGAGAAGACTCCAGACGCGTCATGTCAAGAGCCATGACAGTGACTGAGTGACAGTCTGCTGAAGGTTATACTTGAGGGAAGAGTGGAGGGCAAGAGAGGTAGAGGGCAAGAGAGGTAGAGGGTGACAGAGTTTTACTTATTACTATTACTAACTTACTAAGCATTATAGTGTCAGTGAGTATGGCACACAAAAAACACATCATGCCATCTGATCATGGACAAACAACATCAAGATGTGGTCCGATGGTCGGACCAGAGTGTTACAGTGTACCGACCTGGCACAGGACAGAGACAGCTGGAGATCCATTATCGTCAACCTCCGATGTGGAGACGGCACTTGGTGGTGATGAGTATTAGATATAATATTTCAGTCAATAATTGACATAGTCTATCATTACTATCAATGATTGTCTGTTTACAATCTTTCAACAACACATTTATACACACAACTTTTCTGGAAATACTTTTTAATTCTGCCACTAGCTCTGTCTGTTGTAGCTGTCGTTCGAATATATTCGTGCCGAGTTGAGCGGTTGACATTTATTTTGTAGCTGGTTGGAGTGGCTCTTTTTAAATTCTCAAGAGTACTCGAGAAGGTGGACCTGGATCATTATGGTTGAAGTCCAATATGAGGTTTTTCATTAAGCTCACCACCAGCACTGGGCAGAACGCCAGCAAACATCGCGGTTTTAATGGGAATATCACGCAGAATACCCTGTTCCGGATTCCTAATAACTGCGCTTACCCAAGGGGCATCCAGTTTACAAGTACACGGTGGGGGACAGAGGGAGCGGTACAACAGCCGGACAAAAGTATAGAAACCAACAACCCTGCTTAAGTCTGGCCTGCTGATCAGGAAGGAGATGGTCTATGCCACCCCTAGAACCAATATCCCAGATCCCTCCAGCGCAAGCATGACCGCGCGGGTCGACTTCGGGTGACATGAGCATTCCTATCATCCGATGGTCACTGTGGCGAAATTACACTGCTGAAATGAGAAACTGATTGTCTACAGACTCTGCAGCGTCTTCTAAACCAGTATAAAGACGTTAAGTACAATATAAGAGGATGTGACCACCCACTCTATCAGCTCTTGCCCACCGATTCATCCGTTTTCTAGAAGTAAAGAAACCCCATCGGACTGGCGAGAGTAGAAGAATGTATTATTTACTATATAAGAAAGGAGACAAAGAGAACCTGTCTAACTATCACCATATCACCCTCCTCTCAGTACTGTTCAAAGTATTCACCAGATGACTCCTGGCTAGGATCTGCAACACTCTCGAGGAAGCCCAACCCATAGAGCAGGCTGAAATCAGACGCAAATATATCACGCCGGACCACGTGTTGATGTTTCACTGAGACAGCAAAAGAGCACCACCACACACTGCTAGTGTTGACATTCACCGACTATAAAAAGGCGTTTGACTCCGTCGAACAAGAATTTGTGTTGTTGTTTACGAATGACCACAATGAGTAGGTTGCTCTTTTGTGCGCCCTGAAAAGGACACTCAGTGGTGGGTTGCAGTAACTTTCCCCCCATCCAGAGCGTGCTGATGAAGGTAGACCGAGATCCTCCAGGTGGTTGTGCTATGCTTGGTTTCATCTGCTTGTCGCTCACTACTGCGGGGATTACGTCGAACCGCACGGTGTTAGCCAGACTGTTGTCCTCGACATCAGCCCGTTTCCAGGGCAACCAATGAGAAGGTCAGGTGAGGGTCTTGGCCAATATATTTCTCCTGACCCTGGCTAACATTGTCTGATCAGTGTGTTTTGCCTGGTCAGACGTTAGTCTCATCGTCCCCAGAATTTATGTGGAAAGCTCTGGAAGAGCAGGAGACTGAAGCTAGCTACACAGCCATGTTGAAACGTTGCTATGATGGATGCACCACCATCATTCGTCAATTCACACGACCAATAACTATCGCCACTGACACAAGGTGTGCGACCGGACGATGCCATCTCGTCCAACCTTCTTTTCTGCATACCTGGAGTAGACGATAAAACACTGTGACTGGAATGAGCACTGCATTGACATAAAATGGCGATTTCTCCGCCACCTAAAATTTGCCGACGATATCACACTGATCACAGACACACCCACAAAGCGACACGCTGAAAGCGGAGGACAAGAAAGCAGGCCTCACCATAAGTAGAGGAAAAACGAAAGCATTGTGCAATCGCTTTGCGGAACACTACCACGCGTTCCTAAACGAAACATCCCTAGAGGATGTCGATGAAGACATCTACTTCGGCCGTCTCCTCAGCATGGAATATAAATGAAGACGGCAACAGACGCCACGGAAGACACCAGATTACAAGCAGACCTTTTCGCTGCAGTGCTATGGACGTGAAACGATATCTGACAAAAGTCACGGAGAACTAATTAAGAACAACACATGCCTCTCTTAAGCGCTGTCTCGTGGGCCTGTCACTTAGACAGCAGTGCCAGATGAGCCTACACAACAGTGACATCCGGGCATCGTCAATGATGTCCTACAGCATGCCAAAAACTCAAAATATCGCTTAACTCATGCTGTTTGTCAACCCTCTTTATTCGTTGTCTGTATGTATTTGTCATATCCCCACTTCCGGTTTAATTTCTACATGTCTGACTATAGTTCTTCTAGTAGCACATGTCGGTCTCACAGGCGTGCACGATTTTGGCCTCACAAAAAGCATGAATAAAATAAATGTGCTGGGACAAGACGTAGATGCCAACCCAACCATCATTATCAATAACGGGGAACTGGCAATTGTGAACCAGTTCACTTGCCTGGGGTCCCTCATAAACGATAAGCTCTCCCTAGATCCAGAATTGGCAATCGCATTGGAAAAGCTGCTGTCATATTTTCCGGTCTCACAACACGTATCTGGGACAACCCCAAACTTACAGTCAAGCCCAAGACCATGGTCTACAGTGCCTGTGTCGTCAGTACGCTTCTGTATAGTAGCTAAACGTAGCCAACTTATGCCAAAGAGGAGCAAAGGCTCAATAACTTTCTTCTAGGGCGCCCGAGGTCTCTCACGGAGAGACAGGGTGATAAATGTAGACGGGAATTCTCCGCACCGGTCTTCCAAGTATGTGCACCCTCCTTCGACAGCGAAGACTCATATTCGTCGTATGAAAGATGGTCGCATCCCCAAAGCCATTCTCTATTAACAGCTGGCGTGTGATAAAAGAACAGCTGACCGACCACAGCTGCGATTCAAAGGCGCATGTAAGTGGGTCATGAAGGCATTGGATATAGATTTGACATCTAATGGCAATGTCCAATCCATATTCTTTATTTCTGTTGTCGACTGTCTCCACCTATTTATGTAACTCTTGTTCACTTTTAGCCAACAACACTGTGTCACAAGCATATCATAGGTTGTTGATTAGTTTTAGTCTTCCATTAATGTTCAGACCTCTTCAATTCGCCTGAAAATGTTCTCTGTGTAGATATTAAATTAAACAGACAAGATGACAAAACTCACCACTGTCTCACACCTTCGTGTATATGCATATATGATGAGTAAATCTTTACATATCTCGTTGTCGTTACATGTTTCCAATACAGGTTACTGAGTAGTCTAATCAGTCTAATGTCCTTTCCATCGAGTTACTTATTTACATCTAGTATGAGCTAGTTACATTTCTTGGTATCACTCAAGTAGTTTTCATGCTGGACACTCAGTTGTATTCAAAATATGTCTTGCTTTATGGTCCTGACCCTCACCAAGAAAATGCTATTAATCGTTGGTGTAGTTTAAAAAAATAAATCAACAGTTACTGAAAAAATAAATAAATGGGATTCACATGCTCAAAAATTATTTAAAATTTATCCCACGAACGTTATATTGATCGCACATTTTATATGTGTGAAGGGGAAATCACTCAAAATTACATCTGCTGCCGACTCCCGCGAAAATAGCTTGTTGTACTGTACCAGCAGATTTGAGCACGAAAGGAAATAACGCGATTAAAATATTCTCTTGCATAATCCTGTAAAATGTCTATTGACGATCAAACTAAGCCTCGAGTCAACGCCTCGCTGCTGTTGAATTTCCAGGGAAAACATGTTTGCCTACTTGGCTCAGCAAAAAATGTAAGTTCATTATTTTATGATTCAGATTAGACATTAGTAAAATTAGCCTGCCCTGGCAACTAACTCACTAAGACTACTAAGAGTAAGACTGTAGACACTGACAGTCTCTGAGTCTACCTACTTAATACTACTAAGTACTATTACTATACTAGACTACTACTTTAACTTAGTACTAGTAGTAATACTAAACTAAAAGTAGTGAACTTACGCAAAAACGCAAAATTATTATTAATAATAATAATTAATATTAAATAATAGCCATTTAATAGGCGTCTATTATTATTAATTATTATTACAACATTATTTATAATTATTAGTATTATTAGTAATATTAGACATATTGTAACTATTACAATGACAATAGAATCAAGAAGGAGATTAGAAAAATTGTAGACTAGGTCTCTATGAATGAGTATGTGTATTATTTTTAGGAGTGGAGTTAGGAAATATAAACATGCTCATGCTGAAAATACTGAAAAGAATACGAAGATATTGCGCGACAAAAAACAGAATTATGAGAATTACAGTTATTTGAGTTACGAGGAAAGACTAAGAAAAGCTGACGCCTACAGTGTGAAGAATTCGAGGTGACTAATCTAATTCTTAATATTAGACTAACAAGTTTTACAAAGAAAATATAACCACCAATGAGAACAAGAAGGCACATATACAAATTAACTAAAGTGGTCTAAAGAAAGGTCCAGATTGGATATTAGGAAATATTTTGTTAGTCCGAGAGTGGTGAATGCTTGGAATGCCAGGAATGCATTGGCCCCAGGAGGTAGTGGAGGTAGGGATAGTTAATGCATTTAAGAATAGATTGGATGCACACAATTTTTGAATATTCAGACTGATGTCTTCTAAACCAGTATAAAAACATGACGTTTAAGGGCATCTAATTTTAAAGTTGTGCTAATAAATGAATGGATAATAATTACATTACAGTAGGCTACTGAGTAGCCTTACAATTTTACATTAATAGTTTCTGTTTAAAACTCTTGGACGCTAGGCTTAATAAAAAGATCGCCAAATGATAAATCTGATAAAAATGTAGGTCTACCTATACCTATAGAAGCCTACATTCTACAACTGTAGACTATAATGTAGATCTATTTATATTATATACTAGTACTACAGAAAACTTGTGAATATATTTTAGGCAGGATGGGTTACAATGTTTTTATTCTTTCTGACAGTAAAATAAAATTACTAAGATAAGCCATGTTTGATATTTTGTGCTATTTAACAGTAGAGACTTTATAAAATGTAGAAGTCTACTCTTTCAGGATGTTAATGAAATTTAAAATATTGGAATATGATCATACAACTTTAATAATTATTCCTTTTTAAAAAAATAATAGAATACACCGTCAGTTTTAAACGATGGGCGTAACACATGCATAACAAATTATACTGAAGATAATTGAGAAGACAATCAGTGGCAAGATAGAGGTGATGCTGAAAGATAACCAGTTTGGATTTCGCAAGGCCAGGGGTACACATGATGCCATTGGATCATTGCAGCTTCTCGCAGAAAGAATGATAGATCAAGAATGACTGCTATTTATCTGCTTTATTGACTATGAGAAAGCCTTTGATCGAGTCCCCTGGAGCAAACTTTTTCAGATGTTGCAAACAAATAGGTATAGAGAGACCAATCATTAGGTTAATCCAGAACCTATATGAACATCAAGAGGTGAGTATTTAAATCAAAGAAAGACTAACAGATTCAGTTTCAATAAGACAGGATATGACATGGTTGCTTGCTGTCACGAAGTCTCCATAATGCATATTCTGAGATGATGATGGAAAATGTTGTTCAGAGTTGTAATGGGGGTGTATGATGCCTATTACCAGTTGAACAGAAGAGAGCAGGTCGTGGTCTTCAGGCTTCACACTGGCCACAATAGACTGAGGTACCACCTATTCAACAAATTGAAGACAGGTGGCACTGACAAATGCTCGTGTGGTACCAGGAAAATGACCGCTGAACATTTGCTGCAAAACTGCCCGAAATACGAGGATCAGAGAAAGCAGATGTGGCCATCACCAGTGGCAACACTAGACAAGCTCTATGGCTGTGTCGACAGCCTCAGGATAACCGCTGCTTTTTTCGAAAAAATAAAGGTTGACGTCTGACAGCGTACGAAGAAGAAGAAGAAGTAATGGGGGTGTCAAAGTCAGTGGTATGAAAGTTAATGCCTGAAATTTGCAGATGACCAAGCCATAGTGAGAGTATCAGTAGCAAGGTTGCAAATGCAATGGTGAAATAAATGAACAAGTACAGAAGTTTACATATTTAGAGCAACAAAGCACAGAAGATGCTCCCAATGAGACAGAAATTAAGACAAGGATTGCATTGGCAAAAAAGGGCTTAAGAGAATAACAGAAATTGCTATCCTAAAAAAATATTAGGATAGAACTGAGAAAAACAATAATCATCACTCATACATGGCCAATTGCATTGTATGGTGCTGAAACATGGACTTTAGCAAAAAAGGATGAGAAAATCTTGAAAGCGTTTTAAATGTAGTGATATCCAGTAGTGTGCAGTGACATTTCTTAACGGGGTCTAGGCTCGAGCACATCTTTCATTATTGAGCTAAAGAGGAATACTCTCCATTTAATGTACAATATGTAGCTTAGCATAGACACTTTTACTGGTCAGTTCAAACAGTTTAGCTCACTTCAACCGATACACAATATTTATAAATGAAATAAACAAACAAATATATTCTGTATGTTTAAAAAAAATATATTCTGGTTTTCCAAAATGTTATTAATTTAGTTATTGCGGATAGGTGTGAATGAGTCTTTTCAGGGCACTTCTTGACTTTGTTAAAATTACTTTCACAAAAGCCATTATTATTCCACATACTCAGGTCTGTTTCTTGATTTGCATGCAGTGAACCATTTTGAAGAAGTATAATATTGTTTTGAAATGAAGTGTATACGAGTCTTTCATTTTTGTTTTAACAGTACCTTTTTGTTATTACTTTATGTTTGTATTCAAAACTGAGGGCTCCAAATGAAACAGTGAATCGAGAACACATCATTGCGACACATGCTACATCCCGCTGCTGACCTACTTACATTTAACTTTGCAACTTGTCTCTGGTAAGCTTTGTTGTAAGGGAACAGTTTCAAAATCCGAGTCTGCTTCCATGTTTCACTCTTTGAAACACTCAAACTATATTGAGAATCGAACACTCTAACACTTCACAAGATCTCTTTCATTAACGAGAAGAATTACATGAGTTTAATAGCGACAACTCTACCACTCGTAAGAAGCAGACAAAAATTATATTTACGCATGACAGAACGCAGAGCGTTAGTATTTATCTTATTGTACATATGGACTAGGATGGCATGATCTAGACCTCTACCCGGAGAGAACCGATAACACTCAAGCACTTCCGGTGCTAGAGTGCCGTAATTTGGGGCCCCAAATAGCGAGAATATCGCCAAGTATTATGACGCAAATTGAGACTCTAGATAGGGAAGAATACTAATGATGTTTATTAAATATTTTTATTTTATGACCTGTAGAAATTTAACTTAAAATAGCTTATCTGAAATGTCTGGGGACTGACTATACTAGTTCACTGCACGCCACTGTTGCTATTGTAGAATGGAAAGAGTGAGTTGGATAGAAAGAAGCTCGAATGACGAAGTCCTCACTGAAGTAAGCACACAAAAACAGATATTGAAAATTATACAGAAACAAAGATTAAGTTGACTGGGGCACAATATGAGACATGAAAGTCTACTACAGAAGATATCCCGAGTGCAATATTCAGGGGAAAAGGAGGCGACCAAGACTCGCTTTTACATATCAGGCATGCAGAGCCATTAAGGTGAAATGAAGAGAACTGTAGCGGTTAGGGTCAAATGGAGGAACATGCTCAGACAACAGGTCTCGGGACTGATCAGCCAGATGATGATGATAATGATTAAACTCAGCAGCGATCCCTATATAGCACTTACTATCTGTTGGCCCCCTCTTTAAATAAAAAAAACAACAAACTAATTTATTAAATAAAAACTGTAATGGCTACATACATATATATTAGTTATTGCCCATCGCAAGTGGTGAAGTGATGACCACAACATTAGGCGGTTTTTTTCTTAATACTGTGATGTGCACAGCATTTGGATTATAGTAAGGAAGAAACTGCACATGTCATCAATCTCACTCTTGTCCCGAGTTACCTTGGATCAGTGGCAAGACTATTGGTCGAGATGACTGGAGGTAACTCATAATGCAAGCACTATGGTCTTACCTCCTGTGAGACCAGGGGTTGCTTGAAACTTGTGGGATTCGATCGATCACCATTTCTGTTCATCACTATGAGAGTCGAGTGCCTTAACCTCTTGACTACAGCGACACGATATATATAAACTAGTTAATTCATAAGCTATAGTTATGCTGTCTACCATAACAGTAACTATACTGTTCTATTTTAGGTTGACAGCAGTGGTAATTTTTTCATTTTGACTGATAGTGATAACCAAGACGTCAGAATTCAGATGCAAGAACCTGTAAGTCTTATTTGTTCAGTGCTCATGAAATGGTTTACAATGATGTATTTTGTAATATAAATTTTATTGCATGAGAACAAGCTTTTCATGATCAGGTTGTATCCTGTTGCATAGTTTGTTATCATTGCATTGTGACCCTATTCATATAGTTTCAAGTTTTGAGTATTGGAAATCTTCAAATACTTCATCTTTGCATTACTCTTTCAATGTATGTTATCATTTCCAACTTTGGCATTGAGTTCTCCAATTACTAAGATGAGAGCAAAGAATGCAGACACAAAGCATGAATAACATCATAGACTACAGCAATGATAAAAGAGAGACAAAAAATGAAGTTTGAACAGAAGCAAAACCAGAAATACCAGAGGCAAGGCTAAGGAATATATGATAAAGCCAATAAATAAGTAAGAAAGATCATCAAAAGAGACATATTGATGAGTTGGCAGAGGAAGCTGCAGCAAAAGGAAATATGGAAGACCTGTACAACAGCTCAAAGAAATTACAGGAAAATATAAGCAAGCAATTGCCTTCATTAAGGATAAGGAAGGCTATTTAATTAGCAATGCAGATGAAGTGAAGGGCAAAATATTTTGAAGAATATTTAAGTAAACCAGCTTCTCAAGATGCCACATTCGTTCGGCAGAAACAGAACTGCAAGTAGATTGCGAGATCATCGTATAACATGTCCATTGTAGGTTCGTCTCTACCATCACAGCCCGACTGAAAGAAACTCGATCTCCAGCCTGCTCCATAGTCATACCCAAGCATTCCTTGACTTCTTTATCTGCCTCATCTCTCTCTTTCCCGGCACCATACCTTCCATTACCTTTCTCTCCAAGCTGTTTTTTTTGTGGCTAAAGGGTTTAAATTTTCTGTTCATGATGGAATTTATGAATCATTTCTCCTCTATGCCCAACTCTTGCTGAATGTCTGTATTCTTATTTTTTTTTTGGTCCATTGTATTCTGAGGACTTTTCTATAACATTTTGACTCAAAGGACTTGATTCTCTTTCTTGTTTGTGCGCAGCCAAATAAATCAACCCAGACAGCCATACAGCTATTGAAAAATGGTAAAGTCACTGCCCAAGATATTTTCTCAGCAGAAGCAATAAAAGCAAGCATCTGCACAAATTACTTTGTGAAGTTTGAGAAAGAAGAAATTTCAGCATATTTGAAGGAAGGCTATGTAAAGTTGTCAAGTAAGAGATCTGCAGAAGTATGCACATTATAGAGGAATAATGTTATCAGTGCCTGGGAAAATATTAACAGGATCATACTTGACAGTTTACAAGTGGCCATAAACAAACAGCTGAGAGAAGAACAGACATGTTTGCAACAAAATATGTCCTGCATAGAAACAATAGCTACACTGAGAATAACAGATGAACACAACAAGAAATGGAAATGTGGACAGATAATCACTCTGGAAATTGCAGAGGCTCTGTGCAGTACCCCTGAAGTCCACTAACTAACTTAATTAAAAACCTCTATGGAAATTTGAAATGTAGGATTTTTCATGAAGGACAGCTTTCTGAGCCTTTTAAGATAAAAATTGGTTTAGCATCAGGGATGCGTCTTATCACCATTTCTCTGTCTGCTGACTATTGACTGGATACAACAACAACAAACAAATATTCAGTGGAGTTTGACAAAACAACTTGATGTTCTGAAATTTATCAATGACATGGCTTGTTTGTCCCATAACTGCAATCACATACAAAATAAAATAAGTATACTTGTTGATAAGCTACTGAAATTGGGCTGAGATTACGCAGAAAAAAAATTAAGATTATGAGAATAAATGTAACCAACAACAAACAGATTATGTTGGAAGACACTCCTACAAGAATCAATATAGCTTGGTAGCAATATAGGCAAAGTAGGAAGGACAGATACAGATACCCAAATAAGAATACAGAATGTAAGAGAAGCTTTCATTGCTTTGGGGAACTTATGGAAATAAAAAGAAATGAATTCCAACACTAAAATAAAAATATTCAACTTCAGTGAAAAGGCTGATTTTATGACTCTGATACACGGAGAACAGCAAATACAATTATAAACCTGCCGAAGACGGATGTGTCGGACTGAAAGGTGCAAATATCGCAGTCAAGTTGTAAACTAGCGACATAACGCATTCCGTTCTCCAGACTACATCCTGCTACTTGCAAAGCCCTGTTTAGGGCTTGGCAGCGGTAGATTGAGAACGAACACAGAAGAAGAAGAAGAACTATGAAAAAGGTACAGACTTTCATAAATGGGGACATGTGCAGGATAGATTGAAATGATATGATGTGATTACCATTGTGCAACTGTTGGAAAGTAGAGATAGATCAAAGCAGATATGGAGAAGAGACAAACTTAAAGGAAACAGGGAAGACATGAACAGATGACCCATGACAAAGCATGGCATGTATATGTGCTCCTCAGGAAGCTGAACCGTTTTTATTGATTTTAAATGTTCTAGTATCATGTTTTGTATTCAGATCAGGGACATCTGAGGTTTCCATTTGTTTTCACCCTTGGCGGTCATGACATGTTTTATACTCTGGATGTCCATCCTGCTGTAGAGTTTGGTTATTTGGTGCTGTTTCTGTAATATATTGCTTTTTCCATAGCCAGGGATATCAGTCCTGTGCAAAACTTCCTGACCTGGGTGTCATTTCTTTGGTTTTAGTCATACCCAAGCAGACCTGTCTAGCTTGGAATAACCGGCCAGGGATAAAACTTCAACTGACATAGGTCTGGGGGTTAAGAGAGTGACCAAGTTGTCACACCACAACAAAGTAAAGTCACCAATGATGGCATGTCCCAACTGCAAATATGACAAGACAGTGTTCAGTTACATGATATAATTTATTAATTTATGGTAATATTTATTTTCACAGCTTAGTCAAAGAGTCGGTGGCCTGGTTGAAGTACATGGAACAGTCATGTCAAAGAACTCTGTTCGCTGTCAGAATCTTGTAGTCTTCTCAGAAGAAGCATCTCAAAATTTTGGTATGTTGTGATATTTCCAGAAATCTGGCCCTTAAATTTATGGAATTTTTTTTCCTCTGATAATTCTTGCATACTTTGTTGATGTTTGAAGTTGCTCCGTGCTGAGTTGAGTTCATTCTTGAAATTTCTGTGGTAGCAGGTTACAGTGGCACTTCTTACATACCAAGGCATATTTGATAAGGTGGGCAAAGTCTCCTGACTGTAGTGCAATGTGAGGATCCTCAGTAAACTCAACAACAATGAGGATTACAGTATTGATCCCCACCTCGTTTGCCAGAGCCTGTTTCCGGGAGCATGAATGGGAATGTGAGGTGGTCTTGGATCAGTGTGTTCCATCCGACCCTGATTAATCTTAGCTCCTTACCTTGTTAAAATTGCAGTAAATAATTTATAGGAAAATGGTTAGCTGTTATCTATTCACTGTGAATGTTCAAACTAGTAACATTCCAGGAACTTCAATGCATTCAAGATCTGGGATCAGTAGAACACCTGGGCCACTCAACATAAGTGGAAATAATATTGCTCTGCAACAGGCTCTTCCATGAGTTCAAGTATTTGGGCAGTATTTTTTTGGCAGATGTAAGATTGATAGGGAAATTGGTTTGGCTTGGATTGGCTTCGTTCGTTCTCAATCTCCCGCTACCAAACCCTGAAAGGGCCTGTCTTCAGAGACTTCCTGTGGTGTCTTGAATGTTGGGGATAATCTAGGTTGTATAGAGACTGGGTGTCAGAAAGCATCTGCGGAAACTTATCAGCTGTCACCACTGCTTAGACACCCAAGCATTAGTTTCGCATCAAAGCAACAGCTGATAAACAGTATATTTATGCCGATTCTGTGCTACCAGTGCCAAACATGGCCTCTGTTCAGGCCGAGTGAGAGCAGAATTTCGACGTGGGAAATGAAGTGCTTGAGGAAGTTCATCAGGAAAGACAGAATGAGAAACGACGACATTCAAAGTGTGGTCAGCACTAGTTATTGCTCATCGCAAAGCGATGATGGCTACATCAGACAGTTTGGTCTTAATGTGATGTGCGCTGTATTTGGATTATAGTGAGGTAGAATATGTGCTGGTCATCAATCTCTCGGGTTATCTTGTATCAGTGTCAAGTCTATTGGTTGAGATGACTGGAGGTAACTTAGGATGTAGGCACTCCGGTCTTACCTTCCGTGAGACCAGGGGTCACTTGAAACTTGCGAGATTCGATCGCCCATTGTTTCCGTTCATCACTGTGAGAGGTGAGTGCCTTAACCTCTTAACTACAACCTCTTGACCCCAGGTCACATTCTTGTGCAGAATACATTTCCAAACACAAAATATGTTGGTTTGGTCATCTCACGAGAATGCACCCTCATCATCTTCCACTGATGGCTTGCACTGCTGGTAGATCTGGCTACAATGCAAGGGGGCGGTCGCGAGGCAGGTGGATTATATGACATTAGAGCGAATGTGCAGCAACATGGACTCACATTAACCGACACAACGCACTTGGTGCAGGACAGACAACTTAAGCTCCCCACGTCGCTTAACGGCACAAGTAAAAAGAAAACTAAAATAAAATAGTAGATTTTGGAAAAAAAATATCTTTAAGCTGTTCTATGATCTGTAATTTGTAAGAGTTTTTGTATCTAAAATTAAAATAATGTGTATATGTGTCATTGAAATATGGTTTAAAATTAATCATTACAGTATGAATCAACAAGATGATTAGATGCAAACTCAAAGAAGATTATGAATAACATAGGCTACAGAAACTGATCAAAGCGGCTGAGACAAGACAGAGTACGATCAAATGTCGAAAAGACTGATCAGTCAAAAATGATTCTGACGGCTCTAAAAGACCGGATGGTACAACCTTGATGGACAGAACACAAATAGAAGAAGAATGTTGGAGATTCTACGCTGACCTCTTCGCACCAAAGGCAGTAATCCATGACCGGCTGCTCACTTCAGTTTCTATGTCAGCACCGGAGATCCTAACGTCAGAGACGGTTCATGCAATCAGGCATCTAAAAACAGGAAAAGGCCCAGGACTGGATGGGGTCACTGTAGATGTTATTCGTGCGGGAGGGGAAAACTGGCAAGCGAGCTGACAAAACTTTAATAAATGTTTAAACTCAAATCCCTAACCAATGGAAAATTTCCAAAACAAAACTAATTTATAAAAAAGGGGACACAAAAGACCTTGCGAACTACCGTCCGATATGTTTGCTATTTTCCCTGTACAAGCATTTCACGAGAATAATTATGAACAGACATGAGAATCAGTCACGATAGCTGGCGGAATTCAGCAAGTGCTACTCTACCATTGACCACCTCCACACTCTCCACCAGCTAATGGTGAGGGCAAGGGAAGTGCCTATGTCATTATGCTTTGTGTTCCTGGAATATGAGAAAACCTTTGATAGCATTGAAGTGAATGCAGTCACAAATGCCCTACGAAATGAAGGTATTGAAGAACAATATGCACGGCTTATAGCAGATATAAACAAGGGCTGCTCAGCAAATATCACCCTTTTCTACCAGCCAATTAACATGACAAATTGAACGTAGTGTACGACAGGGTGATACAATCTTTCCTAAACTTTTCACGGGAGCCCTTGAGGAAGTCTTCCGCACACTAAATTGGGATTATAGGGATATTAACAGGCGAAGAAATGCTCAACCACCTCCGGTTTGCGGATGACATAGTCGCCATCAGCCATATCACCAAGGAAGCTGAGTAATGCCTGAATGAGCTCAACAATGCAAGCGAGGCAGTTGGTCTAAAAATAAATAAGCTAATGACAATGCATCCTGAACAGTTTCTGTCCCTGTGAGGAAATGCGGCTTGGAACTGATTCCATCAAAAATGTTAATTTGTATGTCTACTTGGACCAAGAAATCATAAACTTCCATAAGGAGATCTCCCGAAGGTTAGCTGCAGGGTGGTTCAGCTTCATCAAGACAGTACTTCAATAAAGCGAGTGCTCACACCTTCAACAACCTGGTCATTCCAGCCATGGTGAATGGCTGCGAGATGTGGAATCTACGAAAAAGTGACATGGAGCGTACGAGATTGCAACACTGCCATCAAAAGTCAAACCTGCTTCAATGATGTCGCAGATGCGGTGTTGATAAGAAAGTACAGGTTGGCAGACCACGTGATATACATGCCTGATAATAGATGGACACGTAAAGTGAAGTCATGGTGGCCCTACATCTACAATCCTCACCATGGACATCCACCAATAAGATGGCCTTCGACGGGACCTTGGTCCGGCATGGTGCTTAATGGCAAATGACAGAGATGAGTTTAGACAATATTTGGCTACCGGGCATAGGGCACAAAATGGGCCAGAGTGAACACCAGGTTTACAGTCCAGTATTAAAGATAAGAACGAATCAAGGATACTTTTGATGTACCTGGCACAATTAGACAAACAAGTTGTCTTTGTACTTTTATAGTAACTAACATTCATAGAGTATGACCTAGTGGTTGTGGTCTTTGCTTCCAACGTTCCAGGTTCAAATCAAGTCCTGCTGAGGATCAGGCATGTCATGAGTTTTGAAACTACCACTGCAGACACATATAAATGCTTAGGTGGTGACCTCCTGCTACTTTTGAAGCAAAAGAGGAAGGATGTTGTATGAAATCATGGATACTGAGACACCACTGTGATACCAATGCTGTCATGATAATCGCTTATCTTATTTTCTTCAACAGATACGGCTTTGTACCAAAAGGCTTTGGAATATATACACAGATGTTCCAACTTATACATACAGGGAGGAATTATGGACGACTGACGTTACAGTTTTATTCATGGATTTGAAGTGCATTTTGTATTATAATGCATGTTTCTAACATATTTTTTCATTTACCTATTTTCAAGTGATAGTCGAAACCAGGAGACTCTTTCTCGAGCCACACTGAGGGTCTAATAAACATGTTTGATGGCCCAAGGATAGTATAGCAATTAAACTTGCATTTATCCTTGCAGTGAGGCAGTGTACTTGATTTGTTACCTTGGTGAGATCTGGTGTGCTCACTTTTTTAAACATGTTCTGGAGTAGTAGGTTGGCTGGTTCACAAGGAGTTTGTTTTCCATCATCCAGTCTTTAATCTCCTCTCTGATCTGTTGCCTCGTATCCCCAGTTTGGTGAGTGGCTGTTAAAATATTTACAAATAGGTGTCTTTGCACCTCAAGTTTCACCATATTTATGTCTAGAGTTGTACCTGGATGGCTGTAACAGTTTGTGATTGTTGTGTATTTTTCAGACAGGAGTGGCTTGATTGTGAGGCATTCACTGCAAGCAGCAGGTTGGTTTGTTTTCCAGGGTTTCCATCCACGTGGCTAGAACTTATAGTGGCTCTTGCTCGCTAGAATGTACCCGTCATAGGACATATGAAGTATTTCAGTGAGGCAACACTGGAATAACACATGTGGGGGTCGCTCCGCCACCCGTGGACGTGCCTGGTTGGGGTCGGTCGCTTGTATACTGTGCTGTAACAAGAAAACCATGAATGACAGAGAAACTTGGAAAGCGTATTGGATTCAACATGTAAAATTACATAAGAAACATTATTTCCTAGGACACACATTCCAAACCCACCAGTGCAATCCAATTCTCAGTGTTTGAATGCGCTCATCTATGCAACTGGAAGTTACTTGAGACTGCCCCAGGCTAGTAACTCCCCATAGATAAAAAGGTGTCGAAGTAAAACACACTCCTGATAAGATATACATTTTAATTTATGTTTTGAAAGGGAGTTATAAAAAATTTTTTTTAAAAATTCAGATTACACGTTTATTTAAAGGTACTGGTATTAAAAAATTTTTATATTAATAATGATTTCTGTTATCTTAATCTTCTCAAACAACAAATACAATTTTGAAATCAAATTTGAGAACTATGGTCTTCAGTGCTCCCAGGCTTTGTTTGCATCTTTGTATGGTCTGGTCGACGTGGTATCTATACAAGAGACTGATCAAAGGCTGTGCCACGATATTTGAACCTGTCACACATGTCAATGGCACATCCATCAAAGGTAACATCCAGGTGGTCAGCCTTCACTATAGAGTTGTTCAAGGAACACCACACCATGCAGGTCTTGTTAGGACTGATTTGGGAGCACAATCAGCACACCATTGTGAGATTGTTTGCAAGGTCTCTTGAATGTATCTCATGCCTATCTGAGCCAGTCCTGTGGGTTGAATGTTGGCCACCTTTATTGTGTAGATGTTGAACAGCACTGGTTAGAGTGGAGAGTCTTGCAATAGCCCTGACATATTTGCATCAGCTCTGATGTCCAAGATTCAAAGCATACACTGTTAGCAACAATCTGGCCTGATTTAGAGAAATTTGACTCCTGTCTTCTCTTTAAAAATTTCACTTTTTTAAAACAGCACTTTCTTCTTTTTCTTTGTACGTTCAGAGGTCAACTTGAATGTCTCTAAAGAAAGCAGTGGCCAACATGGGGTCATCGGTAGCTCTATAGAGCTTGTCATAGATTGGAGCAGGAGATGGCCAAATGTGCTGTCTCTGTAACTCGTATGTTGAACACTTCTGCAGCAGATGTTCAGCAGTCATTTGATCTCTACTGCAGACACATTCATTGGTATGCCCTATTTTAAACTTGTTGAATAGATAGTATCATAACCTGTTCGGCCCTGTAAGCACCATTTTGTTGTCTTCTTTCATGCTTCTGCTAACCATTTGTTCTTGTATTTGCACCTGGTAAACCTCCTAGCCTTTTCATAAGTTATACATATATTAAGTTGAGACAAGAGTTCTGCATTCTCTTGCCAGTATGTCAGCCTCCTGATTGCCAAGAATGTTGCAATGAGAAGGAATCCACTGAATCACTACTTTCCTGAATCAGGAATAGATTAGAGAGTACCTCCCAGAGTTCTTTTAGTTCTGAATTTTTTCCAGCTTCCAAGCGCTATCACCACAGCATTTTTAAAATAAAGTGACTGAATGTTTCACATCTGTGTCTGATTATATAATGAATAAAGATAATTTAATTTTTTATTTAATATGAATTTATTTCATTTTTAATCAAACTATTTGACACACAAACGAAATTACTGCTCTTACCTTGGACGTTAGATACAAAATGAATAAATTAGGCCATACTCTAAAGGGTCAATTTAACTCATCTTGTTGCTAATTTGTGTTTGATCCTTGATGCTGGAGCTATAAACCAACCTCTCATACCACACACAACAAGCAAATAATTTTGCTATATATATAAAATGGTGGGTATTTTTCTGTAGAAAGGAAAAACATATTTGTACCTCTGTAAAGCTAACATATTTAGTTTGGTTATTTATTTACAGTTCACATTACTCCTGCATTTCTGATTCTTCTTCTTCGTACGCAGTCAGACAGTAACCATTATTTTTTCGAAAAAAGCGGCGGTCATCCTGAGGCTGTCGACACTGCCATAGAGCTTGTCTTGCAGTTCCACTGGTGATGGCCACATCTGCTCTCTCTGATCCTCGTATGTCGGGCAGTTCTGCAGCAGATGTTCAGCGGTCATTTTACCGGTACCGCACGGGCATTCGTCGGTACCACCTATCTTTAATTTGTTGAATAGGTGGTACCTCAGTCTATTATTTCTGATTCTAACCTTGACATATGGACCAGGTTGGTTGCCTTACTTTGTAGTGTTATTATTGTTAAAATATTTATGTGAACTGTCCTAATTTCTTTTGTAATTTTTTTCGCCTATAGTTTGTCAATTCCTAAGCTAGGTCATTGGACTAGTTGTTTTGTCTTCGTCAATGTTAGTTGTTTGAATGCCCACAATGGGTAGATTAACCATTTTGTGCACCCTGAAAAGGATATTTAGTGGTGGTTTGTTGTAGCTTTCCTCACATCCCGAGCGTACTAATGGTGAACAAGCGCCTGTGCTATGCTTGGTTTCATTTGCGTGAAGAAGTGCAACAATACATCTCAAATAGTCAGGATGCCATGACAACAGTCCGTTTCCAGGGAGGATTATGGGAAAGACGAGATGAGGGTCTTGGCTAGTATATCTTGCCTGACTCTAACATGTCTGATCAGAATATTTTGCCTGACCAGACGTTAGTCTTCATCAATACTAGTTAAATCCTAGAATGTTCAGAACATTCTTTTCTGATTTACTTGATAACTGAATTCTTGCAGTTATTGTATACCGGTATAATAATTAGTAGTAATGCATTGTGTGTGTGTGTGTGCGGATGAGTGACATAGTTTCAATGAAGTAGAGAAACTAATATGGATCGGATCTTGAACTTATATTTTAAAGTAATCATTTATCTGTTACTGTTTTGAGAAATTTCAATGCAGTAAAAATTCTTTTTTTTTTTCTATTAAAAGTGGCATAAATATTGAATGTGTTTTGTTTTTTTATCAGCTAAAAGTTAAATGCTTGAAACACGTGCTATGTATGACAGAAACATTAGATCCTCAGAATCAACCATGATGTATAGATCAAGAATAATTTTGATAATCAACCTTTAAAATACACAACCAACACATTGCCTTTGATACACCAGGGAAACCTTAAAAGTGGGATAGAAATTAGAAAACCCATGGATTTGTATTGTAACTTGTTAATATGGTTGCTACGGATGTCATGAGTGTCCTGCACGTCGTTACGATGCAGACGAACAACATGACATGATAATTGCAGTTAAAAGCTGACCACCCCGCTATTGACATGCACCAAAGAGGAGCAGCATTCTGTTATCCGTTTTTTGAGCAGTAAAGGGATGAAACCTACCGAAATTCATCTGTGAAAGAAAGTCCAGTATGGTGATGCATGACTTTCACTCCAGCAAGTGTATGAGTGGAGTAGGAAGTTCCAAAACTGAGTTCTGTGACAGAGTTCATGACATGGTCAAGCACCACATTATCCATGATTTGCTACAATACCACATGGTGGGTGTCATGGCAGCTTACTGCAGAATTGAAATGACGCTGCGGAACTTTTGAAGCAGAATTGAAGAATTGTTACTGGAAACCTGTTTTCACTGCCACAAGCCTGAAACGAATAGAGCGAGCAAGGAATGGTGCCATCCCTCCTCACCGATACCGAACAAGTTTTGCACGCAGGGAAGGTTATGCTGACTCTCTTTTGGGCTACAACATGACACTGCTCACCCCCATACTACTCGTGCAACTATTGAGGACCTCTACTTTCGGTGTCTACCACATCCGACGTAATCACCAGATCTAGCCCCAAGTAATTTCCACGTCTTTGGACGACTAAAGGAGGTATTGGCCGACACTTTGAGGTCCATCCAAAAGGTGGAGCATAAGTGGTTACACGTGCGACCAAGAGAATTCATGGTATTGTGGTCTTTCGATCACCGATAATAATGCAGTCAATATAAGCGAAGTCTCATAGGATCAGCAAGTCATTCGATCGACTTCCATATACCCTTCATCATACGTACAGCACAAGTATTGTCTGGTGTATCCAGCAGTAGTCTTGCAACTGTAAATAGTGCAGATAACTCTTGCATTTGCTGGGAAAGTGTATTTCCAATAGTGAAAACAGTCTATGATCTTTATTTCGGGTGCAAGATTAGGGGACAAGGCATGGCCTCACACATCTGCTGCAGTACATGTGCAAGAAATCTTCTGAACAGTGAAAAAGTGTTCAGAAGCTATAGGCTATTTCAATAGGCCAAACAATCACGTAAGTGACTTACTTCTGCACGGATTCACCTGATTCTGCAGGTATCACCAGCAAAAATAAGTAGACAATAGTATATCCAAATATACAATCTGCTCTCCAACCAGTTATGGATAGCAAAGGACTTCCTTCTCCCAAACCTCCAAATTAATTTTCATATCTGCAGTCTATCGTGTCTATTGACAATCCATACGTCATTTGTACCACACTTTCTATGAAGCTAATTAAAATGAAACCGGATCTAATTGCACCAAGTGAACATATGTATGATGCGGATGATGATGTCACTTCTGATGTAAACAGCACATGCTGTTTGCAAAATTTTATTATCCTGTGACTCATAGTTGGTTTCCTCAGCAGACCGTTGAAAACCTGGCGGGTGTGGTGTGAAACGGAATCTGTCCAGAGTTGATCCACGAGCGGTGATTCAGTTTCTAACAGCTGAAGGATGTCGACCAGTTGACATTCATTGCAGAATGCAGGCAGTGTATAGTGACAAAAGTGTAGCGAACGTAAGCTCCGGTGACGGTCCACCCGAATTGCTGCATTAATTTTGGTGATGGCATCTTCTGACGCAACAATATGTTCCTAACCTGGTCTCGGAAAATCTTTTGTTAACTCGCGTCCTTCTTTAAACATCGTTGTTCAGTTCTTCACTGTTGTCTTCGACACACTTTTGTCACCATACACTGCCTGCATTCTGCAATGAATGTCAACTGGTCAAAATCCTTTAGCTGTTAGAAACTGAATCACCGTTTGTTGATCAACTCTGGACGAATTCCGTATCACATCCACCATGTTTAAAACAGTCTGCTGAGAAAACTATGAGTCAGAGGATAATGAAATTTTGCAAACTTGACAATTGGTAAGTGCTGTTTACATCAGAAGTGACGTGACCATGCACATCGTACATATGTTCACTTAGTGCAGTTAGGTCCAGTTTCATTTGAACACGCCTCATAATTCAAGAACTATCTTGTTTACGTTCTGTCCAAGGTCAAAGCAGTTATTTTGATCAAGTTTTAAACAATGGAATTGTCTCAAGGAAAATATCAGAATTAAAGACTTTTTTTCATCTGCCCTTGGATCTGCACATTTTTCAAAGATGAGATGTTAGATGAGCTGCTTTGGACTGGACCCATGCATACACGACGGTTCTGTAACAAACACAGAATGGAGGGGGAGGGGTATTCCTGAGCCTAACAAATGGTAGAAAAATAACACTGTCAGTGGCAACTGGAAAATTCTCAAGTAATTTCAGAGCGGAGGCAGAAACACTGAAGGCTGCAGTAAATGCAATACTGACAGGCGAAAGCAATGAAAGCCAGATAGTCCTGTTTACAGATGCCCTGGCCGTAGTCACAGCACTAAAAAGCCAGAAAAATACTGAACTTAATGATTTAAGAGCAGTACTCTGTCAACTATGACAGCAGTCCGCACCAAAAAGAGTAGTGGTACAGTGGGTTCCATCCCACTGTAACATCCAAGGCAACGAGGAGGTAGACAGACTGGCAAAAGAAGGTGCAAGACTACCACAACTAGATTCTAGTGTGACCTACGAAGAGTCCAAAAGGTTTATTAGGGCCAGATACATGGCCAAATGGGAAACAGAACATACTGGCTACACAAAAAATGATGCCTATTACCAGTCGAACAGAAGAGATCAGGTCGTGATCTTCAGACTCCGCACAGGCCACAACAGACTGAGGTACCATCTATTCAATAAACTGAAGATAAGTGGCACTGACGAATGCACCTGTGGTACAGAGAAAATGACCGCTGAACATCTGCTGCAAAATTGCCCGACATACAAGGACCAGAGAAAGCACATGTGGCCATCACCAGTGGCAACACTAGACAAGCTCTATGGCAGTGTCGACAGCCTCAGGATCACAGCTGCTTTCTTCGAACAAATTCAAGTTGACATCTGACAGCGTACGAAGAAGATGAGCTGCTTGACGGTGATGAGATAAAAACTTGGAAGCTGTTTTGTCTGGTCTCAGCTAATTTCCTCTGGAATTTCAAGGTAGAAAACTACAAGGAACTAGTGAGCACATGTTGGATCACAAACTTTTGTCTGCAATATGTTCATAAAGCTCCATTTTCTCCATTCCCACTTGGATTTCTTTCCTGACAACTGTGGTACAGTTAGTGATGAGTATGGTCAACCTTTCCACCAGGACAGTGCCACAATGATAAAAATGATACCAGGAAAACTGGTACATTCAAATGTTGCCTGGCTACTGCTGGATGCTTGGCAGAGATGATTCTGAGCAGCTATACAAGCGATGTTGGATGTAGAAGCTGTCTTTTACAGCAGATGTAAAATACATGTATTACTCTATTAAAATAATACATATATGTCTTAGTCGACTTGTACTTCTACAGGGGTGGTTGTCCCTGTGTAGGTCCCAGCTCTGGTGTGAAGTGGATGTACCCGGGAAAAGGATTTCCTGCTTAGCGGGCTAGTTGGAACAAGTGCCGCCGAGGGTGGTTAACTGATGTGCGAGTCCATCTTAATATACTCAAACACTAAAGCAAAGTAGATCTACAGCCTGTTAGGCGCCAACTATGCTGCTCTTAACAAAGCACCAAACCATGGCCAGTGTTAATGCCATGTCATACAGTTAAGTTGCCTCTTATGACATGCTCTCTGTGGGGCAGTGGTGCTATTCTTTTTCCACTCTGGATATATATCATCATTAATTGCAGATTTCTCAGAAATAGCCAATTTGGCATTTTCATATTCGTTCATGTTCAGCGCCTAGAAATCTTTAAAAAATGGTTACTTTTATACCAGAGGCATGACTGTTATCAAAATTTGTTGTCCAGTATTATTAGAGATGGTTATAAAAAAAATAAAAACAATATTTCAGCATATTCAGACAGGTTTACATGTTTTGTCATTTGGAATGTGCAGCTCAAATATCAGTAACAGTCCAAACATGAACATTACAGAAATGAAAACCATTATAAAGTTCAATGTTTATTCCATAAGAATGCATCTTTTAATTATACACAAAAACCAGTATTATCATAATGAAAGAATTGCGGACAATACGTATTCAACAAACAGAAATATGACAATAAAAAAAGACCAGTGTAGGTCACAGTAATACATTTTACAAATGAATAATAAAATACCTGTATTGAGCAAACACGAGAAAATCATTGAAGGTAACATAGCTATGGATTCGTAGAAGAATATTAAGACTCGTTGGGATGAATATTTATTTTTAAAATGAACGTTAAGTAAGAGATATTGAACGCGGAAGTATAGACTACTCACAAAGAAACGATTACATTTAACTTTCTTTCATTGTGCGTGATAAAACGAGCACTAACAAGTGCACGCACACATAGAATAGTACGAAAAGAAGTATAATTATTATAAGAAACAGGGAGATAAGAGAAAGGACTGAATGGAACACACTGTAGCCTTGGAGGAAGTCGCGATTTGTTATAAGAGCCATGGTTACTTACGGCTGCGCTTCGCGACATGGCACTTGATGATGACATAACCGAACTAATCGTTACTGAAAGACTGCAACAAAAATTGTTGCCTGTATTATTTTTGCTTTATGTGGTTTATTTCACAATAGGTAAGCTATGAAAAAAATTGCAGCGTAATGAAAAATATGAAATCAATTAATACAGTCGACGCTGACACCTTGGCTATTGGGAAAACCGTGAGCAGGAAATACCATACTTGAAAGATGAGGCTCTATGGGCAGGTAAGCCTGAAACAGTTCTTTCTTTTGTGTACACTATGGTTGATTGTTGTAGCACCAATTTCCGATAGCTCGAAAATTGCAGTTGTTTTACGTTAATACGTGAATTTTAAGACAGCACATGATAATATTTAGCATTACAAAAAGCATTTACCGCCATGGATGCAGCATTAAACCGACAAATGTCGCAAATTCAAAGGCGTTTACAAACTTTCTTCACATCACCTATGCCGAATTCTGAATACTCAATTTCCAACTCGCCAATGAAGTTGGCCGAGGCGGGATTTGTTCGTTTACAAAATGCTATTTCAGATGAAGTTGAATGTTGTTTTTGTGGAGCAAAATACAGTAACTGGTCAGGTGAATCACCACTAGCAGTACATCGTACCATTAATTCAAAGTGCAGCTTTCTCAATACACCACCATCTAAAACTGCGTCAGTTCGTTATAATTTCGGTAACCGGGAAAATGAATTGGAGACATTAAGAAAACAGCTTGGTCCAGAGTTTGACTTTTCTTCGTCAAATATCCTGAACGTTCCTAATATTGAACATCCATTTCTTCCAAAACAAGGAGGCTATTTGATGTTGTTTGAGTACCAAAGACGATTATCCTTCCTTCATGCTGCAATATTTTCCCCAGATGCTATTGTGTACGCAGAAGAAGGATTTATGTATAATGTGACAACAAAAAGTGTATTTTGTGTATTTTGTAACATAGAGCTGGACTTTCAGCAGACAAGCAGGTTAGTCTTAGAAAACATTCATGAAGAGAAATCTCCACTTTGCCCATTTGTGTGTTTGTTTGATGTTGGCAATATTTCTTTGGAAGCTCAAACAAAAATTCGTGAAAAGATTGCCTTGCAACGCCAGCACAAAACACCAAATGACAAAGTGAATTATGCAATCAAACATCCAGAGTTTGAGGATGAAGCAGTACGTGTGGGAACGTTTTCAACTTGGCCTAAATGTTTGGCTAGGACCGTGCCTGGCAAAGTAATGGCTGAATGTGGCTTTTATTATACAGGTAGGCCTACCTTGCAAGTTGAAATGTTTTCTGATAAGCATTTCTAACACTGTATTACTCTTTGCATTATTGCTCCTTTGAAAAAACAGTTGTATTGGTAGGGTTTAATTTTAATTCTTATTTTGTCTTGGAACCGATTTAAGGAAAATATTTATCATGTTGTTCAATATACCGAATGACCTGTCCTTCAGCAACTGTTACACCATTGCGAATCCAAACTTCTCTTCCAACGGTCTCTGTTTTTGGCCACAGTAGATAATGAGTCGCTTATCTGTGGCATTATGAATGTTGTTTCGGGATGCAAGGTAGTCGGACCACATATTGGTTATGTCCCTATGGTCTCTCTATTGAGGATGATTGGGTCACGCGATGCGAAGCAATTGAGCATGAATTTCATCTTGGATGAGTTCATTTTGAGTTCTGCACTGGCTGATGACCAATTCCAGGCATGCGGTGAAAAGGCTAGGTGAGATGAGCGAATCCTCTCTATATAGGTACTACTATCGGTCTTTGAAAGGCTTGGAAGGTATTTGTGCAAGAGTCTATCAAATCAGAGGAACAGATCGTCAAGTCAGGTCGCATGAGGTAGAGGCAGGCCCTGTGCAGCAGTGTTCGAGTAGACTCTGCATTTGTAATACAAAACTTCTTTTCCAAAGGTCTCTGTCTTTGGCCACAGTAGATAATGAGCCGCTTATCTGTGGCATTGTGAATGTTGTTTCGGGATGCAAGATAGTCGAACCACATATTGGTTATGTCCCTATGGTCGCTTCTTGTCGCCGTGCTCCATCGATCATCCATTTTTTGCAGTAAGTGGCCTGACCAATAAATTTTTTTTTTTGTTGCTTAAATGTTTGCCTCACTAGTTTCTACTGGCGGACGCGCGCCATTTTCCACCCCAGACCATAGTCCATTGGGCTATATCAGGACTCATAAACCAGTGCTTGGATGCATGCGTGCGTTTGTATGTACCTATGCTAGGTTTGTGCGTCCTCAGAAGCTAGCCCAACCAAAGTGCAATGGAAGGGCCTCACCATGAGGGCGCGTGTGAAAGTTGTGCAAGGGTGTGACTGTAGGACAGAGTCAAATGAAACAGAGTGAGGTGAGAAGAGAGAGAAGGGGAGGAGTGAGCCTCCTCCATCAGACCTCCCTGATTAATAATGTTTGATCTTGTCTGCATAAATAACCGCATCTTCCACCTGGGACAATTGATGCATGTCGGAGTTATGTAGACCTTATATACGCTGGCTATGAAGTTTGAGGCCAACCATGTGTCGCTTTCTCTTTCTCTCTCTTGGCTTTGCTCACTCTGTTTGGACTCCATCTCCTTCTTAAGTGACCATGTTTCCGCCACATAACACATTGCAGGTAGTACTGTGGAGTTGAAGAGAGAGAGATACGCAGGGTCTAATCAAGGATGTCCAGTATAGGCTTTATCAAAGCGAAACTCGCTCAACCTGCGTGGCGCTGTCTTGTCAACTCTGGGTTTAGATCGTTCTGCATGTTGAGCGGGCGTCCAGTGTAGATGTACTTGTCCATATCATTCAGTCTCTCTCTATTGAGGATGATTGGGTCGCGCGATGCGAAGCAATTGAGCATGAATTTCATCTTGGATGAGTTCATTTTGAGTTCTGCACTGGCTGATGACCAATTCCAGGCATGCGGTGAAAAGGCTAGGTGAGATGAGCGATTCCTCTCTATATAGGTACTACTATCGGTCTTTGGAAGGTATTTGTGGAAGAGTCTATCAAATCAGAGGAACAGATCGTCAAGTCAGGTCGCATGAGATAGAGGCAGGCCCTGTGCAGCAGTGTTTGGGTAGACTCTGCATTTGTAATAAAAAACTTATCTTCCAAAGGTCTCTGTCTTTGGCCACAGTAGATAATGAGCCGCTCATCTGTGGCATTGTGAATGTTGTTTCGGTATGCAAGGTAGTCAGACAACATATTGGTTATGTCCTTATGGTCGCTTCTATGTGCAGCAGTGTTTGAATAGACTCTGCATTTGCAATACAGACAAGTTGGTTGCACTGCAGAGCTCCTCTATGAATTTTGCTGTACTGTTATGGTCAGTGTAACCTCTGAACGAGGCGAGTGTCCATTGAAGTCACCTGCAAAGAGTGTTTTGTGATATTGTGTTTCATGCAGATCTTGCACGTTGTCTGTGTGGGGGCTATAAATGTTGTATATAGTGTACTTTGATTCAGATATTGATTTTCTGTATGTCTGTGGAATGGGCTGTTATATGTTTTAGGTTTTCTGGTGTTAGTATGTTGTTTCCAGTAATCCATTTTTCACGCATTGCAGCCTGGTCACCCACTGCTAATCGTGGACCTTGATGACCGAGGCGTCATCTGAGCTCATTTGTAAAACTTAAATTTGGTACTTCCCATATTTTGGCATTGTTAAGCTGGTGAGTCTGTGGATTTACTTCCCACCCCAAGCAGAAGCCAGAAATGTACTGTCCGGACATTAAATAATTGAGAGAGTGCATTAGCAACGCTCCAAGGTACAGAAGAAATGGTAGGCTTCACTGCGCTCATTCCCCGTCATCATTGTCTACTGGTTAGGCCGAGTTCTCCTAGGCTCTAGACCTGTAACAAAAGTCACGTCCTGGGCCACTGTGCCTTTACGATTAGCCTCGATTGTCATGGTGCGGCGAATGCAGGTTCTCTTTTCCCATGTCTGCTGAGCACGGTGCTGGATCCTTCCTTACCACAGAGGGTGCATGCATATTGTCCAATAGGAGACGCATTTCTACAGATGGGCTACTAGCAAGGTTTTAAGAATAAAATCCTCATTATATAGTACCTCATCTACTAAGTTATAGTGTTAGTTCTGTTAGGCCATGGGAGAGGCCTTCAGAGCTGACTCATGCTGCTTCGACAGAGGTAAATGCCCTTATACAGGTCCCAGCTCTGGTGTGAGCTGAATGTAGCCGGAAGAAGGATTTCATTCTTAGCGAGCTAGGCTCGAGCAACTTATCACTTCACTGCATTGAGACAAGTGCCATGGAGGGTTGTTAACCATATTTATAGACTCAAACACTAGAGCAGAGTAGACCCCCAGCCTGTTAGGCATCATCTTTGCTAATCTTAACAAACCACTTAACCATGGTCGGTATTATGCCATGTCACACAGCTAGTCGCCTCTTACGACATTCTCTCTGTGGAGCAGTTGTGCTATTCTTGTCCTTGTCATACACAAAGATCCTGGCGGACCACTCAAACATTATTATTTATGTTAGGACATTTAGCTCTTTATGTTTTTGCACATATCCACTAAATGGCATAAAGTGGCACAGGCTACAGCTTATTTACGAGTCATAGCGGACAACAGGCATCCGTTGTACAATAACACTGCAGACATCAAGGGAACCAGAATCAAAAGAGGGATGTCATAGATGGCACAGGCAGAACGAACTTTAGGAGAGGTGACTGCAGTCGAGGCGATAGTCAAGGGAGAGGAATGGGTGCACACAGGGGATACACTAACAGAGTACCACATGGTCATCATAACCATGGGCAGTGAATGTAGGAAGGGGCGAAATAGCCAGACAAAGCTCGAAGTCAACCAGCTGATAGGCGCCAACACGCATGAAAGTGATACCATCATATACACTGATGGGTCGGTGCTAAGTAGTGCAACATCAGGCTGGGGTTTCTCGGCTAGAATATAAGACCGGATTGTTGCTGAACGAAGTGGCGCATACAAGACTACAACATCAAGTATGAGAATGGAGATGGAGGCGGTGACAGAAGCTCTGAGGTGGCTGTCTGAGACATCTTCAACAGGAGCAGTCATCGTGTCAGACTCCCAAACACTACTTCGGAAGGTGCAGATTGGGTGGCTACAACATGAGTGGATAGCAGCGCTGGAGACCTCAAAACTCCAGGGGCTGGTGTGGATCTACTGTCCTGGTCATGCCGGGGTTCCGGGCAACCAGCAAGCTGACTTTTTGGCGTCACACGCACCTATAACTGGCACAGTTGACATAGATAAAGGTGACATAGTGAAGGTTATCAAGGACCACCTGCTGGAAAACGACACTGCTTTGGATGAGTCTGCAGGGCACAGCCTGCGGCACTTTGGAATCAAATTAGGATTCACTGGATCAGGGAACCTGAGAGGATGAAACAGGAAGGTGTACAACCAACAGGCTACAGGCGCCATCAGCATCCACACTTTGCGACATCTGCTGAGAGAGACTGAGCACCTATGGGTATGCTCGGAGTGCAGTGAAGTCGACTCCTAGAACTGAACAGAACAGGGAACAAATAAATGAAAAAAAATGTAAAGTTGATTAAAGTTAAGTTTAATCAAAATTTTAAAATGGGTATGCTCAGATACCGCACCGAGACGAGAACAGAAACACCTACGCTACGACCAATAGGCCTTCATCTGGGACAACAAGACTGAACTAGCAAATCAACATATAAGGAAAAAATGGTCTACTTATCTGATGGTAGACCCAGTCTGTTTAAGCGACTGGTTGGGTCGGAAGCTTGACTGAAAATGAAGGGTAGCGGTAAAATAAGGTGGCTATGAGAGTGTAAGAAGTGAGGGGGGATGGGCTGGATAAGCTAGTGGTGGCCAAATATGGAAAAGGCCAAATAGTGATCCAAGTGGGAGAACAAAAAGAAGGTGATATAAGCCGGGAGGGGGGGGTGAGATTAATATGGGGGTGGAGGGGGACTGATAGAAGAAAGGGGGGGGGAAGGAAGACAAATAGATGGGCGCCAGTATGAGATTTTAAGAAAGGGTATGGAAGATATTTATGCCATGCGGTTGGAGGTAACCCATGCTGGAGATAAGTTTATTCTCAAGGGCGAATCGATGACGATCTTCAGAGAAGCAGGAGACTAGACCAGGGACACTAACGTCAGCCTTACCCCGGTGCTCAGGTCCATTGAAGTGACTGGCAATTGGGGAACCTGCGAGGTTGCGGATATCATTGAGGTGTTGGTGGAAACACTCACGCAGTTCCATACCAATTTCCCCAATGTATGTCATACCACAACATAGCTTCAACATTGCCTTGAACAGTGAAGAGAACAGGTCGACAGCGATAACCTCTTGAGTGCACGCTGAGGTAGTCAAGTAGCCAGTCGACGGCCAGACAGAAAGGGGGGTGAAGGGGAGAACACATCCCTTAAACCACATAGATTAATCTGCTTGAGATTTAATTTTATTTCCAAGTAGTCATTTCAGAAATGATTAGACATTTGCTAATTTTGTAAAATGAACATCAAATAATGGGCAGGAAGACTTACATCTGGTCAGGCAAAAAATATTGATCAGACATGTTAGTCGGGGTCAGGCAAAATATACTGGCCAAGACCCTCACCTCATCTTCCTAGTAGCCCTTCCTGGAAATGGGCTGTTTTCATGGCAGCCTGGCTATCGAGGTGAGCGATCGACGGAATCCCAGCAGTAGTGAGTGACACGCAGATGTAGCCAAGCATGGCACAACCGCCTAAAATTAACTCGAGATGTGAGAAAAACTACTGCAACCTGCCACTCAACATCCTTTTCAGGGCACACAGAAGAGTAATCTACTCATTGTGGGCATTCGCAAACATCATCAAATAATATCAGATATTTTCTTTTTTAAAGTTGTAATGAAAATAAAAGAAACAGCCTTAAACTAGTTGTATACAGATTAAAAACAAATTCTGCCTGACCAAAGACAAATGCAGAACTATTAACACGCATTGCAACAGAAGCTATATAGGATAACTTTATCCTGCTGATTTACAAAAACTACTTTTACTTTTTTGACATTACTCAGCTAATTTTCAGTCCATAGTGCCACCTTTTAGTAAAACTAAAATATATACAGTGAAAAATATTTAAACTAAATGAGCTTTGTTCATTACTCAGTTATTTTGATGATTCCATTGTTGCTAAAGAATTTATTTATCTTGTGTTTAAAACAAATTGTATGTGGTGACATTTTGTGTCTACCTTCTTTGATGCTAAATATAATCTTGTGAGTACTTTTATAAACTGAGCATGTGTACATTGAAGATATGATATAGAGTGGCTGCAGATTCTTTGTTTCTTCAGGTTTCAGTGACAAGGTCAAGTGTTATGCTTGTGATATTGGTCTCAATGACTGGTCACCAGAAGCTGACCCAGCAACACAGCATGCCAAGGCATCTCCATATTGTGTGTTCCTACAGCAAACAAAGGGCAAAGAGTTTATTGAAAGGGCACAAAATGTACAGGTGAGGTTACACTCTTCTCCTTTTACAATGATCTGTCAACTAGGTAGGTAAGATAATGCAATTTTCTTGCATGGGCAGCAATGCACAGTAATTAATAATATCTGTGTCTCAATATATGACTGCAAAAACAACCACTGGAATAGCACCAACGTGATTTGATGCTGGAATTCTCAAGGGAAGCTAGTTCTAGTATTGGCTTCATGCTCCTTCTGAAGTGAAGAATGATCATGATTTCCAATATATTAACAAATTTAGAAGATTTGCAATATATTAACAAATTTAGAAGATTTGCCATATATTAACAAATTTAGAAGATTTGCCATATATTAACAAATTTAGAAGATTTGCCATATATTAACAAATTTAGAAGATTTGCAATATATTAACAAATTTAGAAGATTTGCCATATATTAACAAATTTAGAAGATTTGCCATATATTAACAAATTTAGAAGATTTGCAATATATTAACAAATTTAGAAGATTTGCAATATTTTAACAAATTTAGAAGAAGATCTCAGAAATGTACTTTGATAATATGCTATTGGGACATATATGGACAGGTTGAAAAGTCTATTGAAGACATAAAATATTGTAAAGATCAGAAATAGACAATTAGTATTTACTGTGCATATATTGTGTAGTCTTCTTTTTCTAGTCCACTATGCTTTTTCTTGTTACGTCTACACATGAAGTCCAGTTCTCTGGATAAAGGTTGCTGAAGTGGAGTTCTTCAGGGCTTTCAAACAGCTTTCTGTGGATATTCATCTGCATGGGCCAGTGCTCAGTACACAATTGGCTAAGCATATAACAGTCTTGCAGGATATGTTTGGATGTCTGTGCTGCCGGCCCACACATACACATTGGCGATGGAGTCAATTTTAGCTGGCGTAAATGGCTATTAAATCTGTTATGTCCCATTCTCAAGCAGAACATGATCACTTGTTCTGCTCGATCAAGACAGTGATAGCTGTCTTTTGTTTGATCAACTTTCCTTATTGCTTGGATAAGTGTCTTCTTTTCTTGGAAGGTGATTGTTTGTTCGTTTTGTTCTTGTGTTACTCCCTCATTTGTCAACATGTCTGCTTTCTCATTTCCTGTTATGCCACAGTGTGATGTTATCCACTGTAGCACTACCCTTCTTTTGGCTTTTAGTTCGCCCAAAGCTTTCTTAAGCTCTAGCAGTTTATCATTCGTGAGGGCTTGCAGAACTGACATTGCAGCGGTAAGGAATACAACCTGCTGACATTGGCTTGTTGTGTAGCTAATCATTTCTACAGCAATAATTAGTGCCTGTACTTCAACCGAGTAGTTTGAACATAATTTTCCATTGGATGAACTAGTGGTTTCATTTTCTTTATCTGGGTAGACAACATAGATTTCTGCGCCTTCATTTTTCACTGCTCTTGTGCTCATCAATCAGTATATACAAGGATCCATGCTTCTCTAGGGTACACTTCACAGATCATGTCGCATGCTGCTGCCTTCTTTTGGAGAGCATTTTGGTTCCCCATGGAGTAGGTGTCAGTTATTAATGTTTTGGTGTTCCCATGGTTTTGGAAGGGGTATTGGATTTATCTCCTTAGTGGTGTCTGTTAATTCGTCCTTATATTTCTCATTAGTTTTTTGGACTGATGTACAAAGCTACTTCTCTTCAATCTTCCATATTGACGCGGGCAGAATTGATCTCTTCTTTGGCATTTGTCCTGAAAAGGATGTTGTCTCATAGTTTACAGCGAATCTGCATTTTTCTGCCTGCCACATCGAGTTTCAGCAAGTCATTTTTGGGATCAGGTTTGCCCTCCCTCATCAATCCCTGTTTTCTTAGCCTGGCTGCAAGGTTGCATTTTGTTTCCACGGCCGCCACTTGGAGGAGCCAGAATATGGTCTTGGTCAGCCATGCTTCGCTGACCATGATGTATGCAGCCAGCTATGAGTCACTGGCTACTGTCTGAAGGACAGAATTGAGTATGGATGACAGAAATAAAATGTACCGATCAACAGTCATAGCTTGTGTGAGAATCAACTACAGATCTGGTAGGGAACACTAGGAACCAGAACCTATAGATAAAATGATCACATCTCCCAATGAACATGGCATTTTATCAAGAAAATGTACCCATATTTCTGAATAATGAGTCCTTTTGGCTTGGCTTCATTTGTTCTCAATCTCCCACTATCAAGCCCTGGAAGGGCTTAAGTAGCAGAATGTAGTCCAGAGAACGGAATGCGTTGTCGTAGTTTACAGCTTGACTGCGATATTTGCACCTTTCGGTCCAACACATCTGACTTCAGCAAGCATTTTTTGAGTACCGGGTTAGCATTCCCTCTTTGATCGCTTCTCCTTAGCCAGTCTGCCCTGCTGCAGCCTGTTATCCAGGATCACCGCGTGGAGGTGTAGAAGGGTCTTGGCAGCTTTGGTTCGCTGGCCCTGATGCTAGCAGTCAGCTATGGGTCGCTGACCACTGCAGCTCATGCACTGCTCAGCATCTTATCCTAATGTCCTTTTAATACATTATAAATTGGTAGTATGCTTTAGTATGAACATTGTTATATTGTAAAAATAGAATATTAGAATAGGGTGCACACCACAGGAAACTTAATGAATGTACATTCTGTATTTCTAGCTGAAAGCTGTAATGATCATAGATGTAACATTGTACAGGTTGCCAATAATTTGTAGATTTTTTTTAGCATTTTCTTTAGTATACAGTCATATGCTGCGTTTAATGGGTTTTCTAATAAAAAGTTTATTATTACTTCTTCTTCTTACGCTGTCAGATGTCGACCTTTATTTTTTTGAAAAAAAGCAGCGGTCATCCTGAGGCTGTCGACACTGCCATAGAGCTTGTCTAGTGTTGCCACTGGTGATGGCCACATCTGCTCTCTCTGATCCTTGAATGTTGGGCAGTTTTGCAGCAAATGTTCAGCTGTTATTTTCCCTGTACCACACGTGCATTCGTCAGTGCCACCTATCTTCAATTTGTTGAATAGGTGGTACCTCAGTCTATTGTAGCCAGTGCGAAGTCTGAAGACCACGACCTGCTCTCTTCTGTTCAACTTGTAATAGGCATCGTTTTTTGTGTAGCCAGTATGTTCTATTCACCATTTGGGTTTATTATTACAAAATGGTTTCTTTTTTAGTTATTATATGTGTCAATGCTAGCAATGCAGGTGAAGAAGATCTGTTCGTCATTCGAACGGTACAATATGAAAGAAAAAAGGTCCCGCCAATCTCTTCACACACTTCCTACTCCCAAACCATGCCTCTATAACGTCTAACTTTGTTTTGAAGATACAATCAAACTCTTACATTGAATCTGCAAACAAAAACTTACATTTTAATTGTAATGTGCCAATGATAACTGTCCAAAGGAGGAAACTCTTGTTGAAATTTTGAGGTTCCAATTACAATTTGTGACGTCTCCAAATTTTGCATCGAAACAACACATTACTACGTTCCAGTCAATACTACTGCTGTTTTCATGGCAGCCTGGTGAGAGATTGACGTGATCCCCATAGTAGTGAGCGATACGTAGATAAGGCCAAGCATAGCACAACCGCCTGGAGGACCTCGGTCCACCCTCATCAGCGCGCTTTTCATGTGAGGAAAGCTATGACAACCCGCCACTTAACGTCCTCTTTAGGGCCCACAAAAGAGTAATCCTACAAATTGTGGGCATTCAACAACAACAACAATATCTGTTTCAGCATTGTTGCATTTCATTTTCCAATATGACTTAGTGGCGATATGTCCCTGCATGTGTGACAGCTTCTTTTATCATCTCTTTACTTCCAAATTGGTAATGTTATAGCCTGCTTCCAATTGTGTGGAACATATTTCATGCTGTACCTTATCAAAGATTCTTTCGAACTACTTTAGTCTTGACTTCCGACAAGCGTGAATTGACTCAGTTGTTATGCCATCTATGCTGGGTGACATATTTCTAGGGCTGTTCTTTAAAGCACTTTTATTTCTTGAACCATGATATCAGGTTCCATATGATCTTTGCCTCTTGGGATAAATGTTGAATGTTCCTATGTGCATGTTGGATTGAAAAGTTCTTGGAAGTACTCTTTCCAAAGTTGTCGTCGCAAATACTTGTTAAATATTGATGTTCCATTTGTGTCATTCCCCAATTACAGCTCCAGAGTGCGAACAGGGATGAGACAGGGATGCCGTCTCTTACACTCCCTATTCTTGTTGGCTATAGATTGAATAATGAAGACATAAAACAATGGAAAGAAAATTGATATTCAGTGGACACTGGTTGGAATTGAAGATCCTGAATTATGCAGATAGTCTGGTAGTTTTGTTACAGTGATAGCCAAATGCAAGAGAAACTTGACATGGTGAAAGACAAGTCAGCTAAATTGGAACTGAATATCAACATGAAGAAAGCCAAGATCCTTAAAATCAATCCCATTAACAAGAAACTAATAATGCTTGAGAGAGAGCCATTGGAAGAGGTTAATGTCTTTACCTATTTGGGCAGTACAATTGATGCCTATCAGGGTATAGACCAGAATTTAAAAAGCAAGAATGGCATTATTGACACTAAACACTTGGAGATCCAGAGAAATCGGGAAGATTTACACTAAAGTTACAATATTCAACACCTGTGGAATTGTTTGGAGTCAAAACATGGAAAATGACCAAGGTGATACAACAGAAATGAAATGCCTGAGGCGAATGCTAATTGTGACAAGATGGGACAGAATTAGGATCGATGAGATCAGAAAACAGATGGGCACTAAACTAGTGCTAGACTTCATTAGAAAACAGCAAATTCAGTGGCTTGACAACGTATTGCAGCAGCAACACAACAGTGTCCCACAAATGGCTCAAACACTTAAACACAATGGTACCAGAGCTAGATTCCGACCCCGCAAAAGATGGATTGATGGAATATCCGAGGCAGCCAGTTCCACCTTATACGAAGCGCACACCAAGGCGCTGTCCAGATGTCACTTATATACCTAACGCCGAAAGGCAAACCAGGATCAGACAATAGATAGAATACAGCAAAGACTCCAGTCCTTCATCAACAGTTGCCTTTGAAGGATAATGAACATACAGTAGCAGGACATGATGATTAATGAAGACCTATTGGAAAGGAGCCAACAGCAAGCATTGGAACAACAAATTAAGAAAAGAAAATGGGACTGGATAGAACATATGCTGAGGAGGACACAGTTCAGGCTCTCACATAGAATCTTCAAAGGTAGAGAAAGAGAGCAAGGCCTACAAATAGATGAAGAAAATATGAGAGGAAACTGCGCTTAAATGATTACAACAGGAGAGGGGCAGACAGAGTAGCCCTAGGCCGTGTATTCTGGCGAGATATAATCAATGGCCTATGAACCAAGAGGTGTGATGAGTTTTTATGTGATTGATTTTTGTCATTAATTGTTGATGTAGGATTGAAGCTCTTGTCTCTTAACCACATTGCTTTGATACTTTTATGATAATCTCTAGGGAGACTCTTATATGTGGAAATTAGTATGTTACCACATTTTTTTATTTGCCATGTCGTTAGTTTTTTGTGCCACGTTTCATATTGTGTGTTGATGTTGGTGATATTTTAAAGATAGGTCATTCATTGTTTATGTTTGCAATTTCTTTGTTTAGTGTCTCAAAAACTTTTGTCATTTCATAGCTTATCTCAGTCCTGATATATCCCTTTCTTTTATCCATATATATCCCAATTTTTTGTTAGATTTGTGACGATTATTGGTTTATATTTCCTCTGCTGGGGTGTATTCATTCATACTACTGGCTTGTGATATGTCTTTTTACAGATGTTAGGGGCTACTCTGGAGTCTGTTAAATTTATATATTACCAATGTCTTATTAATATTTAATCAATTTGAGATGTGATATCTGGGTTGTTCTACCTACCTACCATGTTTTGATCTGACTATTTCAGTGTTGGGACACACACGTAAGCGGTAAACTCTGAGGTTATCATGTTTTCTGCTCTTTCGGACAGCTCGTTTTCTCTAAACCTCAGCATTGATATTCTACTCTGTGACATGAGCAGCTTGAATTATGCTAGTCTGTCAGGTGGAATGGTTCTGTGCATGCTTCTCCCAGGTGGTGACATCAATGTTGAAGCTCCTCAGAGACATTTTTAAAGTCTCTGTAATGTTTATTGTCCCCCTGCCGAACATCTGGCCGCTCTGAGTTCACTTCACTTTACTGCAGCTACTTGGGGAGGTGCTCATTGGACATTCTAACATGTCTTATCCATCTTATCTGGTTAAATTTTGATATAATAAGCTTGTAATCACTTCAGCACTACACATAGTCTTTGTCACCCACATTTCACATTTGTAACTTTTTCTGGTGATGACACAGTTGAAAAGGTGTCACTGTTTAGACGGAGGATGCATCTACGTCTTGTTGTGAGTGGGCAGGCAAAGCATGGTGATGGAGAGATTATAAGTGGCACAGAGGCTTATGAGTAGAAACCCATTGCTATTGCACTTGTCTGTGCCATGTACCCCCATGTTTGATTTCCCATGACTGATGGTTGGCCTTTACTCTCGTTTAAAGTCACCAAGGATAATGAGCCTCTTATACTTTGGAGCTGATGCGATGACAGTATAGTTCCTCATAGGACATATCCTTGATTTCCCCAGGATTTATCATTGCCAAAGCATAGGCACTGATCAGTGTAGCACTACTCCTATGCTCCAGTGAGTGGTGAAGAGTCATTAGTATGTTTTTTTATAACCTGAAGGGATCAGACAAGCCCAATCCAGAAGGTGTAGTCACCAACAGTTTCTGTGATCTGGTGCACTCCGAGTAAACTTGTTCCATTAAGAGCAACAACATCTACCTTGTAGCACGCTGTTTCTATGGTCATTAGTGCTGTCCTCCTTTCCTGTCTATCAACCTTGGCTTTGTACAGTAAAATGCTGAAGGCTAGAGCCTTCATTCAATGTAGGATGAAGATAGGTAAATCTGGTAGGTGTGATGCTGTGACTTGTGCTTAAATAGATTTCTAAGTAAGGATTTGTCTGTCGTCAAATTCATTCTCTCATCCTAATCTACCTAAATCTGGTGGCAAGACATAGTCGAGACGACTTGAGATAGTAAAGGGTGCACAGTTTTTCTCAGGGTTTACTCCAGAAGCCTTTCTTTTCAACAGGTAACCTGCAAGGCAGTTGCAACTGACAAATTATTAATAGTAACTCGTTAAGACAATGACTCAAATATTATTGGAGCACATCTATCGGTAAATTTGATTACATTCAAACATGATAACGTGCAGTCTACAATGGCAAATATACGGTTCTGAGTATAGCCAGTATTATCAATAAAGACAATACATGTTCTTAATTTTTCACTTGACTATAAATGCAGCTAGTTACACAAAGTACCAATTTGACCTAAAATAAAAGTGAAATTAAAAGTCTGAAAGTTAGTAATATGTGACTAAAACAAACAAGCTTAGTTCTTAGTTCGACCCCTTCTTCGCCAAGGGGTGGTCACCCTTAAGCAGGTCCCAACTCGGGATCCAGTCGTTTCTGTCGCGGCGCATGTTGTCCAGTGTGATAGTAGTCTGTCTGTTGTGGGGTCGTGAATGTTGTACTTTTCTAGTGAATCTCGCCAGCGAGTTGGGGGTCGTCCCAGAGGTCTCTTTTTGTCGCACGGGTACCGCATGGTGGTTATGGTACTCCATCTTTCATCTTGTCTTCTGGATATATGACCACACCAGCGGTGTTTCTTATGGTTGATGTACTGTAATACATCCTTGATGTGTGACATTCTCTGGATGTCGCTATTGTGAAGTTCGCTTTGCCTCTCTGTTGTCTGAGAATTATTCCAACGAGACGTCTTTCAAGAGATGCGTGTGCTGTTCTCAGTTGGTTCTCTGCTGTTTTGGTTAGAGACCAGGTTTCACTACCATAGCAGAGCGCTGGCAGGACTGCCGAGTCAAAGATGTCCGCATGTAGTCTGGTGTCTTTTGTGGCGTCTGTTGCTGTCATGATGGAGTTGAAGGCTGCCCAGCCCGCCCGTTTCCGTCTGGCGATCTCAGATGTTATGTTGTTCTCCATGTTCAGGATCCTTCCCAGATAGACATATTCATCAGCGTCCTGTATGGGCCTACCATTCAAGAGTATGGGGTTGGGCACTGTGAAACATACAAGCTATGACAAAAAATTCCACAATTTGGTTCCCAAAATCACACTAAACATCTATCATCGTTAATTTTGTGACATTGAATCCCGCAAATTTCAAACGGCCCTTAGTCTCAGGGGAGGTGAAGTTGGACGCCTAATCCTGTCTGAGATGGACAATAAACTTGGATGTCCTGTATATACGATGTGCACGTAAAATAAATCTTGGCAGTTTAAAACCGAAAAGAACAGCCGATGCCCGGACAAAAATGCTAAAGGTAATTAAATTCCTATCCAATAGTGGCCTGCATGATGGCTAAAAGAAAGTAGCCTCTCCAATGTGCAAAATCACAAGAAGCCAATCACGTGTCTATCTGCACACTTAATTGCAAGTATATACAAAGAAGAATCTCTATACTTTGAAGGTAGAAAAGGAGCAACTACGAAGGTATGTGTGCATGTGTGTTTATATTGAAAACCTATCTACAAGCAATGCAGCATTTCCATGTAGTTTTCTAATCTTATTCATGCACCAATCCTGACAGATTCATCTACACAGTTGACATAATGACATGAATGCTACCAATAGCTACTTTCTAATTGGTTGTCAAATGTAATACATGTTAAAAATAGTAGTTGATCACTGTCCTTTGCTGGCCAAAGAAACATTTGAAATATTTGATGTTATAGCCTAATTTGTTTTACTTTTAAATACATTTGTTTTCATTACAGTTAATTGTGGAAGCAGATCAAGAAACAACCACCCTACAAATACTAGGTGAGATAAGCATTATTCACTTTCATTTTATTAGCTGTCAGTGAAAATTCCTATCCAATTTATTATTACATGCCTAATTCTTAAATCTGATTCCTTCACTTGATACAAAAATATTTCATTACGCTTTTCTTGTACATCTCAAATGGTTTAAAAAAACAAAAAACAAGAAGGTTTTAGCCATTTTACTTTCAACTAAATTGATATATTGGAGGAGTAAACAGGAGGCAGAAAAATATCAATTTCTCCCTTTACTGTTGAAAATTTAAAGATACTGGACATATAGAATGGATAAATTATACTATAACAAGTTTTTCCTAATACAACCACCTACAAGAACAAGAGTGCATATCTACAAATTAACTAAAGAGATGTGCAGATTAGATATTAGGAAATATTTTTTTAGTTAGAGAGTGGTGAATGCTTGGAAGGTAGTGGAGGCAAGGACAATTAATGCATTTAAGAATACATTGGATGCGCATAGCTTTTATAGCAGGGTAATATAAATAAAACTGGTTGTATACAGACTCTGCAGAGTCTTCTAAACCAGTATAAATATGTTAAGTTATAGTACACATAGCATATTTATTTTAACATTATTTTCAAGCTATTAAATGTTTATGGTAACTGCCATTATTTTCCAGACATAGAATCCAATGCAGCATCGACCACAACCTCTAGTTCATCAGCACTGTTACCATCATCAGCAGCACATGTGACACCTGCATCACCAGCATCAAATTTGGCATCAGGATCACCAGTTCTAGACCTGGAGGCAGTCAAGGCAGCCATGGCATGTCAGTACACTGTAGAGCAAATAGCTCATGCCATCAAGAATTTCTTTGCATCCTCTTGTGAGTCTCACACACAAAAAATGCTGAAGTGTAGCGAAATGTGCGCACAGTATGGCTACATTAGTACTGAATGTCTTAAAGTGAACGCACAATGCTATTTTTATAGTGAAGGACGACATGATGTAAGGACTAAGCTGAGGAGCATAGGTGTTTTCAGCAACAAACATTTTACTTCTCACAACTCTTGCATTCCACATTACAATATGAGGAAGGATTGTGTCACCAAAATGGAAGTTGACCTCTGTGTAGGAAGCCTATGTCAAAGCATTTATAAGCTCTTACATTGATATCAGAAGCACTTTGTTTTACTTGTTGAAGTTGCAAACCTCACGGGCAGCCTTTCTTGATAGTCTTTTTATAACAGTGCAATGATTCTTGTTCATCTTCCTCACTAAGTGTTGTTGGTCTCCATACTAGAAGAAACAATTTGGTTGAAATGGAACATAACGAATATATGGCATCTTGACTACTTGTATATTGGTTACAGAATAAAGGCAAAGCTGCTAATTAAGAATATTCCTACTCATATTTAATGTTTGTATTCTGCATCAGTTTATAATTTAACAAATAGCTGCAATGTGACTTCAGGAATGCTGGAGTGTAATTGAATTAAAACTGTAAAATGGCTTAGTTCAGTAGTTTCTGCAATTCAAAAAGAAATATAAATACTATTCGTCTTCTTTTTTGTTGTTTGTTTTCAAACTTACTCTACCTGTCCTGAAAAGAGCTTTGTAAGTAGTAGTCTGGAGAACGGATTGCATTGTCTTAGTTTACAGCTTGGCTGCGATATTTGCACCATTCGGTCTGGCACGTCAAACTTCAGCATGACATTTTTGGGTACTGGATTAGCCTTCTCTTTTCGATCCCTTTTCCTTAGCCAGTCTGCCCTGCTGCAGCCTGTTATCCAGGATCACCGCGTGGAGGTGGAAAAGGGTTTTGGAAGCTCTGGTTTGCTGGGCCTGATGCTAGCAGTCAGCTTAGGGTCGCTGACCGCTACAGCTCATGCACTGCTCAACATCTTTAATCCTAAATACTTTTAATGAGATGCATGGGCTGTTGAAGTTAAAGAACTGCTGAAGTGTGGCATGATTTAAGAAATGCATATCAGAATATTACAGCGTGATATAATGGCTATGCTACAAAGTACATAGCATTAGTTACCTAAATGCTGGAGAAAATAGTAGTTAAATGTGATATAGTATTGTGCATTATCGCAAATTAGTGCTAAAAGTGTTGACATCTTAGTCTGCTGTGAAATATCAAATTCCGTTTTCCTCCTGGTGAAATAAGTCATCGCACCATTACCATTTGTTGAACATACCAGCTTGAAAATTTTAGATTGTGAGAATTTGCTAGTTTACTTACTAATATTCTGCTTTATTGTCATCATTCTTGATCATTTCTTATCAAAACATTTCAGTTATACTTTTTTTATATGTCTGAATAAAACTTTTTTTCTTTTTTAAATCTTGATTATTTCACATTTTAAAATTACAATTTACAAAGCTATTCAATATTTCAAGTATGTTTGAAATGTTGACCTAGCATTTAAAGCTTGAACTTAAACTAATATAGTTCTTGTCATAATCTTTTCAGGTAGATATCCCAACACATCACTATTACTAGGAACACTTAAGGCAGCAGATGAAAATTATGAACGTCTTTGTGAAAAGAGTCAAGAAGTTCATGAAAAGGAGGCGCTGTATCAAGAAAAGGAGGCACAACTTCAGATTAAAGAAGCTCAACATGAGGCCGAAAAGGCAGCATACCAACAGGAGATCCGAGCCAAGGATAGAGAACTTCAACGCACCACATTTGAGCTGGAGTGGCGGGACTTGGTGAGGACAGAATTAGAGCAGCAATTTATTGAACAGATTCAGCAGCTTCAAGAAGTGAGTTCTCTGACTGTGTCAGGTATACTCCGCCTCAGTGGACTTTGTTCACTGGTTGTCATATAAAACTCTTATCCAGAAGACAGAATTTAACTTTGCCATGTACCAGAGATGTTCCAAACACGCTGTAAAAGCTGTCTAAAGAGGGTTCTGCTTGGGGCTGGCAATCTCACCTGTAAAAAAACATTGCTGTTTTAATCAGCCACTACAAAACTTGGATACTTCTTCTTCTTCTTCTTCGTACGCTGTCAAACGTCAACCTGTATTTTTTCGAAAAAAGCAGCGGTCATCCTGAGGCTGTCGACACTGCCATAGAGCTTGTCTAGTGTTGCCACTGGGGATGGCCAAAACTTGGATACAGGCTTCCTGTAAAGGTACCAGCTGCAGTTAGAACCTATACTCCACATTGGAGCTAAAAGGTGAATAATTGCAATTGCTTGGAAACAGGCTTCTTTTAAAAGGGATCAGGTCCACTGGTGGTCTATACTTCACATTGAAGCAAAAAGGTGAATAAAATTTATAATTGATCCAGATAACAGCATTCATGGTGGGGTGAAGTGGTCGTTTTCTTTAATTAGTCACCTTTAACAGCATTTCATGGTGAGGTGTAGTGGTCCTATTCTTTCAATAGTCACCTTTTACAACATTCATAATAGGATCTTGTCTTGTCCCTTTGTTGCTCCAGCCAGAATATAAGACTACCACTACAGTTGGCCTTTATGGAAAATGGTTTATCGAACTGACTTAATTGCACCTGGGCATCCCCATATGTGCTCTGCTCAGTTCCTTTCATCGCTGCAAATGCCAACGACAGAGCACGAATTCTGTAGTTTCTGCGTTGGCTCTGAAATTGTCCCATGACTTCATCATTTCCCCATTTATATCTGGGTCGACTGACTGGTCGAAGTGTTACCATGGATATCTGGGTCGACTGACTGGTCGAAGTGTTACCATGGATAGATGGGTCGACTGGTCGAAGTGATACCATGGATATCTGGGTCGACTGGTCGAAGTGATACCATTGAAAATTCTATGACAAAATGAACAAAAATAAATGTTCTGTCAAACTGAGCACGGCGTGATTTGAGCTCGGTGCATTTTCTTTAGGAAACTTATGTGCTTTTGGAGTGGTGGTTTGTATCCATTTTTTGTACACTATGAGGGTGCTAGTCCAGTGTACAACTTTCTTTGGTCGCCTGAGGGAGGATGGGGACACTGACACTATTCTTTCCTTCCCAGTAAGGGGCCCACAGATCCACAAAGAAGCTAAAACTTTGTTGTCTATTTCTTATTGAAAATATGATTATTTGGCAGTGTGCATTGTTTCACCTTCATGAAGCAACATGGATGTCTTAGTAATAAAATACATCTTAAACCATGATATTCTCTGTACAGGTTCCTTTAGATGAAGAACAATAAAGTTCATGTTTATAGAATAAAAACCCCAATATCTCATTCCTTGGAAGAACCTCTAGATGAAATAGTTACGGTCATGCTGTGGTTATCTTGTAGATAGTTGCATACAATTGAAACATTCTTTAGAACCTAGTTTTCTAATACTTGATAATGGCAGAGTGGATCATTATAACAATCACTTGTTGTTGTTATCCCATAACTGCTGAGCAAACCTGTTCTTGGCAGCCCAATGCCATTCATATATAGATCCAGGTCTTCTTCAGTTGTTTTACTGCTCCGTGCAGTGTGTTCACAATTGTTGACAGTGCTTGTAAGAATCTTTTCCTCATGTCAACAATCACCTTGCACTCAATGAGTAGGTGTCTAACTGTTTCTTCAGGATGAGAGCAATGTCTGCACAAGGGCAGGTGCTGGAAATTGATGTGGTTCAAGTGGCTATTGACTCTGGTGTGTCCTGTTTGGAACTTTGATCTCTTCTATGTAGTTTGTTTATGTCATATTTAATTTTTGGCTGTGACATTTTGCCAAATACACTGCGGTCTGTTGTTCCCGTTGCCCACCTGTTCATCCAGATTTCCCTGGTATTGTTCTTAATAACTAGTTTTACTGTGTGGTTACTGCAGGGTCTATCCAATTGTTGTTTGGAGGCTCCTGTTTTTTGCCAATCTGTCAGCCATCTCTTTTCCTGGTAGTCAGCTATGTCCAGGGATCTTTTGCAAGATGACATTAATCCTGTGACCAGTGATAATGTTGATCGCTCTCCCCACCAATAATATCTCCCTTTTTTTTGTATGCCGTGTGCTTCAGCGGTAACAATCTCTTAAGGGTTGGGTTTATTTGATTTAATTTTATCAAAGGCCACAGAAAATGTATACAGTACTAGAACTTCTAATCAAACCATTTGCTGCACAAGTTAGTGTAAAGCTATCAGTACATGAGAAATTAAAATGACAATGAACAGATGAGCCTTATGTAGGTCACAGCTTGTTTGGAACCCACATAACAGTTCAGCTGGTTAACCCTTGGCAGAAATTAATTTTTTTTATTGCTGGTGTGTGCAGGAATTATGTTTTTTTTTATTAAGCGGGTAGGGAAGAGATCTTAATTAGTTCTATTTATTTAGATTTGAATAGAAATATGATACATGACATTTAGATATGTTTTATTAGTATATGCCATAAACAGCAGACAACTTGACTGAGCTTAACTCCATTGACAGTGCAAGAAAATGCATGTGATAACCAGTGTAAATTCTACAGTATATGCACTTCGTACCCTCATGGATCGGGCAGAAGCTAAAAGACCTAAGAGGGGACGGCGTGGCCTAGTGATTAAGTGACACGGCTCACAACCAGAAGGTGCTGGGTTCGATCCCCATCACAGCACCGGCCGTTAGAAAATGCAGGAGGAAGCAGACCCTTACATAAAATGCATGCTGAAGTCGGATGCACTGGGCCGACAGGCGCAAAATAAAAACGCAGTGCAGCGCACACCGCCTTGGGGATTAGAGAAATAAGGCGAACGAAAAAAAAAAAAAGACCTAAGAGATCATCATCTCTGATTGCCAAAGAGCTTGCCAGATACAGAATTGAAATAGCAGCTCTAAGTGAGACTCGCTGGGCAGAAGATAGCCAACTTACAGAAATTGAAGCTGGCTATACTTTTTTCTAGAAAGGACATGGCTTTGCTAAAATCAAGCTTGGTTAGTGGTCTCCCCAGTGCTCCAAGGGGGATTAATGACCATCTAATGGATCACCTTGACCAGAAACAAAAAAGCCTCCATCATCAGTGCATATACCCCAACTATGCGTAACTCAGAAGGCACCAAGGAAAAGTTCTACCATGATTTGGAGACACTAATCGTCGCTGAACCAAAGAAATATAAGTTGATCATTCTGGGTGACTTCAATGCGCAAGTTGGTGCTGACTTTGTTTTATGGTATGAGGTGATTGGCAGGAATGCATCAGTAGCTGCAATAGTAACGGACACCTACTCTTGAAGACATGTGCGGCGAACAAACTTCTCATTACCAATACAGTGTTTCGTCTTCCTAACCGCAATAAAACCACTTGGATGCACCCATGGTCAAAGCACTGGCACCTGATTGACTATGTCATTGTTCTCAGACGGGATCGCCAGGATGTACGTGTGACAAAGGCTATGTGTGGAGCAGAATGCTGGATGGACCACAGACTGGTGATTTCTAAAATGAACCTCCGTATCCAAGCTCCTAGGCACCCACAAAACATTATAACCTCAAAACTTCTCAACATCTCCAGTCTCCGAGATAACTGCGCACGACAATCTTTTGCTCAAACTCTGACATTTCTGCTAAATAAATTGTACAATGCTATGACTGACATAGAATCCAGTTGGGCCATCTTTATCAAAACGGTTCACTCTACTGCCGTTGATGCTCTTGGTACCTCTAAACACAACCATCAAGATTGATTTGATGAGAACTGTGAATTGATCAAGCCCCTGCTAGACGAGAAGCACTGCACCCACCGTGCATACAATAACGATCCTCAGTCTGTGGCGAAAAAGAATTACTTCACAAGAGCTCGAGCGACTGTATATGCAAGATACATGGCTCAGTCAGAAGGCTGATGAGATTCAGACTTTTGCTAACAGGCATGATATGAGTAATTTTTACAGTGCTTTGCAGGCTGTCTACGGTCCGTAAAGATCAGATCTGACACCGCTCCTAAGTGAAGATGGCAATTCTGTAGTCAGTGAAAAAGATAAGCTCCTGGTAAGATGTGCCGAACATTTTGCTAAGGTCCTTAATAGACCCTCTTCTGTTAATGAAGAGGCAATTGATCATCTCCCACAAATAGAAATGAATGAGAGCATGGATCATTCTCCGACCAAGCAGGAAACTAGGGCCACGATTTACCTCATCGCAAACAAAGCTCCGGGAGCTGACGCCATCCCAGCTGGTGGCCAAAAACTGGCTGTGAAGCTTACTCTGTTGTTTTGCGAAATGGGGAAGAAAAAGAGCACCCCACAAGAATTCAAAGACGTGTCCATTGTTTATTTACATAAGCGTAACGGCAGTAAACAAATATGTGATAACCACAGAGGGATATCTCTGCTGTGGGTAGGAGGAAAAGTGCTTGCAAAAATTCTTCTCCGCAGACTAAATCTTCACCTGGAGCAGGGGTTACTACCTGAGACTCAATGTGGCTTTAGGAAGAACCGTGGGTCCATCGATATGATCTTTGCTGCAAAGCAGATCCAAGAGGTATCAAGAACAGAATGTTTCTCTCTATACGACGTTTTGGGACCATACTAAGGCATTTGATACTGTAAACCGCAATGGTCTGTGGAGAGTTATGGCAACATTCGTTGCAATGGTGCAACAATTTTATGGCATGCGTGCCCAAGTCATTGATCAGGGAAATTACTCTGTCCCCTTTAGTGTTACTAACAGTGTGAAGCAGGGATGTGTGCTGGCCCCGACCCTTTTCAGTTTGTCTGCCATGCTGTGGAATGCCTACAGTGATTGCGACGTCGGAGTTGGGCTTCATTACCGCACTGACGGGAGGCTATTCAATCTGAGAAGGTTCAAGGCCAAAACAAAAATCCACATCTTTATGCGGATGACTGTGCCTTAAATTTCAATACAGAGATTGATATGCAAGAATGTATGGATCGGTTTGCCACAGCTTGTGCAAACTTCGGCCTCACCATCTCTAACACAAAAACAGAGGCTCTACATCAGCCGGCTCCAAATATTGCCTGTTCAGAGCCTTCAATCAAGGTACACGGCCAGTTTGAAAAATGTTAACAAATTCTTTATCCCAAGTCATTCACATAGATGATGAGGTGAATATAAGAATAGCTAGGGCAAGTGTGGATCAGGACTCAAACAAAAATAAAGGTCTACGCTACAATTGTTCTACCTATCCTCTTATATGCATGAGAAACCTGGACCATCTATAGTCGCCATGCAGGAAATTAAATCACTTCCACATGCACTGCCTGCGGAAACTACTGAGGATTAGATGGCAGGACATGGTGCCAAATATAGATGTGTTAACGCAATCGGACATGTCCAGTATACACAGCAAGATATGTGCAGCACAGCTGAGATGGGCTGGCCATGGGGTACGCATGTCGGATCAACATCTACCAAAAGCGCTCCTCTATGGTGAACTTCAAAATGGCAAGAGAATGGGCAGTGGAAAGGGTACAGGGATACACTAAAAAGATCACTGATCCAGTGCGGTATTAACCACGGTAACTGGGAAAGAATTGCCACTAATCGCACAGACTGGTGCAGCACTATTGCTGAGGGTGTTCAGAGACATGAGGCATCAAGAATAGATGAGGCCATCCAGAGACGATCGGTCCACAAGTCAACTCACACTAACCCTTCAACCTTGGTGGAAGGAGGTGTCTTATTTCCATGTACTAAATGCAACAGACAATTCAAGGCTCATATTGGCTTATTTAGCCATCTTTGAACTTATGAAAGCAGTTTACAGTGAATACTGACAAAGTGGTCCTCGTCAATTACGATGGATGAACAACAAACATATGCACTTGTAGTTCAATTTGATATTTCTAAGATAATGGGGTAACACATTCGACAAGTTGCAGCTGTGAAAGAAAAAGTACTGTAGAGAATTTGTTAAAGGTACTATAGGTTTGCTTACTTATTGTAAAATCAAATAGCTTTGTTATTACGCCAAGTAAGAAAAACAAATAGTTCGTTTAGCTGTAAACAGAAAGTTATAGTGCAGCACATGTTTAAATCAAATAGTTTCTAAAAATTAAAATAACTCAAATATGGTGCAAGGGGACGGCGTGGCCTAGTGGTTAAGTGGCATGGCTCACAATCCGAAGGTGCTGGGTTCGATCCCCATCACATCACCGGCCGTTACCCCGGGGAAGCAAACCCTTAGAAAATGCAGGAGGAAGCAGACCCTTACATAAAATGCATACTGAAGTCGGATGCACTGGGCTGACAGGCGCAAAATTAAAAAAACACAGTGCAACTCACATCCGCCTTGAGGAATAGAGAAATAAGGTGAACGCAAAAAAAAATTTAAAAAAATAAAATATGGTGCATTCAGAAATTCATGCCATTGAAATTTGTACATTATCTTAATAATTCATTAACCTTGCAACTTTAACTTTTACATGTTTTTTTTTTTTATTATGTCGTTAACCTGTTATGAAGAAATATTATGTAGGCTGCATGGATTTATAAAAACCAATGTTTTCTTTGTTATTTTCATGAGGCCAATAGTTTGTTTACACACACACACAACACATTTTACAGTACTTCTGTTAAATTGATAGTATCATAGAGATATGAGTAAATGTTTTTCCTTATAAATGTGCATTAATGTTAATGAGAAATGTTCATCCATCATGTCCAATGATGACCACCCTGTTCAGCCGTTTGTAAAATCATTTCCTTTCACTTTGTCTGCTGAAATGGGTGAAAGAATGACTTGCGCAGTGATTTGGATTAAATTGAGGAAGATTTGCACAATTTGTCAACCTTGCTCTCTCATCCTGAGCTACCTTTGTCCATTGGCAAGACATTATCGAGTCAAGATCTATATATATATATAGGGTGTCCCACTTTCTACCGACTCATGGTTTTCCTTTATAATTTTAAAACAAATTCAATGAAATTTGACATGGATATACCTTGGTGTTTTAGAAACATTATTAAATGTTGTAAGTGGTCACCATTAGCATCAAGGCATGCTTGCACATGCCTCTCCATGTTATGGAAGGTATTCACCAAGGCACCAGGAGTTGCAGACAGTTTTCCACCAAATGTTTTCTTGTAGTTTGATGATATTCCTTGGTTTGTTGAGAAACACTTTCCCTTTCAGCATGTCCCATAGGAAGAAATCAGGTGGGGTAAGGTCGGGCGACCTTGGTGGCCAAAGTCACTTACAAATGGCACTATCTTCAAAGAAAAAAAATTTCAGCCATGGTGATATTTGAGGTGGGGCAAGTAGCTCCATCCTGCAGATAATAGCCAGAGGGTAGTTACTCATTGTACAACTGGTTCACAGTATGTCTATGCCAAATTGTATTGAATTACGTACATTGGTTTAAAAGTTATAAGGGAAAACCAGCGAGTGGGACACCCTGTATATAAATGTCGAGTAAGAGCTGTGTGTTGAAAGAAAATTATACAACTAATGTTTACCAGTGTTTCTTTTTAATTAAATGTTAGTTCCAAGCTTCACAATAAGTTTACACATGTATTAATTAGTGGTTTAAATATACATAAATGTAGAATGTACTTACTGTATTCAGATCCAGATGACTCCAAGATATTGATGACTGTTGTCAGCTGTTTGAATGGCAAACTATCTTTCTGCCAATAACCATCTTCCTCTTTCATGACATGGTCCTCACATTCAATCCAGAATTGTTTGTCAATATCTGAGAGGGCAGCATGTGCACTTTTCTCTACACCTAATAACTTGAAGGTTTGGTTGTCATTTGTCCTTTGACCTTTGCCCAACCAGGTTCTAAAGGATTTAAGTGTGAATGGTGTGGTGGCAATATTGAAAACCAATACCAATGACTATGCTCCTGGATACTTTGTCCTGTGTGTATTCTTAACAAATGACAACGGTTCATGTTTTGTTTGAGGTGTATTTTCATAATTGAATGTGCTCGTTCGTTAACCAAAGTTCTTAGTACTTGCTGATGTCTGGACCTTGTCTTTCAGTGCCACTGCATTATGGTAAGAAGTATTGCCACACAGAAGGGTCAATCTAATGATGGAAGTACAGTTTTCTCAATCCACTCTTTAAATATGTGGTCATTCATCTCTGAATGAAAGTCCTAATTATCAGTAGATTTTGAAACAAACATGAGTTGGCCATTCTTAAACAGTCCATTATGTCTGCTTCCTGCATGGGCTATTATCATTCATTGCCTTTTACTACTTGGTACAATACTCTTCATAGTTATATCTACACACTGCCATTCGTTTTCATTAGTATGGTGAGCATTTATCCATGCCTCATCTATAAACACAATATGTTAATTTTCTTTATACATTTCTCTAATTTATTATATATTTTTACTTTTAATAGGTGAGGCTTTTCACAAATGATATTTCTACTGCCTGTATACTTGCGGAATGTGAAGCCAGCACCCCTTAGTTTCACATAATATAGTTTTAGAGATTGTTGTTCTTTCTCGGTGAAATTGTATATTTCTTTAGGGTCAATGCTTCTTTAGAATCCCAACATGCAATAAATTCCTTGTTTAATATATCTTTTGACAAAGTTATCAACTTTCTTTTGTCTTCCTTGGTCTCCAGTGGTATTTGTAGAAAGACGATCATGTTCTAGTGTCCAGCGTGAAAATGACCTGTTACAATTACCCAGGGCATGTATTGTTCTTTTTTCTGGGTCTGAAATACAATAAGCTTCTTCGTTTAGCATCACATGTGGAATATTTATACAATTTTATTTGCTATGTTTTTTAGTGTAACGCATTTAACTTTCAGTACCATTCAAATAATAAAGGAACTATCACCCCAAGTGCCTGAAGACTAGAATGGCGAGTAAGGTGGAAACTCTTATAGAAAGGAGCGGGTTACGAGACAAAACAACAAAGTGTAAGACGCATTGGACACAAAGAAAGTATGGCTGGCCACCATGGAAGAGTGTGGGACCTCGCCATGTATTACCAAAGATTGTAATGGATCAGACAAATAATAGAACAAGTTACAGATGAAACCTGGCCCCCTGGAGAGAGCTCTGTTGTAAATAATAGCAAGGATGAGATGTCACATCTGGTGAGTGAGACCAATATGATATGTGCGACTTAAAATCAGTTAATGAACGGCCACATTCTGATAATGTTCGTCAGAAAACCAGATTGGGAGATCTACATATTGGAACCTGAAATGTAAGAACATTATACCAGACAGAAAAACTGGATAACCTGTTACAGGAGTCTGAAAGCATGAAGCTGAATATATTTGGAGTGGAGGAAACAAGATGGAAGAATACAGGTTACTTACAAAAGAACAACACCTAATAAAAATGGTTTGCTAATAAAAAAAATTAGCTAAAAAGGTGCATAAAAAGATACTGGATACACAGTCACAGAGTGATCCTGTTAAAAATAAATGCAAAACCCTTTGATTTGGTGATATGCACAACACACATGACTTCCGTGAGGAGGACATCAAGGAGTATTGTGAAGATTTGCAAAAAGGTCTTAAACAAGTAAAAACAACAGATGTACTAATAGTGATGGGCGATATGAACGCAAACATTGGAGAGGGTAAACATGCAAATATAGTAGGAGGATTTGGTATTGGAAAAAGGAATAAAAGAAAGATAGTATTATACAATTCTGTCAGGGTTGCATAGTTGTATGCAATACTTTCTTTCAACTATACATGTGGAAAAGTCAGGGTGATAGAAAAAGAAATCAAGTAAAAACATATCCAGGAGCAGATATTAATTCAGACCATAATTCTCTTGTAGTAAAAGTAAAAATAAGGTTAAAGGCAACAAAAAAAACTGGAAAAGTCAAAGGGAAGTAGTCAGACTGTTCAGCATTAATACAATGTGACTTGCAGGAAATGTATAGTATCGAAGTGAAGAACATATATGAAAGTCTGCTAAATGAAGGTGCAGAACAGAATAAGAGTGAAAATCCACAGGAGAGAATCGATGTAAAGTGGAAATGCTTAAAGAATGGCATTAGAAATACTAACTGCATCCTACAAAATAAGAAAGAACATGCTAAACAAATTTGGATGACTGAGGATATTCAAAAACTAATGGACAGCAGGAAACAAGTAAAAAATAAAAATAATTATAACGTCATTGATAAAGAAGTATGATCAATGTACAGATCAATGTGATACGCATGTCTGACAACAGATGGGACACAGCGAACACAGTTTTGATGGTCTAATGGTTAAACATGTCCATGGGGCACGTACTATGTGGTGGTGGGATGATTTAACAAAAGATTTAGGTTAACTCTGGTTCAATACAGCATAGGATTGGGATACATACAAAATGTTGTTGGCTTCCTCGCATATATCATACCTGCCGGATTGACATTGAGGGTGATAATGTGCATCCTGCTTTTTATGCCTGAAAAAAATGTAACACAACGTTGATAACTAAAAACATATATTTTCATCAATAATTGCTGAGGTATAATATGTTCAAGAACGGTACATATTTCTGAACACACTATAGTCTGTTAGCCTTATACAGCACATGTTTACTTATCTACTGTAAATCAGTTCTTTGACCATGGCAAATAGTTTGTTAGTCTTGTACAGCACACTTATCTACTGTAAATCAGTTCTTTGAGCATGGCAAATAGTTTGTTAGGTCTTGTACAGCACATGGTTTACTTATCTACTGTAAACCAAATAGTTCTTTGAATATGGCAAATAGTGTGTTAGCATTATGCATAAAGCTACAGTGTATCATAGGTTTACTTACTGAAAGTCATTTACATGTTCTAAGTTTTTTAAAATTATGCAAATATAAAAACTCTTTAGTTTGTTAGCTGTATACAGAGAAAATATATTCATGAAACCTGGAAACATACATACTTTTAACTTACAAAATGCTGAAACAAAAAAGGGACAAAGTAAACATGAGGCAGTTTAAAAAACAAATAATTAGTTATAGTACTCCTTTATGTAACATTGTTATTTCTTGTTCTCTTCAATAGGATCACATATCACAAAGACAAAACAAACATTCCAACAATATAATAGCAACTGCTTTATGTTTGAATGCAAGAACCTGACAACCATAAACATAAATTGCATTCTTCCAGAATAGTTAGTGCTGCAATAGCTGTCGTGTGTGTGTGTATGACCTTTTTTTTCATTTTCTCTAGATAGTTAAAAATACTGGTTAGTGAAAGTACTGTGTGCTTTAACATAATCTAAACTTGTAAAAATATTAGTGAAAAGTTACGTAAGAACTTACCAACAAGGTGTAATCCATTTATTATTATGTCATGAGATGAAAATCTTATTGAAGAGCTGGTCTCATTATGGATTACTTTTTCTTTTTGGCATTTGTCCTAAAAAGAACATTGTGATGTTGTGTTGTAGTTTATTCTGTTTCAGCACTACTTTTTTGGGGACAGGGTTTGCCTTGCCTCTGCGATCCTTATTGTTTTTTTTAGCAAAAATACACTGCTAGCCTGTTTTCAAGGTTGCCACTTGCAGGTGGAATATGGTCTTGGTCAGTTCTCGTTTACTTACCCTGATGCAAGCAGCCAACTGTGAGCTTCTGTCAGCTCATTCATTGCGACATCTACTGCTCCATAAGAGGTTATGGAATAAAATCCTTAGCGATGCGACATGACAAGTAATTATTTGACATTATTGAATAGGTTCCATTGTAATTAAAAGATTATTATATATAGTCAAGCTGATAACACTATTAAACAATTTACGACCGTATGCATCAATAACATTACAAGTTAAATTGTAATATTCCATAATTAAGCATGCTCACAGCCCTACAGGGAGTAACATTCTTATTATTGTCATAGTGGTAGAGTATTTAATCTGGCGTATCAAGGAGTATAAGGGAGCCGCATAGTGCAATGGTTAGCGTGCTGGCTTCGCATCTGAGTGGTCCTGGGTTCATTCCCCAGTTGAGGCGGTAGTGTTTTTTCAGACCGCAATGGCTCTCGGGTCGACCCAGCCTTAAATGGGTACTGGTTCAGTCCGGGAATTAAAAGCGGCGAGGGCGAGAATCTGGCTACCGCCCTCATATAGCCGAGTCTTTGAAATGTGAGATCGCTAACACCTCACACCCCTACAGCAGTAATGGGTTACTTTACTTTATCAAGTAATTTTTGTATGCAATGTGCAGAATGCATGAACTAACTGTGGATTCAAAAAAAAAAAACAGCTGGAAGTTTATTAGACAAAGTCTTTAATTTTATGATTATCATATTCACAGCTGTTACAGCAGCAGAGAGAGAAGATCGAACAGAAAGATCAAGTCATAGAATACAATGCTGTCCAGTCTGAGGACCTTCACAGGCACATAAGGTCTTTAAGAGCTGAGCTAGACAGGAGACAAGGATCTACCGCTAGTGGTGAGTTGTGTATGATATTAGTTTATTGTTCCTATTTCACTGTTTATTTTGCTTGCAATTACAAATGAAGTTGGTCTATGCCAGAGCCCTTGATATGCTCTGACAATGTAAGTATTAGGAGCAGTTTCTTGCAGGTGATGAGGTTGCTTCTCTGTTTTCTACTAAGCAATGGTCGGGAAAGTTGTGTACAAAATGTAGTTGTGCCACTGTCATCTCTAAAGTATATGTTCTTGTTGTTCAAAGCTACTCATGCTGTGCTAACTCTTGGCGGCTTTTCTTTGGTAGCAGATTACGGTGACTCTTCTTACATACTGAGGCATACTTCAGATTGTGCACCGAGGTCTTCCTGGCTGTAATGCAATGCAGGGTTCCTCAATGGGCTCACCAATATGGAAATTAGCCGTTCTCACCTCATTGACCAGACTGCTGTAACAGTCTGTTTCCAAGAGCACAAACGAGGATGTGGGATGGGGTCTTGATCAGTATGTTTCACCTGACCCTGATTACATTTTGCTTCCCTCTATAGTCTTTATTGCAAATCTTTATGTAGACCTAATAACTGAGGCAGAGGCTGAATATATTCTATGTTCAAGTAAGAGCATTGCCTCAGGGTCATGATGGAGTACAATATTGCCACATCATTACTGGATAAGGCTGATATTGGAAATGTGAAGGAATTCAATGCCACTATACGACTAACTCTAAGGTTATCTACATCCACTCCCTAAACCTGGCAAGGACTTCACGTTTCTCTGTATGTATCGAATAATCACCCTGCAGCATGTCTATGGCAAACTGCTTGAGAAGATAGTGGTCAGTAAATAATGTCCCATCCAGAACGTTAACACATTTTACCAGATGTGCTGGTCAGTTGAAGACCAATGGAGATTTGAGGTAATGCTGAGACATTTGCATGGGATGTGTATGGGGCTTGCAATTCAGACACTATACAGTCACTGCTATACTCAACCTAGAGGATGCTTATAACCAGGGTGGCTTTGGGGCCTTGATCTGCTGTTTGAAGCAGTATGGAATCAGCCCATGGTTTGTGAGCTGGATATTGATGCACCCAACTTGTCTGTATTGCAGAATGCAGACTTTATCCCAACACTGCTGCACAGGGCCCACCTCTCTCTGTTGAAGATCTGTTCATCTGATTTGATAAACTCCGGCAACCTGCAAGCTCTTGATAATATTTGAAGTGATCACAAACCACTCCTTACAACCATAAGAACACCCTCAATAGCATATTTCAAACAGAAAATGCTCTGGGACTTCAGAAAAGAGAACTGATAGTTATTTAAAGAAACATTAGACTATACCCTTATAAACACAACCAACAGTGTTGAAATGCTCTACGAAGAGATCACAAAGGCAATCTTAGAAGCAGCATCACAGTGCATCGCAAGGGACTGTCATAAATCATATAGACCATTCTGGAATAGAGAAATACAGAGTGCTATTCAAGATAGAAAGAATTGTAAGAACAACCCTTGAAACAATGCCATCGCTAGAAGCAAAGATGCAGTACAACAAATTGTATGCCAAAGTAAAGCTGACAGTCAAGAAAGCAAAAAGTGAAAAATGGACTGAGACATGCTCCAAATTAGATCTCAGGCATAATGAAAATAGAGTCTGGTCATTGGTCGACAGTCTGTCCGATGGAAACAGGAGAGTGAGCCCGAAGCCAGTGATAGATGGAGAAAGAACAATCACTGAAGACCAAAAGAATGCAGAGCACTTTAATCGCTACTTCGCACCTGTGAATAGAGCAGGAAAACTTACAGAACAGGATAGGAAGCATTTGAGCTACCTGAAGTGGCAAGAGAAAGCTGCAAAAACCAATGACTCAATATTTGAAGATTTCAACATGCATGCTCCAGCAGGCCTTGAAGAAACTCAAACCTAGAAAGGCTCCAGGACCAAACAAGATCCTTCTTCTTCTTACGCAGTCATACGTTGACATTTATTTTTTTGAAAAAAGCAGCGGTCATCCTGAGGCTGTCGACACTGCCATAGAGCTTGTCTAGTGTTGCCACTGGTGATGACCACATCTGCTCTCTCTGATCCTCGTATGTCGGGCAGTTTTGCAGCAAATGTTCAGCGGTCATTTTCCCGGTACCACACGTGCATTCGTCGGTGCCACCTATCTTCAATTTGTTGAATAGGTGGTACCTCAGTCTATTGTGGCCAGTGCGAAGTCTGAAGACCACGACCTGCTCTCTTCTGTTCAACTGGTAATAGGCATCGTTTTTTGTGTAGCCAGTATGTTCTATTTCCCATTTGGTCATGTATCTAGCTCTAATAAGCCGTTTTGACTCTTCGTATGTCACACTGGTATCTGGTTGTGGTAGTCTTGCACCTTCTTTTGCCAGTCTGTCTACCTCCTCATTGCCTTGGATGTTGCAGTGGGATGGAACCCACTGTACCACTACCCTTTTTGGTGCAGACTGCTGGCATAGTTGACAGAGTACTGCTCTTAAATCATTAAGTTCAGTATTTTTCTGGCTTTTTAGTGATGTGACTAAGGCCAGGGCATCTGTAAGCAGGACTATATGGCTTTCATTCCTTTTACCTGTCACCATTTCTTCCACTGCCGCCCTCAGTGCCTCTGCCTCCGCTCTGAAATTGCTTGTGTATTTTCCAATTGCCAATGACAGTGTTATTTTCCTGCCATTTGGTAGGCTCAGGAATGCCCCTGCCCCTCCGTTCTGTGTAGTGTTTATTACAGAGCAGTCAGTGTATGCATGGGTCCATTCCATGCTTGGGTAGTTTTTCGTTATGTACCTCAGGGTTGTATCTCTTCTTTCTTTTTCAGTGTGGCAGTTTTTGTTTCCAATACCTGGTATATTTTCTACCACCTCTGGAAATATATGCTGCCTCCAGGTAGGTTTTCGTACAGTAGGGATGGGCTTTGGTGTTGCTAGTGCGTTCATAGGGTCTTCGTGCATCTTTGCTTTGGCTATCTTTGCAAAGTTTCTCTGCTTTAGTTTCCCATTTCCAAAATTGTTTAGGCTCTGGTGCATTGGATGGTCAGTCAGTCTTCTGAGTTTCTCTGCTTGCTGCTGGGCTCTGCAGTCTCTTCTGTCGGTCATGGATTGCAGTATTGTAATCTTTTCAAGTTCTACAATTGGCATTGACTTCATGCCTCCTGTTATAACTCTCATGGCTTGGTTTTGGAGTTTGCTAATTTTATCGAAGTTCGCCTTTGCTGCAGTTGTCCATGCCGCAATGCCGTACTCGAGGACTGGTCTCACTCTTCCAGTGTACAGTTTCTTTAGTATACTTTCGTCTGCTCCCCAGCTTGTGCCAGCAAGTTTCTTCATGATTGCCATTCTTTCTCTGGCTCTCACTCGGTTTCTCTCGATCTGACTTTTCCATGTCATGTGCCGATCAAATGTGACTCCCAGGTAGTTTGGGTTGTCGTTTGGCTGCAGGTATTTGCCGTTTAGACTTATTTTGGTGTTTTGGGGTTTGTTTGAAAGAAATAAGATCCACAATTAAATGCTGCTTCATCTGGGGACTAAAGGTAAAGAAGCTGTCCTCAGATTGATCAACATGAGATGGAAAAATGGCAAGCTTCCCAAGACATGGAGGGATGCACATACAGTGCCAATATTGAAAAACAAATAACCTCAGAATGAACCAAACTGCCATCGGCCCATCTCCCTAACATCGTGCCTGGGCAAATTAGCAGAGAGAATTATAAACACACGTCTCCATTGGATCCTGGAGAAACCCAGCACCTTATGCCAGGAAAAAGCAGGGTTCTGAATTGGTAGCTGCACAGAAGCCCATCTTTTTAGGCTAACACAAAGAATAAGTGATGGCTTCCAGAACAACAAGCATACAGTGACCATCTTTTTTGACCTACAACAGGCTTACGATCGCTTTTGGAGGAAAGGTCTTTTGATAAAGATGTTTAACATGGAATTCATGTCGAGCTCTACAATTGGAGAAAGTACTTCCTGACTGAACGAACGATCCAGACGAAGGTGAAGGATATGATCTTTTCTAAAGAAGTTTTAGAAGGAGGATTATCACAAGGCTCACCCCTAAGGAGTACTCTTTTCTTGATCTATATCAATGACTTGTCTGACCAGATCAAAGCTGAAAAAGCTTTGTATGCTGATGACCTGGCAATATGGCTGAGCCATGAAGACATTGATAGTGGGGCACGAAGGCTAAATGGAGACTGCATGACTACTGCCAAACATGGAAACTAAAAATCAACTGTGAAAAAACAATGTATACCATCTTCACCAGGAGCTACAAAGTTGCCAAACAAAATGTAATTTTGAGATTAGAGGAACACCAATTGATTAGAGAATAACATCCCACATATCTTTGAGTCACGCTTGACCGACAACTCAGCCTCAAGCATCACATCCAGAATGTGAAGAATAAAGCTGTGAGACATCTACAGCTCTTAAAGAGGCTTCCTAGTATATCATGAGGATCAGACAAGGATACTTTGAGAGGCTTATACCTTAGTTATGTGCACTCAGCAATAGAATATAATAGTGCGCTCCTTGAACAACTTGTTCAAAATCTAACTTGGAATCCCTGGACAGGATGAAAAATAGTGCTGTACTCTTCATTAGTGGAGCAATGAGGACAACACCAACTGCAGCTTGCGAAATCCACACACAAGTGGAACCTCTTGAGATGCGGAGGGATAAAGCAGTTATGGAAGTTTATGAGCGATATTAGCAGAATGAAACGGGATCATCCCAACAGACTCCTTGTGGAAAACTGGCAGCCAAAAAGCAGAATTAAACAAAAGTCTGTACTTCACCATGTTAGTGAAATCAAAGACAGATACCATCTACCAGAAAGAAGACAAAAGTTACAGAGAGTAGAAGAGTTACAAAGAGTAGGTCAATGATTTTAGGAAAATCCTCCGTGGCTGGATACATGGAACACTTTGTATAGCACTAGACAACAGCTGATAAACACGTGACTTGTAGATACCATGACATGGCATTGGGCCGAAGTGCGAGAGCTCGGATGCTGCTGGATCTGTAACAACTACAAATGTAGACCTATAGCAGTCACTGCCTGGTAAATGTAGACCTACAACAAGCACTGCCTGGTAAATGTAGACCTATAAAAGACACTGCCTGGCAAATGTAGATCTACAACAGATACTGCCTGGTAAATTTAGACCCAAAAAAGACACTAATTGGCAAATGTAGACATACAGCAGACACTGCCTGGTAAATGTAGACTATAGCAGAAACTGTTATCAGGGTTTAAATATTACAAACTTTGTTGTGGTTTAAACTTGGTTGTAATATGGGATGACCAGATTCCTTCCTTGCCTTCCCTAGCAGTAAGCCTAGTACCCTTTACACCTGGGTAGAGTGGATTATGTTGAGACAGGTTTGAACCAGGTATCATTGCCATGAAAAGCAAGCTCTCTAATCACTTTTATACTCTTGCTCCTTGCAAGGCTGAACCCCTGCTAAAGCTATTTCATTTTATTGGTTGCTATTTTGAAGAGTGGATTTCTTTAGAGGTAATAACATTTATTATTTCATTTTGTTATTTCTGAAACTAGATGATGAGGAATCCACTTCCTCCTCTTCGGATTTGGAACATAGCGGCTCAGATTTTGAACCCCCTTCAGATGATATCCCAGTAGCCAACTGCAAAGTGTGTCTAGTCAAGCCATCACAGATTGTTTTCTTGCCGTGCAAGCATCTCTGTTGCTGTGATCAATGCGCCTCTCGTCTCCATGGAAAGAATTGCCCCATCTGCAGGGAACGCAATCTGGGTTTTGAGAAAGTTTATGTCGTATAATACAGCAGCAGTGAAAAATATCAGTTTCTTGTAACCCGGTGTGTTAGAAAAATAGGCTGATAAATCCTTTGATAGCTTCCAACATACAATATAATTATGCACTATAGCCATGTTCTCCAGCCCACATTCACCTGCTGTTGAAAGATGACATGAAAATATTATGCTGTAGTTGGAAGGGTTTTAGGCATTTTGGGACATTATGGAGGAATGTACGTAGTGTCATGCTCCATGGAAGCAGTGAGCAAGTTGATAGGACCTTTTCCTCCATTCATTAACGGCCTAACTACCAGTGATATGGTTTTCTTCTGGTAATGCCAAGTCTCTATCTTGTGAGAATTCTCTGGAGTTGGGTTTCGTGGTTTGTGCTCCAAGTTGAAGCAATGACAAACATAATGCTGTAAGCACAAAGTTGAAGGTGATAATACTGACACTTGAGTGGTGTTACAATAAGAACAACTAAAATACAATCATAATTTGGGAGGGATGGAGTGTGGCAAAGCTGTTATTGACACGGCGAAACTTGCAAAGTTCATTCTTGAAACATCAAGCTCGTATCCCTATGAGAATTAATCCCATTAAAAATGTGTGCCGATGTTGAATGCACTGGCCCATTAGGTGCAAAACACTACAATGCACAGCGCATTAAGGGAAATGGCAAATGGAAAAATAAAAAAAAACATAATTAATAGGAAATTAAATTGAGAAATGAAGAACACAAATATAATAATATTTAATCAGGAGAACAGTCCAGCCTGGAAGAGTTTGTAAGAGCAACAAAAAGAGAGCATTTGAATACTGGTGCTATAGGAGAATGCTCAGAATGTTAAGGAAAAGAGGAAATGGTGAATAATAAATATTCCAGGAATTATAAAGCTTTAAAACAATACTATAATAATCACATCCCACCCCCCGCTGCAATTCCCCAAATAAAACCACAAGAGAATGCAGTGTATAACATAAGAGAAATCATGGGAACATCACTGGATTGGAAATATAGCAGCATGCAGGAAACTAATATCCAGGAAGAAGCATGCTCAATAATCTCTAAACATAAATTATCTAATGAAGTATAACAAGTTTCTCAATCATAAAAATGAAACTATTTCAGATAAGTAAAATGAACCATTTTTGCACATGCCATAATGCTAAATTTGACTTCCTTTGTATTTAAACTTCAATGCCCGATTGTGTTCAGTACTCAATTGTAATTCATGTTCCAAAGAATTTCTGAGGGAATAAGGTATATGTAAATAAAATCTCTTTCATGTGTTATTGAATGATTTTACTGTTTATAACTAGCAGCTTATAAACTAGTGGACATTTTATATGATCATTTTACCATGTTTCTTTAACAGATTTATAAAAATCTTTGTACTGCCCATTTAGATTGTATATGATCCATACACTTATCAGCTGTCTTTTCAATGGCAGCTTTTGCATTGTGCATGTACAACTTACTCGTTGAAAGAGAGACCGGTGAATGACATTATCATTGTGTAGTCAGGCTATTTAAAGATAAATATTTTCAACTGTGGATTTATGTTATAATTTTCTGGACATCTGTGATAAACTATATGAGGGGAAAAAAATAGACACCAGTTCAACTTGACCATACACATATAACAGTCCTTGTTTTTCTTATGAGCTCAAGAGCCCTTGAAGCTAATTTTACTGAATAGTTGTTCAGCTTAAAGGGGAACTATGTTGGGGACAAACTGCAATAAGTTTAAAAGTAAAGTAACCCATAGCATTACTGCCGTAGGGGTGTGAGGTGTTAGCGATCTCACATTTCAAAGGCTCGGCTATATGAGGGCGGTAGCCATCTCCTCGCCCTCGCCGCTTTTACTTCCCGGACTGAACCAGTACCCATTTAAGGCTGGGTCGACCCGAGAGCCATTGCGGTCTGAAAAAACACTACCGCCTCAACTGGGGAATGAACCCAGGACCACTCAGATGTGAAACCAGCCCGCTAACCACTGCGCTGCGCAGTGGTTAGCAGTTTAGAGATAATAAAATGCCATTTTTCTAAAGATTTACATTTAACAACCAGCTTGTGGGAAAACAAGCATCTGAACAAAAGAATAAAAATGGCAGTAATGAAAGTCAGCAGAACAGAAAGAAGGCCACTCAATATTCAGGTCAGAAACAACTTGAATGAGTTAGAGAATTCAGATTTCAGGAAAGTGTGTTCACAGGTGGTGATGAAATAAACAGGTCGACAAAAGTAAGAATTCAAAAAGCAGATGTACTAGCTATCAACAATACTTGAAAATACTGATCAAGACCTCACATCCTCATTTCTTATTCTGGAAATAGGCTGTTCCACATTGGGATTTACACTATAATTTCCATAGTGGTACACTTACTGAGCAGCCTCACATTGCACTACAGTCAGGATGGCTCAGAGCCACTGTAACCTACCACTAAAGAAATGTCAAAGAATTAACTCACTACAAGTAGCTTTAAACGACATCACAGAGGGCCGAAGATGCAGCAGTGAATGAGCTGACAGCAGCCAGCAACTCAAAGCAAGCTGTTTGCATCATTGTCAGTCAACGACTCACAGCAAGCTGCTTGCATCATGGTCAGCCAGCGAGTCACAGCAAGCTGTTTGGGTCATGGTCAGCCAGCGAGTCACAGCAAGCTGTTTGCATCATGGTCAGCCAGCGAGTCACAGCAAGCTGTTTGCATCATGGTCAGCCAGCGAGTCACAGCAAGCTGTTTGTATCATGGTCAATTAGCAACTCACAGCAAGCTGTTTGCATCATAGTCAGTGAACTAGAGCTGGCCAAGATCATATTTTGCCTCCCAAGTTGCAGCTCTGGAAACAGACTGCAAGCTAGCAGTCTGGCTAAGATATTAAGGATCAAAGAGGAAAGGCAAACCCGGTAATAAAAATGCAGTGTTGAAACTGGATGTGTTGCGTCGAAAGGCGCATATAACGCAGCCTCGCTGTAAACTATGACACAAACATCCTTTTCATGACGAAAGAAGAAGAAACATCACCACCAATATTTAGACATCCAAACATTCCAATAGATACAAAATGATCAAGTGCATGCACATGTCTCTCTGTTAACTGTGCCAGACGTGGACCCACAAAATTGAATGATTCCAACGTGTAAAATGAGATGCTTGCTAAAAGTAATCAGATCACTAACTGAGATGGACTGAGAAGCAAAGATATTTTACAGAAAGTAAAACAATGCCATGCTTGACACATCAGATCGGGTCAGGTCATATTGTAACCAGTGAGATCGTTGGGGCACACATCCCTTTACTGTCAGTGGCTGCTGTCTGTGCATCCTCTGGTCAGAGATTGGTCCATTCTTTTATGTTGTCATCCCACCTATTTGTGGGTCGTCATCTTGCACCTTTCCGTGCAGAATCGTATTTGCAAGACCATTTGATGTGCCCGTACCAAGTGAGTCTCCTTCTTTTGACAGTTGCCAAGAGGTCTTCAAAAGGCCCTATTACTGTTATAATTCTTTCTTGTATTTCCTCATTTGTAACTCGGCCCCTGTACGTGACATTTACAAGTCTTCAGAAACATCTTATCTCTAAGGCCTGTATCCTCCGCTGCAGGTCAGCTTGACACATACTGACAGAAAATTACAGGTTTTACAAGTGTCATAACTTCCTCCAAGCATACCATACCTGCTGCATGAACCTATAAAACCAGTTCAAAGAGAAAATCATCAAAAAATGGATTAGCTGTGATAAAGAAACATTACAGAGGCAGGGAATGAAAATGTTATCTGCTACACAGATGGCACATTAGGGAAGATTGTAGCTCTCCGTCATACGTCTAACGATATAAGATACATGAGATGGCCAGTGTGTATAACATGATTTAGCTGAAATCAGATGTGTCTGGTAGAAAGACACATATATTGCAGCCTTGCTGTAAACTGCTACCACAACATCCTTTTCAGAATGAATGTTGAAGAAGAAGACATTCTGTCTACTATTGTCACCAATATACGAAAAGGCTGAACTTATTTTGTGATTTTCCTAGTGCTCAGTGTGTCTAATCAAAACATCTACTAAATCTATATTTAATGTAAACCACCTTGCTTAGCTTGCAGGGTGTTGTAAAAATGAAAAAATTCCAAACAATAAGAAGTGAATCAGCCTCAGGTTAAAATATTATAAGATAATAATAACGTGAGGCTGTAGTGATACTGATAATTAAAATAAAGAGTATACAAGTCTGGATCAGATGCTATACTGGAACAAGATATAATGACAAAAAAAGGGCCTTCGTCAGGGGCATTGGACAATATATGCAAGAACAACTAACAAATTATGAAAATAATGATGAACACACACAAAAAATACTCGGTTTGATAATATTCAGAATGAGTTTGGTCAGACGGATGAGATATATTGGGGAGAGGCTCCTGTCAGAGAAGAAATTGAATGTTTTGTTTTGTAGTGTACAGCTTGACTGTGATATTTGCACCTTTCGGTCCAACACATCCACCTTTCAGCAGGCATTTTTTAGTACTGGGTTAGCCTTCCCTCTTTGATTCCTTCTCCTTAGCCAGTCTGCTCAGTTGCAGCCTCTTATCCAGGATTACCATGTGGAGGTGTAGAAGGGTATTGGCAGCGCTCTGACTCGCTGGCCCTGACACTAACAGTCAGAAGTGGGTTGCTGACCGCTGCAGCTCATGCACTGCTCAGCATCTTGATCCCACAAGAGCATCCGAATGAGGGATGGAGGTATAGCGAAAACTGCTAACGAGAAAAAGAGAGAGATCTGGTCAGAAGAGAGTAAAATAGAGGAGAAAGTGATCAGTGATGGTTAGTGTACTTAAAGAATGAGGGTAGATCCTCAACCATAGGCTGGAAGATGCTTTCAAGGAAGTCTGATGTAAGCTCAATGAGACAGGAGTAAACCGAGACGATAGGCCTGCAGAGGTTATGTTTGTGAATTTTAGGAAGCATATAGAATGAAGGTTTACCTTAGCAGCTATCAAGGACACTGAGGTCACGCTTGATATGATCAAGGATACTGGTGTTGATCTCCTTGTTGAAGAGAACAATCATTTGTACAAAGAGGGATTGGAAATGACTTTCCTGGACGTAAAGGTACTTAAGCCATACTAGCTTCCATGATCAGTTAGTTGTTCTTATATGTACTGTCCCTGATGAAGATCTTTTATCATAACATAGGTTTTGTTGATGTTGTTATTCCAACATTGTATCAGAACTACACTTGTCCCATGTTTTCTGTCTTGTGCAGGACAACCCATCTGTTGTTGTTGGAAACTGCTTGGGCTGAATCGAGTTACCTCTTGACGATGTTTATTTGGTAGCTAGTTACCGTTGCTCTTATTACATCCAGAGGCATTCTAGAGAAGGTGGACCGTGATCATCCTGGCTATAGTGCAAATGTGAGGCGCCTCAGTAAACTGACCACTATGGGGACAACTGTGTCAATACCCACCTTATTGGCCAGACTGCTGTGACACAGCTTGTTTCCAGGAGCAAGAATGAGAAAGTGAGGCAGGATTTTGATCAGTATGTTTCACCTGACTTTGGCTTAGCTTCAATCGTTCTCAATCTCCCGCTACCTAATTCTCAAAGGGCTTATGTAGCAGAATGTAGTATAGAGAACGGAATGCGTTGTGTCATAGTTTACAGCTTGACATGCGATATTTGCGCCTCCGACTTCAGCAAGCATTTTTTGAGTACCGGGTTAGCATTCTCTTTTTGATCCCTTCTCCTTAGCCAGTCTGCCCTGCTACAGCCTGTTATCCAGGATCACCGCATGGAGGTGTAGAAGGGTCTTGGCAGCTCTGGTTCGCTGGCCCTGATGCTAGCAGTCAGCTATGGGCCGCTGACCACTGCAGCTCATGCGCTCTCACCTGACTTTGATTACATTTTGTTCCCAAAAGGCAGTTCAAGTGACCATCACTGTGGAACACGCTACAATCCCCAAAACATGTCTTCGTACACTCTTGCAATCACCTGAACACACAGACGGAAATCGAAGCAAAATTAAATGCACACAAATGTTTCACCAACTCTTACACCACACTGTTGTTCCACTTCGTTTCAAATATATGAAACTTTAGTTTTCAAAGGTTTGTTACAGTGTTTATGACTAGATTTTCTTAATAGCTTGTCTTGTTGAACTTGTATCACTGTAAAATTCTGTTCAGAGTTTGTTATATTGAACGTATCACTAACAGGTACCGCAACACCTCAGCCAGGTAGAAGAGGAGGGGCTATGTCGTAAGATCACTAGCAATTTGTTGTTGAGAGTTTGTCATGTTGTACATGTATCACTGTAACATTTTGTCTTTCAGAGAGCAACGGCTTGAAAAACTTGTATCACTAATATTTTGTTGTTCAAATATTTTCAAGTTGAATTTGCGTTGCAGTAAAATTCTGTACATCATGTTGAAAGTGTTTTCCTGCAAGGTGGACAGCATGTAAAGATACTAAACACAATGCAGGAATGAAAACAACAGCTGGGCTGTGAATCAGACAGTTAGCTAGCTAACTCTTCTCATGAGGAAATATTGGACAGACAGTGGAGTGGAATATGCATGATGCGAACCTTCAGTCTGATCCAGTAACTTCAGCTTTGAGGTGGCTTTTTGAGACCCCAATAAGCATGGAAATCATCAGGTGACAATCCTTGAAACATGTTTTAGAAATGGATAGCAGAGATAGAGGCCTAAAACCGTCAGGAGATATGTATGTATTAATCTACTCTCCTAGTCATGCTGGGTTTAGGGCAATATGAAAGCTGATACATAGGCTCTAAAGTTCCCCATTGTGAGGACATTCAATATGAGTAGTGAGGGAATACTGGAAGCAGTCAATGACCCATCTGTTAAATGATGACGCTAAATAGATGGATCAGTGATTCAGATTGCAGGAGTTAAAAATCAATTGCGAGTCAGGCTGTGAGGACCAGCCACCTTCGAGAACCATCAGTATCCATACTCTTTGACATTTCCTGAGAAAAAAATGAGCACCAATATGTCTATCTGAAGTGCAGTGATGACATTTCTGCATAATATAACATAACCAAATAGCCAGTTAACATTGAGAAGTTCACAAATCAGAACTGATGTCCTCCTAATACTGTTTTATTCCAAATTCTGTGCCAAACTTAATATTGCGACAACATAGGTCAGACAGCATGCAAGCAAATCACTGCAAAACATGATCTTGTTTTTTTGTCTTTTTATGATGAATTGTTCTAATCAGTCCTACTGCAGCTCTATTGTTATTGTGTGTTTAGCATGACTGAGCCAACTTGAGCAAATATAGGCAAACTGCAACCACATTACCACAATCATTCTAATCCAAGAATGTGCAATTTGTAATCTAGATGCTTTCATGTGAACACTCCTCTTGCACTGTCTTCATTTCTTTAATGATTTTGGGTTATTCTGTACCCTTTTTGCACATTTCACATAATATAGACCTTTATTTGTAAAATGTCTTAATGTAGAACATTGTTATATATTGTAAAATTGTTATATCATTTCCTGTAAATTACTGACTATAAACATTTGGACTTCGGTATCCTTATTTATGTGTTGGTCATTTCCATGTGTTATTGTTTTGTCAGCACTGTTGACTTAACACTGATGAAAGAACTAACATATTCTTTCACAATAAAACATAACCTTTTTTTTTGTTGAGGGGTTGTTGCAAAATGTGCAATGTAAATAAAAGCATTCGTTGCTGTTTAACAATCACTCGGTTACACAGTGAAAGCTTGAATATCTTAGATCGCAGACACAAGTCTCTCTGAAAGATGCATTTAAGCTAGTCTATGTATTAGATCTGCATGGAATGTTTCTGAAAGTGATACAGGTACAAATGTTTTGGGCATGTAGAATTTAACCATTTTTTATGTTATACTTTGAAACAGCATCATTCCATGGATTCACTCTGGCTCATGACCAGCACTCTGGTCTCTGTGCCAGGCATGTAGTAACTCAATACCATTCAGTACACAACAATTCATTTAGTGATTTGTTTCAAAGTGCAGTGGTCAGATATCCTTACAAAATTGTGTGATTTAAATGTCTTTAATATAACTTTCTTTGGGTAATGTTTAGTAGTAAATAGAATACATTTAAATATACACTAGGGCAAGTCAGTAAATATGTCATAAATGGCTATTATTTAAAAACTAAATGAGATGCAAACATGAAAAACCATTTATTATTGCACTTATAATTGTCCCGCTTTTCTCAACATATTTTCCACTAACATTTACTTACTTAGTCACTCCTCTTCTACCGTGAGGTGTAGAGGTTTGCCAGAGAGAACGCCACACTGCTCTATCCGCCGTCTTTTTCCTGGCCCCTTTCCAGTTCAGCCTTTTATCACTTAGGGACTGTGGTATGTTGTCTTCCCAACGTACTTTGGGACGTCCTCGGGGTCTGCATCCTTGACTTTTTATCTCCCATGACCGCTTTGGTATCCAATCTTCTTCCATTCTACAGACATGGCCAAACCACTGTAGTTGGGACTGCTCCACTCGTGTCTGCAGGGGTTGAACTTCAAGATTGCTACATATTGTCTGGTTACGGATCTTGTCCCTTTTCGTCACCTGAACCGCCTTTTTTAGGTACCTCATTTCTGAAGTTTATAATTGCCTTTCTTGGGCTGTAGTCATTGCCCATGACTCACATCCATATGCCAGGACAGGCACATAGGTCGAGCGGTATACATCCATCTTTGTTTTCCTGCTTATTTCTCTTTTACTGAGGAAACCTCTGTTTATTGCATGGAAAAGTCTACTTGCTGCTGCCCTTCGTGCAGTTAACTCCTCTTTGATTCCTCCCATGCTGTCTATTACCACTCCTAGATATTTAAAGTTGCTGACTTGCTCCAGTGCTCATGTTCCCAGGGTTATCTGATGTCTCTTTTCATCTTTGGCGATCACCATGGTTTTTGTTTTGGAGTTACTGATGTGCATTCCTCTCTTTTTCAACTCTTCATCCCAGACCTGCAAGTTGATCTGGAGATGTGCTTCGGATTTCGTGATCAGGGCCACATCATCTGCAAATGCTAGTTCCGATATGTAACTTGGTTTCATCTTCCAGTACCCTACTTCATACTTTTTTATCCGTTCCTTGCAGGCCTTGATGACTTATCCATGAGGAGTATGAAAAGGTACGGTGATAGAATGTCCCCCTGTCTTACTCCTCTAGTGGTCTTGAACTCTCCTGACTTTTGATTTGATGTCCTCACATAATGTCTGCATGTTTTATAGAAACTCTGTATGGCAGAGATCAGGGGTCCTGGGATGTTCTTCCTTGTCAGGCACTCCCAGAGTTTGTCCCAAGGAACTTTATCAAATGCTTTCTCCAAATCTAAAAAGCAGAGATGCATCTCTTTATCGTATTCAAGAGCCTTTTCACTTAGCTGTCTGAGTGTAAAGATAAGGTCTTGAGTACTTCTGTTTGCCCTAAACCCACATTGAGTTTCGTCCATATTTGTTTCTGCTAGACCTCTTAATCGCCGTTCTAGAATCCTAGAGTAGACTTTCCCGGGGACACTGAGAAGGGAAATACCTCTGTGATTTTCACATTGTCGATTGTCACCCTTTTTAAATATTGGTATTATTTTTGCAACCTCCCAGTCTCTTGGTAACTTCTTGTGGTGCCAAGTTGCCTTGAGAATCTTCATGAATAGTATCTCTCCTGCTGTTCCCATGATTTTACCATTTCTGGTGTTATACCATCATGTCCTGCTGCTTTACCAATCTTAATTTTCTCCAATGCTGCCTTTAGTTCTTCCATTGTGATATTATCGTTCCCCTCCATGACTCCCTCTTCTTGAATTCGGGACTGTTACTTCCAGAGCTTGGTTTTCCTCTACTCCAAGGAGATCTGAGAAATATTCTTTCCATCTGTTCATTACCTCTTCTGGGGCAGTCAACAGCGCACCTTGTTTATCTTTAACAAATTTCAGGGGGCATTCCTTCCTCATGTTCTTTAAGGTCCTGTAGAACAGTTTCTGGTTTTCTCCAGCATTATTTTCCAGTTTCTCTCCAAATTCTTCCCTGGATTTCTGTTTGGCCTTGAGCATAGTCTTCTTTGCTTCTGTTCTAAAATTTACATATTCTTTATATTTCTTTGTTTGTTCTTCTGTATTCCTAGCCCCTAGGTATTGCTTCCATGCCTTTTTCTTTTCTCATATTATTCTTTTCACTTCGTCTGTCCACCATGGTGTACTCTTTCTTTTCCACCCTTCTTTGGTTTGACCGCATGTTCCACTAACATTGATATATTTATTCCATCACTTTATCAGTGCAAGGACAGGCTCATTCTGTTCATTTTTGTGTTTGTCAGTCAGTTGTCTTCATATCCACCATGAGCACACTTTCAGGAAATTCAATCCATCATACATTATGATGTGGGCTAAACTATGCAAACTCCTCTATGCATCTCCCCAACTCGCTGCACAGATGCTTCTGTTTCATAACAAACAGAACGACTTGGTTGGGCATCAGCAATTTTTGAGTGTTGTTATTTTTAACAACATTTTATCAAACTTTACCACAAAAATGGTAAGTTTTATGGACAGTCGCTTGAAAGAACAGCTGTTTTAATCATAGATAGCCAAACTGGGCTACTGTAAAAATCGGCTGAACATACGGCTCATTTAATTGTAGCGAGCTTCTATATAGCCTGGACATCTGCTCGTTCAATGCCTACCATTCTTTCCTACCTACCTGGGTACTTCGCTTCCTATTATTACGCCTAGCTTCTAACGGAGAATGTCTTTATTTGGCTCTCACAACTGGCTCGCTATACGAGCTGACAGAATCAGCTCAGGACATAAGTCCTTCTGTACATGGCGCTGCCTGGCATTCATGCACTTCCTCCCTTACCCTTTGGATTAATCTACGTTCTCTCCTCTTCCCTCTCTCAAATAACTTCAGCTGTCTCCTTGCGGAGAACTGGTCAATTATGCTAGGTGAGATGTTGCCCTGTCGGTTGGAACTTTTGATGTCCCTATTCTTCTCTTGGTGGGTGTTGTAGTGTCACCATAGGATGTATTTGATATTACTCCTATTTACTCTATTTTATGGAGCAGCGAAGCGCAGTGGTTAGCGTGCTGGCTTTGCATCTGAGTGGTCCTGGGTTCATTCCCCAGTTGAGGCGGTAATGTTTTTTTCAGACCGCAATGGCTCCCGGGTCGACCCAGCCTTAAATGGGTACCGGTTCAGTCTGGGAAGTAAAAGTGGCGAGGGAGAGGAGATGGCTACCGCCCTCATATAGCCGAGCCTTTGAAATGTGAGATCGCTAACACCTCACACCCCTACGGCAGTAATGCTATGGGATACTTTACTTTACTTTTACTCTATTTTGACATATTCTACCGCATCCTTATCTTTTAACTCATCTCTGTCCTCTCTTTCAACCAACCATGTCTAGAAAATGGAGGGTTCCTAAATTGTAGGCTTCTTAGAGAGTTTTGCTATACTCTCCCTATCCTCTACACCTATATTATGCTTTTCTAGGATGACGATTCTCTCTAATACACTCATCAGCCACCCTAGCAAGGTCTTGCTTAGATTAATCCTCTACCGATTGAAACCCCAAGCAGAGAACCTCATTGCTGAGGAGCAAGCATGGTTCAGACAGGGAAGAACCACTATAAAACATATATTTAATTTAAGGCTGCTAAGCGAGAAATATCTACAACAGCAGCAAAAACTGTATCATGAGTTTGTTGATTTTAAGGCGTTTGATAGGGTATAGCATACAGCGCTATGGGAAACCATGAGGATGTAAAAAATCAACGGACATATTATAAAGGTCCTTGAACACCTGTATGACAAGGTGTCCAGTGCAGTTCTTGTGAATGGTAGACGTGGGGACTGGTTTCATACATCAGTTGGTGTGAGACAGGGGTGTACACTCTCTCCAACTCTTTTCAATATATTCCTTGAGGAAATTAAGAGTGAGACACTTGGAGGTCACGTTGGTACTGTCAAGATAGGGGGCCGAACAATTACCGGCTTTCGTTTTGCAGATGACATTGGCGGGTTCAGAAGCAGAACTCCAGGAATGGGTCAGAAGGCTCGATGAAACAGCACTTGACTATGGTATGGAGATAAACGCTGGAAAGACAAAATTAATGACCAACAATGCCGAGGGCTTCAACCACAGGATAAAAGCTAATGGCCAGGAACTCGAAGTGGTTGACCGTTTTAAATAAGATTGGGTTAGATTGTCAGCGATGAAGGATCAAAATGTGAGGTGTTGGCCAGAATAGCACAGACAATAGCTGCGCTTGCATGGCGTAACAAAATCTGGCAAGATAAACGGTTAGCACTATGCATGAAAATCAGATTAATGCGTACATTGGTCCTATCAATATTCTTCTCTATGCTTGTGAGACATGAAGAGCTACAGCTGACCTTCAGTGAAGGATACAGGCCTTGGAGATGAAATGTTTCCGAAGACTTTTAAACATCACGTACAAAGATCGAGTTACAAATGAGGAAATACGAGATAAAATTACAACAGCAATAGGTCCTTTTGAAGACCTCTTGGCAACTGTCAAAAGAAGGAAACTCGCTTGGTACTGTCACATATCGAGATCAAATGGTCTTGCAAATACGATCCTGCACAGAAAGGTGCAAGGCAGACGATGAAGAGACCGTCCCAAAAAAGAGGTGGGAGGACAACATAAAAGAATGTACTAATCTCCGACCAGAAGAGGCACAGGCAGCGGTCGCTGACAGAGAAGGATGGCGTGGGGTTGTGAGGATGTCTTCATGTGTGCCCCAACGACCTCACCAGTTACGGGATGATTTGAGCTGATCTGAAGAATCCAGAAGAACAAACAAAGAAATATAAAGAATATGTAAACTTTAGAACAGAAGCAAAGAAGACTGTGCTCAAGGTCAAACAGAAATCCTGGGAGGAATTTGAAGAGAGACTGGAAAATAATGCTGGAGAAAGCTAGAAACTATTCTACAGGATCCTAAAGAATTTGAGGAAGGAAAAGAAATACCTCTGAAATTTGTTAAAGATAAACAAGGAGCGCCACTGACCGCCCCTAAAGAGGTAATAAACAGATGGAAAGAATATTTCTCAGATCTCCTTGGAGTGGAGGAAAATCAAGTTCTAGAAGTAACAGTCCCAATTCAAGAGGAGGGAGCCATGGAGGGGAACAATAATATCACAATGGAAGAACTAAAGGTATCATTGGCGACAATTAAGATTGGTAAAGCAGCATGACATGATGGTTAAATACATGGGAACGGCAGGAGAGATGTTATTCATGAAGATTCTCAAGGCAGCTTGGCGCCACAATAAGATACCAAGAGATTGGGAGGTTGCCATAATATTACCAATATTTAAAAAGGGTGACAATCGACAATGTGAAAATCACAGAGGTATTTCCCTTCTCAGTGTCCCTGGGAAAGTCTACTCTAGGATTCTAGAACGGTGATTAAGAGGTCTAGCAGAGCGAAAAATGGACGAAACTCAATGTGGGTTTAGGGCAAACAGAAGTACTCAAGACCTTATCTTTACACTCAGACAGCTGAGCGAAAAGGCTCTTGAATATGATAAGGAGATGCATCTCTGCTTTTTGGATTTGGAGAAAGCATCTGATAACGTCCCTTGGGACAAACTCTGGGAGTGCCTGGCAAGGAAAAACATTCCAAAATCCCTGATCTCTACCATACAGAGTTTCTATAAAACATGCAGAAATTATGTGCGGACATCAAAGCAAAAGTCAGAAGAGTGCAAGACCACTAGCGGAGTAAGACAGGGTGACATTCTATCACTGTACCTTTTCATACTCCTCATGGATGAAGTCAGTACTCCATGTACCCCTCTACTAACTGTGTCTTTGTACATATTCTGGATGAGGGTTGTGTACTTCTCTGGTATCCCATAGTCTCTCAACAGTTGCCATAGTGTACTTCGATTCACACTGTCAAACGCCTTTTCATAGTACATACAATTTGCATATAGGGATGTTTTCCATTCAATGCTTTGTTCTACTATGATGCGTAGCGTAGCTATATTATTTGTGCATGATCTTCCCTGGCAAAATCCTGCCTGTTCCTCTCTGAGATTTTTGTGTCTACTTCAATTTTTGATTTGTCCAAGATGATTCTGTTCAATACCTTGCCTGGCACCGACAGCAATGTAATCCCCCTATAATTGCTGCAATCTGCCAGGTCCCCCTTCTTAGGTAGTTTAATCAGATGTCCTTTTTTCTATTCTGCTGGCACTCTCTCCTCTTCACATTTCTCGAATAACCCTTGCAATGTATCAGTGGCCTTATGGCTTCTGCTGCTATTCGATCTAGTTCTGCAGCTTTCCCATTCTTGAGTTTGGATATGACCCTTTGGATTTATATCTTACTTGGTGGGTTGCCGTCCAAGTTCAGGATCTCCTCTGTTGGTAGAATGTTTGGTGTTTCTTGTGGTGGAGATCTGTTTATACTTTCTTTGAAATACTCAACCCATCGTTTCTGTTGTTCCTCTAATGATGTCAATATCATGCCTTCTCTATCTTTGATTGGTTTGCCTCTTCTGCCTCCTGTGCCAGCTTGCCAATATATTCCCTTATATTGTTTCTTATACATGTTTTGACACCTCATCTTTGTCTGTAACAGTACATATAATTACTCTGTGCTTCTGCAACCAGCACAAGATTGTCACACAGTGGATATCGTCTCATTGTGAAATACCAGGAAATGAGAGAGCAGCTAGACTAGCAGAGGGGGGTGCTGCAGACGAGCAACTAGATGTACCAGTTACATACCAGCAGAAGAAAAGGATGTTCACATCAATTAAAAAGCCACCAACAGTTAACACAGGACGATTACCATAACATAAACAGACAGGAACAAACTGTTGTGATGCGCCTCAGAGCAGGACACAAACTACTCCATAGCCACATGTACACAAAGCTGAATATTGGCAACTCAGTCATGTGTACATACAGGTATGCACCCTAGACTGTAGAACACATGCTACAGAACTGCCACGAATATGACATACTGAGAAACGTTCAGTGGCCCAGGGAAGATATACAAATATGATTCCTCAGAATGATGAAATGCAAGATGTGGACAAATATGAAATTCTATGAGTAAATGAGATCTGTTCAAAAAGTTCAAGCACATTTGAAATGTACATTGCGATGTGATAGTAACTTTTGGTCAGTGGTGTTATCTAGTAATGACTTTTCTTAAGTAACTTACCTCTTCCTGTGTTTTTCTGTTATGATTGTTTATTTTCAATACTTCTTCCAGGATTTTTCTTTCACGAGTTTTATGAATCATTTGGTATTTCATCTTGCTATCTTAAAGATTTGCCACAGTGTTTGCGGGAGTGACGGGGAGCAAAGAATACTGAAACCTGCTAGATGATAACTAAGGAGTGTTGGACATGGAGTTGGCTGCCATATCCTATAGATGCTTTAAGCAACACAAACTTCAATAGATATTGACATTTTATGATTTAGTGTGCATTTTTTTGAAGACTTTTTCTTCACAGCAATAGGAAAAGTATTTGATTGGTTGATTCGATAAGTAATATAATCTTCCTAATCCTTAGACGTTATACCACTACTCTAAGACAGATGTTAAAAAGATGAAAGAAGCAGTGAGCCACCTAATCTAGAAAGATATTGTCAGTGGAACAGATGATGAAGAAGAGTTTCAAAATAATTCTAGATAATGTAAAAAATAAATTTACTCCACGCAGGAAGATGAACCCCAAACAAAAAAAAAGGATAACTAGATTTGTAGAATATCTAAAAATAAAGCATTGAAAAAAAAAATATATACAGGCAGGAAAATCGAAAGAAATATTAAAAATATTTGGACAAGCAAAACATAGCTCATATAGTGAATAGAGCAGCAAAAAAAACTTGCTCAAAAGATCAAAACTGAAAGCAAGAGCTTCTTTTCTAATGCTAGAAATAAACAGAGAATGAAAGACAAAGTAGGTCTTCTCTAAGATAGCACAGGAAAAATAATGCTGCTAATCTACTGGATCGGTACTTTGGCACAGTCTACACAAAAAAAGACTGCTCCAAGATACTAGAGGGATATTTTCCAAAGGAGACCCAAGGAAGAGATGAAATAATGTGTTCAATCAGCCAGACACCACAAGAGAGATGAAATAAGGTAATTCAATCAGCCAGACACCACAAGAGAGATGAAATAAGGTAATTCAACCGGCCAGACACCACAAGAGAGATGAAATAAGGTAATTCAATCAGCCAGACACCACAAGAGAGATCTTCGTACGCTGTCAGACGTCAACTTGAATTTGTTTGAAGACAGCACCAGTCATCCTGAGGCTGTCGACACTGGTGATGGCCACATGTGTTTTCTCTGGTCCTCGTATGTCGGGCAATTTTGCAGATGTTCAGCGGTCATTTTCCCTGTACCACAGGTGCATTCGTGAGTACCACCCATCTTCAGTTTATTGAATAGATTGTACCTCAGTCTGTTGTGGCCTGTGCGGAGTCTGAAGACCACGACCTACTCTCTTCTGTTCAACTGGTAATAGGCATTTTTTTGTGTGTAGCCAGTATGCTCTGTTTCCCATTTGGCCATGTATCTGGCCCTAATAAACCTTTTGAACTCTTCGTAGGTCACACTAGAATCTGGTTGTGGTAACCTTGCACCTTCTTTTGCCAGTCTGTCTGCCTCCTTGTTGCCTTGAATGTTACAGTGGGATGGAACCCACTGTACCACTACTCTTTTTGGTGCGGACTGCTGGCAGTTGACAGGGTACTGCTCTTAAATCATTAAGCTACAAGAGAGATGAAATAAGGTAATTCAATCGGCCAGACACCATATGAGAGATGAAATAAAGTAATTCAACCGGCCAGACATCACAAGAGAGATGAAATAAGGTAATTCAACCAACCAGACACCACAAGAGAGACGGTAATTCAACCAGCCAGACTCTACAAAAGAGAAGGTAATTCAACCAGCCAGACATCCCAAAAGAGAGAAGGTAATTCAATCAGCCAGACACCACAGAGAGATGAAATAAAGTAATTCAACCAGCCAGGCATCCAAAGAGAGAAAAGATATTCAAGCAGCCAGACATCCCAAGACAGAGAAGGTATTCAACCAGTCAGACACCACAATGAATAGATGAACTAATGTATTCTACCAGCCAGACACCACAATGAATAGATGAACTAATGTATTCTACCAGTCAGACACCACAATGAATAGATGAACTAATGTATTCTACCAGTCAGACACCACAATGAATAGATGAACTAATGTATTCTACCAGTCAGACACCACAATAAATAGATGAACTAATGTATTCTACCAGCCAGACACCACAATGAATAGATGAACTAATGTATTCAACAAGCCAGACACCACAATGAATAGATGAACTAATGTATTCTACCAGCCAGACACCACAATGAATAGATGAACTAATGTATTCTACCAGCCAGACACCACAATGAATAGATGAACTAATGTATTCAACAAGCCAGGCACTCCAAATAATACAAGGCATTTTCATTACCTAGAGCTCCGTGGTTCGAATTCTGACCCACTATTCACTCTCTTTTCTGTTGTATGTTTTCCGAGTGCAGAAAAATACTTGTCTTTGAGATTTTTGCCACTTAAAAACAATCTTCAAATGTTTTCCTCCCTTTATCCTCATTAGGCATTTGCGATATCCACTTGGTTACTTCTGTCAAATAACTTCTCTGGGGCCTAATATTCTTGTTTTTATTGAATGTACATTATTTGCTTCCATGTGAGAGAATTGGCCCTGTCTATCTTTATTATTTACACTGACACTAGCTTGTTAATATTTTCTTGGATGCTGTTTTTGAATGGGCTTTTATACTCTTAATTTATGTACTGCAAACTCAATATAAAGTTATTAGTGTTTCCAAAGAAAAAATTTTCTTCCATTTTGTATTCTGAAGAATTGTGTTACTCAGTCTTTATTTCACTTTCTCTGGCACTACCATTTCAGCTATTTCCTGCAGACATTTTCACAGTCGTGATTAAGACAGTATTATTGGCGTATCACTAGTTTATGTTATACCCACAGACTATTATTACTGGCATGTCCTCTATGGATCTCAACATTGTCACTGTAAGAATAAAACAGTTCCAGAGACTATTATAACTTGTGCTTATCTCTATGTTATAAATGCTTGCAAATTTCAATTTGGTTGTCAATTAGGACTTCTTTTGTTACCAATGCACCAACATATATTTTATAAATAATTATCACATCTTTTCTGTGCCGTTTCAGGATAACTAAACAGTGTGATAACTTTTATCTTAGACTACATTGAATTATTTAATTCAGTCTACATAAAATGATAATAATATTAGCTTAGGCGTCTGAGGTCTGTTGTGTCAGTCGGCCCCATTCATGACCCACTGCTTTGTCGGTCGGCCCCATCCATGACCCACTGCTCCGTCGGTCGGCCCCATACATGACCCACTGCTGCGTCGGTCAGCCCCTTACATGACCCACTGTTGCGTTGATCGGCCCCATCTATGACCCACTGTTGCATTGATTGGCCCCACCCATGACCCACTGCTGCGTCGGTCGGCCCCATTCATGACCCACTGCTGCGTCGATCGGCCCCATACATGACCCACTGCTGTGTCGATCGGCCCCATCAATGACCCACTGCTTCATCGATCGGCCCCACCCATGACATACTGCTGCGCATGGTACCAGAGCGGAGATTACTATCTGCTGTAGCCATACTGTGACGGGACGGCCTCTTCTGCGTTTCCAGCCGGTCGGGGAAAGACTTTTTGCGCTGAGGAATGACGTGTGCAGTATCTTGTGGGCTGGGTTTTCCTGGTCCAGCCATACAACATGACCGAACAAAGAAACTTGGCGGCAGTCAAGTGTTTCTGAGATTGAGTGGATGCATGTTTTAGCAGAGACCTCTACGTTGCATATCTAGTCATGTCACCGGATACGCCGCTGGTCGAGCAAGTGGAAGGCCTCCAGTCTCGACATGTCTTGTTTTAGTAATGTCCAGGTTTAGGAGCTGTAAAGCAAGATTGGGACCATGCAGGACTGGTATATGCAGATTTGTGTTTCAAGGGAAATCTTGCCATTACTCCACACACGTCAAAGGTCGTGCATAGCAGATTGAGCTAGTCCCATTGGCCTTGACATATCAGGACCGCTGAACCCATCAGATATCATGCTGCCTAGATAGATAAATTCATTGGCTCCCTCCGCAGTGTGACCTTGAGTTTCAATACACTGGGGTGCGGTGTCGGAAGTGAGGTTCTGAACTTTGGTCTTGGCTCAGGATAGACAGGCCGTTTCACTGTCTAGGATTGCCAGAGAGCTCTGCAGTACAGAGCTGTCTGTGCCAAACATAATAATGTCAGTGTAAATGAGATTAGTGAAGATTGACTAATCAATAGCGATATCCACTTGGTGCGCGCTGAGGAGCTCAAGAAGCCTGTCGATGATCCGGCAGAATAGATTGGGGGCAAGAAAACATCCCTGTCTAACACCCAAAGTCATGGAGAATCTGTCAGAGAGAGTGCCACCCAGACGAATTTTGGCGCTGGTGTCCTTGTGTAGCTCCTTGATCAGGTTTAACAGGGGGACAGGGGTGCCTATTCCCTGGAGGGCTTTCCATAATAGTTGTCTATCACACGTGATGAAGACCACTCTTTTTGTTCAGCCGTGTGGACAGTCGTATCTCTTGCTGTGTCCGCTGAAATGGGTGACTTGAGCTGTGATTTGGATTAAAGTGAGGAAGAAACTGCGCCTTTTGTCAACCTCACTCACAGAGCCTAAGCTACCTTTTGCCAGTGGCAAGACATTCATCGAGACGACTGGAGATAGCATAGGATGCAGATTTTGCCTCAGGGTTACCACCGAAGCCTTTCCGTAAACATGTAACCCGCAGAGTAGAAAGGTGGGATGGCATCTAACGCAGTTTGTCGTGCCTTTTCGATAACCACAAGAGGTCGTATGGACAACACTCAGCGTATGAGTGAGTCTGGCATCTCTCCCCAGCTGTATTCAGCTCATCATAGTAGCATCTAAAATTCCCACACGCCAAATTCGTGAAGGTGAACCGGCAGAGCTAACCCATGAAATACGACACAGGTATAAGCGTAGTGCCATTCAGCCGGCGTGCAGACCAGGATAAACGGATGGAAGAAATCACAAAAAAAGAACGAAATAACAAGTCCAGACAGAAAACAACACCATGTTTCCATGAACACAAGTGTAAGTCGTCGACTAGTGTGAATTCCAGGCAAATCCGTGGTCTGGCGGCATCCATAATGATCCAAAACAGTAGAGAAATTTAGACTCGCAGCCAGTTATGGCGCCATCTTTCCATAAAGCTGACCGATCAACTGAACCAAAGGCTGACTTCAAGTCCACATATGCAGCACACAAGGGGTGATTGAAAGCACAGTGCAGTTTGGCAAGGAGGCGCAGAGCAAGGATAGCATCGATTTTAAAACTACCCGGGGTGAAGCCAGACTGTTGTGGGTGATGTTTTCTGCACAAGAGACTCTCGAGTCTGGTCAGTAGCATGTGCGCAAACATCTTCCCCGGAAAATAGAGTAGTCTTATAGGCCTGTAATTACTGCAGTCTTTGTGACTCCCCTTGTCTTTGTTCAGGTAGACGACGATTCTTCGCGCTAGGACATGTCCCGTCCTCCATACTTGCAGGAATAAGTGATGGAGGGCAGAGCTGATCTGATTGTTGGCTTGTTTCAACAGCACTGGTGGAATGTGATCCAGGCCTGCCGCTCGCCCATCTCGGTTTTCCAAATAGCAGCAAGGACTTCAGCTATAGTGGAGGGTCAATGTTGGTTTTCGTATCTGAGGGAGGATCTGGAGATTCAGCAGACAGATCAAGGCGTGTCATTGTCGATGGGTGGTTAAGAGCATGCGCGTAATGCTCCTTCTACCTGTTCGCTACTACCACCTTGTATGACAAGCACAGACGCATTGACGAACTTTATGATTTTTTTCTTGTTCTGCTTGCCTCCAGGGCGGAGAAGCCTGGTTGGACAAGTTGTCGAATAAAGAGCGTTGGACATGGGGTCAAGTAAAGAGGGTTGGACATGGCGTCGAATAAAGAGCGTTGGACATGGGGTTGAGGAATGGCGGTTGGACATGGGGTAGAGTAAAGAGGGTTGGACATGGGGTCGAGGAATGGCGGTTGGACATGGGGTCGAGTAAAAAGGGTTGGACATGGGGTCGAGTAACCTATCCTGTAGAAACAAAGTGAGGAAGATTTCTACACTCCAGGATAGAAGGAAAATGACCAAGTCATTACATATCACATTCAGTTTGCTAACAGTAATGAGTTTTATGGTGTTAATGTAACAGTCTTCATCTGTATATTGTTTGTTTTTATTGGTCTTTAGCTGTGCAGTATATGAACTTCTTAAACTGCCAAGTGCATCAAATTATATAATAGAGGATCTACTTTTCACACGAGTCATTGGTCTCTATAAACTCTTGCTTTAGCAATCATAGAGCTTTATTATGCATAAAGAAAGTCAAAATTAATCTTCACAATGAAAACCTTGACCTTTATTTCAATATCCAAAGCTGATGACATCATTTTGAAATAATTGTATGTTATTATTTTTATATTAATATGTATTACAACAACCAGAAGTTACAACAACACAAGATATTTTATGAATGCGATGTTTATTATTGTAATTTTTAAAAATTTAAACACACAAAAATGAACTGTACACACTAAAACAAGGTGACAAGGTCAATGAAAGATAAAGATCAGACCATCTTTGTTGCAAAACTTCTTTAGACACTTAGCTCTTGTAATTTAAATGCAAACATTTGTTGAAAATATTCTGAACCAAGTAACAATCCTTTACACCCTAATGTGGCCAGTGTACCAATCAAATTGACATGTCCTTACACCTTAACACGCTGAAAAGTACAGGTCAGACCTCAGTCATTAGTTTCACGTTCATTTTAAAAACAGAAATAAAGTTTTTCGACATTTTAAAATCGCACGACATGCTGTAGTTTCAATAGTTACCAAGAAAGTACAGGAAAAAAAAAAAAGAACAAGGCATTTATCATGCTCAGTAGCTGGTTTCAGAATAAGACAGATGTGCTAGGAAGCAATGAAAAGGATAGTACTGGTGGAGAAAGTCAAACTGAATCTGGCATTAGAGATTTTTGTGAATGAAAACAATGTGAGTGACTTGGCTGCTGAGACAAACAGAGCTGATATCAATAAATGAATCGTGCAGTTCACATTGGATTATTTCAGTTGTTTCAACTCTCTGTATAGACTGTACGCTTAGTGTTCTGTCAATCTGTGCAAGGCAAGGGACAATCACAGATTTATTTATAATGTTATAAAAACTATCTTAACTCTTTACAGTTTGAATGGCCCAGAAAACATCCTTTTTCACCCAATCTCGACTTTTGTACACATTCGTTCTGTTCTGTCATCTAGTTTGAGAAATTTCATATTTTGACATCACTTACAAGATGACTGGTGATTTGCACAGATGTTAGCTGTCATTTATCATAGTTATTTCCGATAGATAGACATTTTAGAACGTTGCAATGACACAGAAGACAGGGATTGGTAAAGATATCAAGGGGTTTAATGAATGCAGAAATACCCATGACATCGTAAGTTTTTAATATGAAGATGTCATGTAATAGATAGATAAGTATTTGTCTTTAAATCCCTAAATCACAATTTTAGCTCAATTTGTTTAATATAAATGAATTTTATTTTGAAAATAACTTTGTCATACGGCGTTGTTGCACTTGCCCGGACTGAAAAGGTTAAAAGCTCCATAAAAATCAATGGTTGTGTTTAGAATTTTATCATGGTAATAATATATTGAAAACAGATATAAAGTTATATTTTTCTGAAGCTTTAGCCACATTTTGCTATTCATGGTTTAGGGTATAAAGGGTTATATGCCTATCTCAGCACACAGAACAATTTAAAAAATACATAAATAGACATAAAGTGAAATAATGACACAAAAATCTGTGTTTCTCCCCTGGTGTTATGTTGCGATTCCAAATCGTTCAGCTCTTTTCCTTTTCTTTGCCTATAAATAAAACAAACACAAGACAGATACATTTAAACAGGGATACAGTTACTGCCATTGAAAATTCAACATTGAGATTTGGGTCTGACTAAACAATTTCACCAAATCTTGATTATTTGACACCTGTCAGAGCAATGCATGACTATCTTTCTTGTTTTTAAATATTATAAGTATAAAACACTAATGACAGTCAAGAAGAACACACTGGTTATGGAAATGTAGCAGAACACTTTATGAAAGCAACCTACTTATATCAGTTTGTTATTTACACTGCAGTATTCTAGTAGATATAAGAAAAGGGGGAAATACCATCAACAATACTCATGAAAACTACATGCTAGTATGGGGCAAATGAAACAACAAAACATGGTATGGGTATTCTTGCACATCCAGAGAAAGCAAAGTTCATTGTTGAAACAGGATGAATTAGTGCTTACAAATAGTTGAACAACAACAATAATCAAAGTCTATACCCCATGCAATGACAACTACAATGATAAAGAAAGGAGAGAATTCTTTGTAAGTTTTGAAAATATCATGGCTGAAGGGCAACAAAAGACATTACAATTTTGATGGGTAAACTACATAGCTTTATCATCATTTTTCTTTCTGCTGATTACTAAATGGATTATGAAGACAACCACCTCGGTACAAACCTCCATTTATACTAGGACATGTTGGTGGGATAGCTTTTTTTTTATAGAGAAGAAAGGAAAAAACTATGTCATAAGTAACTCTGGAAACAAAATGCAAGGCATGGACTATTACACTGAGTGTTACTGCAGACTAGTTTATCTGTGGTGCATTAAAACTAATTTAATATTTAATTATTTTTCAATCTTACAGGTCATTGTGCTATCAGTGCCAAAATTGGACATTGACAAGCAAAGATAAAAGAAACATTCTAACAACATAGATGAAATGCCTATGCAGCATGCTTGGAGTAACAATAATGGACAGGATCAGAAACGAAGATATTAGGAAACACATCAGTACAAGACCAGTGCTAGACCTCTTCAACAGACAACAAACCAAATGGTTCGGCCACGTGACACGTCAAACACCAGATAGTATCCCTCAGAAAGCAATGCTATACAGATACAATTGATACATAGCCAAAGGGCGACCACACAAACTATGTATAGCAGAAATAACAGAAGCAGTAAAGCTCTCCGTGTACAAAGCACATACCTGGGCCCGGTCAAGAAACCTCTACATAACCTGGCGCTGAAAGGCACAAACAGGGCAAGCGGAAAGAAGAAAAAGGTCATGGGATGAATAAAAAGGAATTTAAATATGATACATCACTAATATGGAACTGGTGAAAAGAACCGGAAAGATAACACTGGAACATGAGGTGAAGAGAAGATGATAGCATTTAATAGGACATACATTGAAGATACCAGCGGACAGCATTACAACATAGTTCTGGAATCCACAGTGCAAGAGAGGTAAAAATCTACATGGATATGCGAGTTTAAGACAAACAAAGGAAGCTGGGAGAATGTGAATGGCTGCAGTAAATGGCCCATGACAGAAGCACTTTGCATGTATTTATTGAAGACCTGTGCTACACAGGGAGCTGAAAAGGTTTTGAATGATTGATTAGTAGAAGATTTGATAGAGAAAATGAAACTACATTTTTATATCACTATTCAAACATCCAAACCAGTTTGGCAAGTAAATGACAACCGATACACAGTGTATTTGTAACAAGTCTTTGCTATCACTGCAAGAAGTGGTCACTATCCAACACACAGGATTAGGACAATTTTGAATGCGTGAATTACAATTTATGAGAAAGATTATCAATGTCACCAGGAGAGATAGAATGAGAAAAATGGTCATAAAAATATTGCCAGAACTACTAATTGTATCAAATACACAGCAAGACAATATGACCATACCATGATAAGACAACATAATCAACTACCACTATATATACGAGCCGTGCTCAAATGAAATCGGATAAAACTGCAACAAGTGAACATACGTGCGATGTGCATGATGACGTCATTTCTGTTGTAAACAGCACATACCAACCGTCAAGTGTGCCAAATTTCATTATTCTCTGAATCATAGTTTTCTCAGCAGACAGTTGAAAACATGGCGGGTGTGATACGTAATCCGTCCAGAGTTGATCAGCAAGCGGTGATTCAGTTTCGAGAGCTGAAGGATGTCGACCAGTTGACATTCATCGCAGAATGCAGGCAGTGTATGATGACAAAAGTGTGTCGAAGACAACAGTAAAGAACTGGACAACGATGTTTAAAGAAGGACGTGAGTTATTGAAAGATCTTCAGAGACCAGGTCAGGCGCATATTATTGTGTTAACAACAATTTGCATGCTGGTGTATAGATGTGTCTCTGATTTGACATCAGGTCCACACAATTGACAGCTGCAATATTTAAACCTGAATATTTAAACCTGAATATTTTATGGTACCTAAGTATGTACTTGTTTTGTATTGCTCTGACATGCCTTGATTACACTATTCATGGGATTAGATGAGGTGAAATATTGTTCTGTCTAACACCACTGGGGGTCCTGACCACTTACTATTGGTTTGCTCTTTTATGTAGTTTCTACAAGTCTTATAGAAGCCATGTGCTCCTTCTGGAGCTTTAAGGACACACGATGAGGTTAATGACCCAAACATCTTGAATAAAAAAGCCACCTATTCAGTCACATTGGGTGGAGCAAGACTAACGTCTGGCCAGGCAGCAAAATATACTGATCAGACATGTTAGTCAGGGTCAGTATAAACATACTGGCCAAGACCCTCATCTCGGCTCCATAGCGACCCTCATCTCGGCTTCTTAGTAGCCCTCCCTTGAAATGGGCTGTTTTCATGGCAGCCTGGCTAACGAGGTGAAGGATCGGCGTGATCCCCGTAGTAGTGAGTTACACGCATATGAAGCCAAGCATAGCACAACCGCCTGTAGGACCCCAGTCCACCTTCATCAGCATGCTCGGGATGTGAGGAAAGCTACTGCAACCTGTCACTTAGCGTCCTTTTCAGAGCGCACAAAAGAGTAACCTGTTCAGTCACAAATATTCATTAAGACAATGATTTCTAGACATTGTTATTAATTAAAAAAATCTTCAATCCAATTATCAGGTGGTACCGACGAATGCCCGTGTGGTACCGGGAAAATGACCGCTGAGCATCTGCTGCAGAACTGCCCGACATACGAGGATCAGAGAGAGCAGATGTGGCCATCACCAGTGGCAACACAAGACAAGCTCTATGGCAGTGTCGACAGCCTCAGGATGACCGCCGCTTTTTTCGAAAAAATAATGATTACTGTCTGACTGCGTACGATGAAGAAGAAGAAGACAATCCAATTATCAAACAAGAATTGCATTACCAAAGCAGCCTCACATGTCAAGCCTGGAACTTTTTCTGTGCCCAAATGATTAGCTTCAAATATGAAATGACTTAAGTCAAGTAACATTTGTAAGATAACATAATCCACTGACCTCATTGTCCATATCAGTGATGGCAGCACCAACAACTTTCTTAGCTGAGGATGGGGTTGACTCAGTTCCAAATCTCTCTGCCCGTTTCCTTTTCCTTTCATCTTCATCAACCTACAGATAAGACAATGAAGAATATGTTTACATGCATCGTATATTTATTGTCTAAAAATAATTATGTAGCTTTGAAAATATTTGATGTAGGTATATTTCTGTTTTTGTTTCATTAAAATATTCTATCTCTTCCTTTTCTGTTTAAGTGTAGGTAACACTTATCAGCTCACCCTCGTATATATATTTTCTCACTGTAGACTTCGCCTCTTCATCACAGCTGAAGCACTGGTTCTTCAAGCATTCCTTAAGTTTTGGGAACAAGTGAAAATCACTGGGAGCCAGATCTGGGCGATATGGTTGATTTGCATCTCTTGTTGCTGCACTTGTGTGAAGCCTGGTATTGCTTAGAGAGATGCAAGACTCCTGGCTCGGCAAAAGAGCTGACGAAATTTAGATGTTCGCAGAGCGTCATGACACCAAACAGTTTTACGAGGCACTGAAAGCTCTCTTCGGCCCGCAGCCCTCTAGTAATACTCCAGTTCGCACTGCAGATGGGGCACTGCTAACAGATAAGGTTCAGATTCTAGAAAGATGGGCAGACCACTTCTGCAAAATACTAAACCACCCATCGTCCATAAATGAGGAGGCCATCCGGTGAATGCCGCAGGTGGAACTGAACCTGGCGTTGAATGAAGTCATCACTGAGGAGGAAGTCGACAGGGCAATCAGTTCACCATCTATAGGAAAAGCTCCAGGAGCTGATGCAATACCAGCAGAGGTATATAAGACAGCTGGCCCATCCCTCACCAGAAGGATCACTGAACTCTTCTGTCTCATGTGGGCTGAAGGAAAAATTCCGCAGGAGCTAAAGGATGCCTCAATCGTTCACCTGTACAAAAGAAAAGGCAACCGCAAGGAATGCGACAATCATCGTGGAATATCGCTACTCTCCGTAGCAGGCAAGATCCTAGCGCGCTTACTGCTAAACAGGCTCAACAAACACCTTGAACAAAGCCACCACCTCCCAGAAAGCCAATGTGGGTTCAGAGCCGGAAGAGGAACAGTGGACATGATTTTTGCCACTCGTCAAGTACAAGAGAAGTGTCGGGAATAAAATCAGGCCTTGTACACCACATTTATTGATCTGACAAAGGCATTTGATACAGTAAACAGGGGAGGGCTGCGCATGATAATGTCCAAGTTTGGCTGCCCCAACAAGTTCATAACCATGGTGAAACAGCTACATGAAGGCATGTGTGCTCGTGTACTGGACAGCAGTGCAATCTCTAAAAAGTTTCTAGTATCAAACGGAGTAAAACAAGGATGTGTACTCGCCCTGACCTTGTTCAGCATAATGTTCGCGGCCACGATGACAGACGCCTTCAGATCACTGGAGCTTGGAATACCCATAAAGTACCGCACCGATGACAAGTTACTCAATCCCAGAAGAATGAAAGCCACAACCAAAGTGGCTGGCGACATAATCAGGGAACTTGTATTTGCTGACGACTGCGCTCTAATGAGCAACCCAGAACTGAACATGCAGGTTGGAATGGACCAGTTCTCTGCCGCATGCAAAAATTTTGGCCTGACCATAAATGCCAAAAAAACAGAGGTCATGTACCAACCAGCACCAGGCATGCCGAACACAAAACCAGAGACTACAGTCAGCGGGCAGACACTGAATGTCGTAGACAAATTCACATATCTGGGCAGCACGCTGTCGAGATCTGTCAGCCTAGACGATGAGGTGGCAAGCAGAATAACAAAGGCCAGCCCAGCCTTTGGTAGAATGCGCTCGATGGTCTGGGCACGTCGTGGCATCAGCGTCAAGACCAAACTCAAAGTCTACCGTGCAACCATCATTCCAACCCTACTATACGCTTGCGAAAGCTGGACTGTATACTCTGGACATGCAAGGAAGTTAAACCACTTCCACACAGGTTGCCTGAGGCGAATATTCCACATCCGATGGCAAGATTGTGTCACTGACATTGAGGTTCTCTCGAGGGCTAACATGCCCAGCATCCATGCACTGCTAGAGAAAGCACGACTAGGATGGGCCGGACACATCGTCCGTATGTCAGACGAGCGGCTCCCAAAAAAAGCTTCTCTACGGCGAGCTGAGAGAGGGATGGCGCGAGGGAGGGCGCCCAAAGAAACGTTTTAAAGACGGTCTGAAGGACTCACTAAAAAGTTGCCAGATAGACATCGACACCTGGGAATGTCTTGCGCAAAACAGACCTGACTGGAGAAGCACAGTCAAATCGGGTGTAGCTACCGGCAAAGATGACCGTGTTGTGAAAGCCCAGAGCAGACGCGAGACCCGGAAATCCCGAACAGCGGGAACACCATCACCTTCTACAAACATCATGTGCCCGATATGTAGCAGATGTTTTCGTGCCTGCATTGGCATATTCAGCCACATGCGCACCCACACCCAACAGGGAAATCTGTGACAAGGATGATGTCGGCGGTTCTCATCGACAACATCTTGTCAGTCTCGAGAGACAATGGACTTCACGCTAGATAGGGGACAGTCAGTTGTACTAGCTTACGCTGCAAATGTTTGTAGTCTGCATCTTGATGCATCCTGTCTTCCCCTGCCTGCAGACCAACACACAAAGCCTGCCTCTAGCCAGGTCTGTCTTTGGCAAGTTTCTCCCAGTTGCAGGTGTTCATTTCCAACGTCTTCAGGTCACTCTTCTAAACATCTTTGTAGCAGAGGAAGGGTCTAACTTTTTTATGCTTGTCCGTTGTCAGCTCTCCGTAAATGATATCTTTTGGTATTTGCCCATCTTTCATTCTGCACACATGACCTAGCCATCAAGCGGCGCTGGTGGAGGATCTAACTAAACTGGCAATCTTTGTACGGTCCAACACTTCACTCTATCACGTATGCGTCTCAGGCAGTGCATATGAAAAGCATTTAGCCTTTTTTTCATGTGAGGCACACAGAGTCCATGTTTCGCTGCCATAGAGCAGGGTACTAATCACACATGGTCTATACACAGCAACCGTTGTGGAAATGGTCAGCATGTTGTTATTCACACTCTCTGTGAAAGCCACACAAGTTTGATGAGGCCATTCCTAATCGTTTCTGCAGCTCTACGTCCAGTGAAAGGTCGTCGGTGATAGATCCGAGGTAGTTGAAGTGATTTACTACCTCCTTCAGATTTTTATAATTTAAGACAATGTCTGGAGGATCTGCACCGTGAGCCCTCATTTTCTTCTTTTGTTCGCTGATGATGATCACAGGATTTTGCCAGCCTATTAATGAGGATCTGTAATTTAGACCAACAAAATAAGTATACAACGCCTCTGAAATCTGCGACAGGTGAGATTATTCTGGACAGGAATATGCAAATGAAGAGATGGGGCTGAACACTATTCAGTCTTGTACACCTGTAATAACGTAGTGGAGAACTCTGCTCTTAACGAAATTGAGATTCTGTAGGTATTGCAGGAACTTGACAATACAAGATTTGGAAAAAGCTATCGAGGGCATATATATATATATTAATATATAGAGCATTTTACTGCTTTTACACATGTTTTGGATGCATAAATGTTGTCCTATGCATCCTAAAGATGTTATTTGATCAGACCTATGATCATAAATCTGGATTACACATAGATAGTCAACACAACCAGTTCAGACTTTTGACTGAGGATTAGAAGAAAGTGACTCAGAAAAGGACCCGATGACGCAAGTACCAAAAATGTTATCTTGCCACTCATTTTGTCTTTCAAATTAATGACATCTAATGCTTCATCATAATGTATATTTTTTGTATGGATACTTCGGGATCAAGATGCTGCAGTGGTCAGCGACCCATAGCTGACTGCTAGAGTCAGGGCCAGCGAACCATAGCTGCCAAGACCCTTCTATACCTCCACATAGTGATCCTGGATAACAGGCTGTAGCAGGGCAGACTGGCTAAGGAGAAGGGATCGAAGAGGGAATGCTAACCTGGTACTAAAAAAATGCTTGCTGAAGTCGGATGTGTTGGACCGAAAGGTGCAAATATTGCAGCCAAGCTGTAAACTATGACACAACACATTCCGTTCTCTGGACTACATTTTGCTACTTAAACCCTTTCAGAGTTTGGTAGTGGGAGATTGAGAACGAACGAAGAAGAAGTATGGATACTTCATGTCACAGATACTTTAATTATGTGTTACATTAGATTGTAATTTTAGCTTAATTTGTTTAATATTAATTTATTTGATTTCTAGAAAACAAAAAACTATTAGACATATGGAACCATGAACTGCAAAACATAATTCAGCAAAGTTAGCGCAGACTGGATAGCGTTATAAAAATTTGTATAATCTTACAGAGATATCTTGCAAACAATAGTGCCTAATTTTTGTAATGAAAATTGATGTTCAAGTATTACATATGTCAACAGATTTCACAAAATATTGTTGCAATGGGTACTGTTTTAAAGCTAGTATTGTAGATTCATATAAACACATGAATTTGGAAAATCCCCAGAATAACGAAACAGATATCAAACTTATCATTTGGCTTAGAAATTGTGATAAAAAGTCATGTTATTTTAAGGGCTCAAGCTGTGATCTTTTCTTAACCTCACATGTTAGTATTAATTACTATTTTGATTTAAATAAATAAAAACTACAGAATATCTTTTTAATACACAGACAATGTCATGCACATAGAAGGATGGCACGGGCTAGTGACACGGCTCACAACCTGAAGGTGCTGAGTTAGATCCCCATCACATAACCGGCCGTTACCCCGGGGAAGCAAACCCTTAGAGAATGCAGGAGGAAACAGACTCGTACATAAAATGCGTGCTGAAGTCGGATGCACTGGACCAACAGGTGCAAAATAAAAACCGCAGTGCAATGCACACCCGCCTTGGGGAATAGAGAAATAAGGCGAACGAAAACAAACAACAACGTACACAGATACAAACCTTGGATAATGATGTTGTTGATACAGCTCCAAAACGGTCAGCTCTTTTCTTCATTTGCTCCAACACATCCACCTATTATAAGTAAGAAGAGAGAGAGAGAGAGAGATGTTTAATCCTTCCTATTTCAGATACAATGCATTATATTTCACATTCCAGAACCTGGAAGATTAAGTGAAATAAACTATGACAAAACAGTATGTGACAGACCACAGCAAAATCAGCCTCAATTTGGGTTTGCTTCTTTAACAAAGTTTAAGCGTTAATAAGAGGAACTGAAATGCTAGTCCAGTCAGGCAGAGCATACTGACCAGGACGTCACATCAGGGTCAACACACTGACCAAGATCACAATCTTTCTTCCATGTCGCGTTCCCTGGAAACAGGCTATTTTCAAGACAGCATGGCTGACGACGTGGATCGATGTGATCCCCATAGTAGTGAGTGCCCCACAGATGAAGCCAAGCATACCACAACTGATTGGAGGACAGCGGTCCACCATCAACAGCATGTTCGGGATGTGAGGAAAGCTACTACAACTCACCACTTAAAGTCCTTTTCAGGGAGCACAAAACAGTAAACTTAATCATTGTGGGCATTAAACAACAACTGTTAATAAATTATTATTCTCACAATATGACATCCTGGATCTATTATTTTCAAATACACACAACTATCCAGCAAACTATTAATTGTAATAACTTATGCATACTATTTTGTGATACCATCATCTGGATATCTCAAAATGCTAAGTTTTAAGCTTGTGATGATGTCTGGTATTTCATTATGGAAAATATATTCAAAGTTTTAAACAAAAGTTCAAATCTACTGATTAGGTATTTCGAAAATCAATATTCCGAACTTCCCTGAAACATTCCACGAATGTGCTAATAATAACATCCTATACTATATTCTCCCCACTTACAGTTTGTTTAGGAGCATCACCTCCAGTCGATGGCAAACCAAACCTATACACAGAAGATAAAAACCAAACTATATTAGCTTACAAATGGCACATGTAATAAAAGGAAACAGTTGTATAAATACACTTGTCCAATGTGTGGAATTCATATGGCCAGATTTGTCACATTTTTCAAGCTCTTTATTAAGCATTCATCTTGTTTTATTTGAATACTGTAGGTATTGTTGCATTTCATGACTACAATTTTTGTTCTTCTTAAAAAAAAGTGATCCCTAACTTAAAAAAAATGGTTACAGATGATTACTTTGTAAATATATATATTACATGTTAAAAATAATGAAACACATTATCGTGTGATATAGATCTGTCAAATCATCCACCAACAAGCACTAAAGGTTGTACACTTTCCATGCCCAGTAACATTTTGAAAATCCATCTCTTATCTGTGCTTTAAAAAATATCATACCTCATATCTTACAACAACCTAACAATAATATAACACAATAAATGCAAATTTACAATATTACATACTTACAATTGATTAATGTAAACTTTAACAGTTATATAGACACTGTATCAATCTGGTAAGTTGTGAGTGCTTATGTGCCACTCATTGTATTTATTAATGACAAATATGCAAACCTCTGTGCTCTCAGCTCTTTTTTTGCATCAGTTGATGTCGCACCAAATTTCTCAGCCCTCATTTTCAACCTCTGGATTAAACAAAGTAGTAAGAATAAATCAATGCATCACATAGTCAGACCGAAAATAAAAATGTACACAGAAATCCAGGCAAATTGAAAATAAATAAATATTTTATCCTCCTACACTTGACCAAGCAATTTGTAAAACATTCCCATGGAAGTATCAACCTCCCACCTGATTGCTCTGGCTGATATACCATCAGGTCTGGTGGGCTTACAACCACTCAGAAACAACATGGCCTTCTGAATTTCATGTGCTGGGTCTCCTGCAATTAACTTGTAGGTCTGTATTTATCGTTTGAATATCAGCAACCAGTCGATTTAAAAGCTCTGAAAAATATTCCATCAACATCTTTATCTGCTCATTTGTATTGCTAATCAGTTATTCACCCTTATTTTTTAAGCCATTTACTTTCTTATCTAATTCTATTAACATCTTTGTGCTGTTGTACAAGTCTTTCATATTATCTTTCTCAGCAACATTCTCTGCCACTCTCGCTAACCCAACTATATATTTTCGCTTGTCTGTTCTGATGCACATTCGGACTTCCTTGTTGACCGCATCATAGGATTTCTGAGTCTTGCCTTCAGCATACCTAGTTTTCCTGCCGTTCAGATCTGGATTGTTCTTTTTTTTTATACTTTATCCTGGCTATTATTTCAGCTGTAATCCATTCTTTGTGATGAGGCTCTCTGTTTCCCAGAATGTTTCCACAACTCTAGATCCAGATATATTTTATCTTATGCCAATGTTCTCTTGTATCCTATATACCCTCTAGCTGTTCACACACCTGTTACCTATCTGATGTATCAGGAATCGCACATTGAACTGTTGTCTGTTTATAAAATTGCATAGCATTAAATTTCAACTTTATTTTGGCCATCAGAAGATGGTGATCTGATGATACATCAGCCCTTCTACACACTTTTAAATTATGCAATGAATATATGAACTTCCTATTTATATATACATGGTCAATCTGCTTTTCAGCCCAATAGACTGGAGATACCCATAGAAAGCCATGCGATCAAATTGCCAAAGAAGGGAGATCTCTAAAAATGTACATATTATAAGTGATAATAGTATCTGTACCTGGGCAAATATTGAATAAGATCATTATATAAATATTTAAAAAGACCATAGACAACAAGCAGAAGGATGAACAAGCAGACTTTCGACAAAACAGATCCATGGCAGACCAGACAGGAACACTGTGAATAATTGTTGATCGAGTTTAGAATGTAACTCACCATTTTAAATCAGATTTGTGAACCATGAAAAGGCCTTTCATAGATTAGACAGAGAATCACTCTGGAAATTGTTCAGACATCTTTGAGTGCTACTAAAGTACACCAACATTATTTAAGAAAACTGATGCAAATATGTGATGCCAGGTTATACACCCAGATCAGCTTTCCAAGCCCTTTAAGATAAGAACTATGGTTCGTCAGAGATGTCTCTTACTGCCATTTCTCTTTCTTATGGCCATTGACTACTGGATTATGAAGACAACTAACAGTTGTAATTCTATGGACTTTTTGTTTGTCAAAGCTACTTGATGATCTGAACTGAACGGGATCAAGATGCTGAGCAGTGCATGAGCTGCAGTGGTCAGCGACCCATAGCTGACTGCTAGCGTCAGGGCCAGCAAACCATAGCTGCCAAGACCCTTCTACACCTCCACGCGGTGATCCTGGATAACAGGCTGCAGCAGGGCAGACTGGCTAAGGAGAAGGGATCAAAGAGGGAATGCTAACCCGGTACTCAAAACATGCTTGCTGAAGTCGGATGTGTTGGATCAAAAAGTGCAAATATTGCAACCAAGCTGTAAACTACAACACAATGCATTCCATTCTCTGGACTACATTCTGCTACTTAAGCCCTTTCAGGGTTTGGTAGTGGGAGATTGAGAACGAACGAAGAAGAAGAACTGAACTTATTACCGGCTCTACTGTCTGAACTGAGCAACCAGCGCAAGATTGTTATGCAGTACATATCTTCTCATTGTGGAGTACCAGGTAACAAAAGAGCAGACCAACTGGCAAAGGAGGGTGCTGCAGACGAGCAACCAGATGTACCAGTTACATACCAACAGTAGATAAGGATGATAAATTCAATCAGACAGCCACCAATATTAACACAAGACAATTACCATTAGATGAACAGACAAGAACAAACTGTTGTGTTGCACCTTAGAACAGGACACAACCGACTCCACAGCCACATGTACACAAAAATGAAAATTTGTAACTCAGCTGTGTGTACATGCGGACAGGCACCACAGACTGCAGAACACATACTACAGAACTGCCCCAAATATAATATACAGAGAAAATCCCACTGGCCCATAGAAACAACACTGGAAGAGAAACTTTATGGACTTGTATGTGAACTACAAAAGGCAGTGAAGTTTTTACAAGAGACAACATTGCAGACAATGACATATTTTCAAGTGAACGAAAGAAGATCTGAACGTATGCTCTTAATTGGCTCTTCTGCCCTTTACCCACAACCCGATGCAAAATAAAGTAAATTTGCCTGAAAAACTATTATGGGTTTGCAAATACACCTGGCGACGAACACAGGCTTTGAGAATCAATGCTACTAAAGAAACATAGGTTGTGTTGTGTGACTTTCCCCCATATATTTTGGTAGGAGTATAGACAAAGAAGACACAGATATGGATGTCAGGTTAAGGGTACAGAAGAAAAGTTTCTTTCTGATGGAAATTGAAAGTAATGAAATTCAACACGAAAATACAAATCATCAACGCAATGTAAAGTGTGTACGGCAATAAACCACGGAGATCGATGAAAAATACGACGACAAAGGTACAGATCCTTCAAAAGTGAAGGATAGAGGGTTTGACAGGATCACTAATGTAGAATTGTGGGGTTGAACAGATCTGATACAGATCAACATGTAAAGAGGCAGCGATAACATTTGATATGACACACACAGCTGACAGTATTACTAGTCTCTGGAATCCTGATGGCAAGAGAAGTAGATACAGGTCTAGGTATTCAAGGGGAAGAAAGCTTTACTTTCAGCCCCTAAGGAAACCAAGTAATTCACTTTTATTGTTTTGAATTGTCCTTCATACTCAGATGCAGAAGGTTACACACTCTAAATTCAGATGGCTTGTGAAAGACTGGGTATGTGCAATGTCAATATCAGATCACCCTCTGCCATAGAGAAGTTAGATTGCACTGTCAGTCAGCTATTACTCTCAGTGTGGTTGGATTAAAAAAACCATAAATGCTTACCTCTGCTTCAGAAAACTTTGCAATCACAGCAGGTTTTCCTGCAAATGTAGTATCTGTTACACTTGGCTTAGTAATATCTGTCCTGCAAAAGTCAGGAAAATACACAACATTAGTGACAAATAGCTACAGTAAACAACCGTATGTATGTTCAAAATTCAAGATCTCCCTTTCACCTTCTATCACCCAGGGGTGCATAGGTCATCAACCAACCCTTGCCAAGCAACTCTATCCTGTGTAATCTTTGTCACTTCCTTCTAGCTTTTTCCTGTTTTCTTTACTCCCGCTGCCAGATCTCGTCTCTATGTATTCCTTGGTCTGCCTATTCCACTCCTTCCCTGGGGGTTCCACAGTCTGTCGTTTGTAACTTTGTAAAACCATTTTATACCAAGAATCCTTCTCACGCATCAGTTGACAAAACCCTGCAGTCTCCTGTTGTTGCCTTTGGTCATCCTCCAGGATTCTGCTTTACACAGCAGGACTGGTTTCACATTTGAATTAAAAATCCTTATTTTTGTCTTCCTTTTTATTTCCTTGGAGTTCCATATGAGTTTCAGCATTCCGAATGCAACTCTTGCTTTTTGTTTCCTTGTTTTTATATCCTCACCTATCCCTCCTTCCTTGTTGATGATACTGCTTAGGTATGTAAATACCTTTAACTCTTCCAGTGGCATTCCTCTCAGCCTGATTGGTTCTGTTTTTGCTGCATTGACCGTAATTATTTTTGTCTTTTCCTCATGGATCTTCAATTCGACGTATTTAGATGTATAATCCAGTTTCCTTTGCATTTGGTTTTGGGACAGAAGTGCTATATCATTCTCAAAATCCAGGTTCTCCAGCTGTTTATTCAAGGTCCACTGGATACAATTTCTCTCATTTGTTGTTACTTCCATAATCCAGTCCACTGCCAGGATGAACAGGAAAGGTGACAGTAGGCAACCCTGTCGTACCCCTGATTTAATTTTGAATGGCTCCGTGAGTTGTCCTACGTGTATAACTCTACATTGCATACTTTCATACGTCTGTCTAATTATGTTTGTGAGATTCTGAGTAATTCCATAGTGCCTCAATGGTTTCCAGAGTATATATCTGTCCAAATTGATGTACAGACTAGAATTCCATTCCAATGATTGCTCCACAATTATCCGCAATGTGGCTATCTAGTCAATGCATGATCTATTCTGTCTGAAGCCCGTCTGCTCATCCCTTATCTTGTTATCCACTGCCTTTTTCAACCTTCCTAATATTACCCTATTTAAAACCTTTCCCGGCACTTATAATAACATTATTCCTCAATGGTGTTTGCATTCCTGTAAATCTCCCTTCTTAGGCAATTTCCCCAGGTAGCCTACTCTCCAATCTTTTGGTAAGCTTTCTTCCTCCCAGATGGCACCTATCAAGTTGTGGAGCATGTTAGTAGATGTTTCAACATCTGCTTTTATGGTTTCCGGGGGTATCCCATCAGGTCCTACTGCTTTTCTGTTCCTTAGAAACTCTATTGCCCTTCTAATCTCTTCTTTACTTGGATTATCACAGTTGATCGGCAGGTCCTCCTCTGCTAGTCTGTTCAAAAGCTCTTCAAAGTATTCTACCCATCTTTTCGTTTGTTCTTCAAGGTCAGTTATCTTTCCCCTAAGTTTATTTTTGATTGGTCTACCTTATTGATGATACTTTTCTGGTATTTTCTTTGTAGCCTCATACAGACCTTTCTTATTTCCCAACATTAATGAAAAAATAACTACAGTAAACAATCGTATGTATGTTTAAAATTCAGGATTACATTTTCAAACACAAAAACAGCTCTATATTCTGCCATAGCAAGGAATGGAATTGAGAATCAGCTGACCTTTCTAACTAAATGCTCATCAGGCATGCACAGTGCATAAGCATCTAACAGCAAAAGCTGAAACTCCTGGCCTTCTTGTAGCATGACTGTTTATACTAACAGGAATAAGATGTGCTTCTCTGGTATCCTAAAACCACAATGCTCTGAGCTGATGCAGCCCTAAGGTATAGGTGGTAATTCAGATAGGAGAAGAATTTTACGACATTGAAAAAGAAATGTATAAAGGTAGTGTATTTTAATTAGCATAAATAAAAAACCTTTGTAACTTTTATTTAAAATACAGCAAATTCCTGCATACTGGTATATGCAAATAACAAACCACCCACTGAACTCTCAGAAGCTAGTGACAACTATGACACCATTGTCCACCAAAATAGATCATGGTTTATTACTTGGTGCAGATATGTATGCTTATGAGGACCAAATGTTGCAATTCTCAACAAATGTAGATAGTTATGCAAGCATCATGCCTCAGAATAACAAAAGATATGGCCACTGTGTGTGCCACATAGTCACATTGCTTGGTTCATCATTTGTGGTGAACAATGCTGCATGAAACACACAACGCATGGCTGAATTGAAAGGCACAGTGCCACGTTGAACAGGATGTATGTATGTATGTATGTGCATAAATAAACAACTTTTCTTGGCTTCAAAAAAGTGAAAATGTTAAGTTGCTCATACGTTATAGCCACCCCATTTGAAGAAGTTGTGTCTGACTTCTGCGTCTGTAATATTGGTTTTATTTCTTTTGCTGCAGGCTTTGCTGGTGATGCTGGTGTTGCTTGTGGTTCAGATGGTGTCTTGTTTGTGACAGACGATGAGTCTTCATCAAGCTACAATAATTTAAAAAAACAAAACAAGTGTCAATTACACATTAAACAATGTAAAGAAATGATAGTCACCCCAATGTTACATAAGTATGTGTCGTATTTTATGTGTGTGCACAAATACAGAAGCAATACAGGATGAAAATTAATTTGAGATGGTGTGAATATGCAAGATGAAGACAACATAGTCAGTATCTGCAATGGGTATATCTGCAAGAGAAATGCAGAGAACAACATAGACCACTGTTTCTTGCCTTCATCGATCTCACCAAGGCATTTGACCTGGTAAACAGAGAGGGTCTTTTCAAAGTATTGTCCAAAGTTGGGGCTCACCTAAACTGCTGAGCATGATCAGGTCTTTTAATGTGGGCATGAAAGGTACAGTGATGTATGACGGTCAGGAATCTGAGCCTTCGACATTAACAGTGGAGTCAAACAAGGCCGTGTCCTGACTCTGACTCTATTCTGCAGTTATTTTCTTTGCCATCGTGCTTTGGAACAGCCACAGAAGGGGTCTTCCCGCATACTAGGTCAGATGGGAGATTTTTCAATCTAACTAGACTGCGAGCAAAAAGTAAGAGAAGGGAGACTGTCATTCGGGATATGCTCTTCGCAGACGATGCTGCCCTGGTCGCCCACACAGAAGCTGAATTACAGATTCTCATAAATAGGTTATCTAAATCATGTGATCTGTTTGGACTCACCATCAGCGTACAAAAGACGAAAGTGATGGCTTAGGGTGCAGATCCTCCAGATATTGTTTTAAATTATAAAAATTCTGAAAGTAGTACATCACTTCAACTACCTCGGATCTATCATCACCGAAACCTTTCACTGGACGCAGAGCTGCAGAAACGATTACGAATGGCCTCATCAGCACTTGCCAGGCTCTCATGGAGAGTGTGGAATAACAACATGCTGACCATCTCCACAAAGATTGCTGTGTACAGATCCTGTGTGATTAGTACCCTGCTCTATGCCAGCGAAACATGGACTCTGTATGCCTGACACGAAAAAAGGCTAAATGCTTTCCATATGTGCTGCATACTTGGAATTTCATGGAGAGACGAGTGACAAACAACGTGTTGGACCGTGCAAAGATTTCCAGTTTAGTTACGATCCACCACCAGCGCCGCTTGTTGTGGCTTGGTCACATGTGCAGAATTGAAGATGGGTGAATACCAAAAGATATTCTATACAGAGAGGTGACCATAGGCAAGCGAAACAAAGGCAGACCCTTCCTCCGCTACAAAGATGTTTGCAAGCGTGACCTGAACACCTGCAAATGGGAAGAACTTGCCAAAGACAGACACGGCCGGAGGCAGGCTTTATGTGTTGGTCTGCAGGCAGGGGAAGACAAGATGCAGACTCTAGGCGAAAGCAAGGGCAACAACTGACTGCCCCCTCTCTAGAGTGAAGTCCATTGTCTCTCGAGACTGACAGGAAGCCAAACAATTAATATATAATTATCTCTTCATATGTGTTATTAATAAAATCAAGACATGAACTTACTATATCATCAATGCCTTGCAAGCTGTCTTCCAGAGCATCACCTGAAGTATCAACTAGAGATAACAAAAAAAACTATAGTCATGATTTTCATCAGCTAAACACATGACAAAAATTTAACATGAGCACTATGAGAAATAGCTGAAAGTTCAATAGAGGAAACAATCATTGAGCCACAGAATGAGGTTACAGAGTGTAGAAAAACAGTAACAATAACATGCGGAACTAGTGCTAGAGGAGATAAATATGTGTGACTGCAGACTAGAAAGAGTTTAGTTAAATAAATGACTACAAAAAACATTTTTAATGTATGTAGTCAATTCAGACTACTGAAATATCAAAGCCAGGATATAAACATATTTTTTCATTGAAGTCAGGTCTACAATAGTGCATACTCTCTTGATTGTTTTGGTCATTTAGAAGTATGGTATAACTAAAGCAATTTTTCCTGTTGCAGAAAGTATAAGAATAAAACTATGATAATACAAGTCCATTACATTGTTCCAGGGAGCTTAGAACAATTAGGATAACGTGAAACATAATGACCAAGACCCCAGCTCATGTCCCTGATCGTGCTCTTGGAAATGGGCAATATCAAAGACAATGAGGTGAGAATTGACACGCTTACCTCCATAGTGGAAATCTTACCGAGGAGCTGTGTATTACAATACAACCCGGAGGACCCTGGTCCACCTTCTCAAGTATGCTTTGGTATATAAGTTGAACAACTGCAACCCACTACCAAATAAAGTCACCAAGAGTTAACTCAACTCAGCGCAAGTTGCTTTGAACAACTATATTGTTCCAGTTTATAGAGAAGCTAAGCTTTATTGCTTTTATTATCTTTATTATGCTATAAAGACTGATGTAATCAGGTCACGCAGTATAGATCCTGTATTGTAGATGACATTACACAGATCAGTGAATTTATCGACACAGAAATCTTCTTTATTGAGTATGTGCCTGCTGCTTTTCCCTTCTTGTATAGTATTCTCTACTTCTGATCTGGGAATTCTAGAGCTGTCATTATACTGTACACTTTTCTGCTGCACACTTACTTATAAAAATTCTGCCCATATGTCTGATATAGCAAGATGTGTCCATTCTTGTTCTTAGCGTATCCTCTTCCTGGAGACAGCACAGCATTGTTTGAAAGTTGCTTTATTCCTGTGTCTTCTATTATCATGCATTTTGATTACATCGCTTTTCTTTTGAATGTCAGCACATAGTACATACCTCATTGTCCAGTGCTCTATATTCTGGAGTGCTTATGAGCTTTTTACTCTTTCCTTTCTTTAATTTTGCTTACAGTGTCCAGTCATTCACAGTTAAATTTTCTTGCTACTTTTTTTTATCGGTTGAGCATATTTTCTGTTTGTTTTTAAGGCAGTCCCGCTTAGTGCATATGTTCTTTTCTGTGATTTCTCTTTTATATTGTGTCATGCTTTCTGACAGTAGTCTTATCATATTTATTCAGAGATTAAATACTCTTTTCTGCACCCAGAAGTCTTTCCCTGCATCTACAGCCCTTGTGGAGAGGCCTATTATAGCTATGATACAGAAATTATAGCAACAGAAAAAGCTTGGTGCTGAATAATCTTAGATTTTGAAAGCGCCACTTCAATTCTTAGAAAACGGGATCAAGATGCTGAGCAGCGCATGAGCTGCAGTGGTCAGCGACCCATAGCTGACTGCTAGCGTCAGGGCCAGCGAACCATAGCTGCCAAGACCCTTCTACACCTGCACGCGGTGATCCTGGATAACAGGCTGCAGCAGGGCAGACTGGCTAAGGAGAAGGGATCGAAGAGGGAATGCTAACCCGGTACTCAAAAAATGCTTGCTGAAGTCGGATGTGTTGGACCGAAAGGTGCAGATATCACAGTCAACCTGTAAACTACGACACAACGCATTCTGCTACTTAAGCCCTTTCAGGGTATGGTAGCGGGAGATAGAAAACGAACGAGGAAGAAGAAGATTCAATCTGCCCTTTACTATAATAAAGTTAATTTCACTTATTATTAAAATATAAAAACATGGTCTTACCTGTGGCACCCAATGCTTCCCCAAGACGCTTGACCAGCTCAGCTTTTGTACCTGATACAGGTAGTCCTTTCTCCTTTAAAGCCTGCTTCAACTCAGGAACCTAAATGACAGATAATCAATGAAGTAAATGTGGCAATATGTTTTTTTTAAGTAAACACGTAGAAGTGTATTTTTATAACATATTTCGTGGGGATGGCGTGGGCTAGTGGTTAAGTGACACGGTTCACAAGCAGAAGGTGCTGGGTACGATCTCCATCCCAGCACCAGCCCTTACCCAGGAGAAGCAAAGCCTTAGAAAATGCAGGAGGAAGCAGACCTTTACATAAAATTGATGCCGAAGTTGGATGTACTGGGCCGACAGGTGCAAAATAAAAACTGCAGTGCAACGCACACCCGCCTTGGGGAATTGAGAAATAAGGCGAATAAAAAAAATATTACATATTTCAACTGTCCAAACTTGCAAGTTGTCTTATTGTTTTTCCCACACAAGAATCATCTTCGTCTGCAAGAATAAAAAACAATCACAGAAAATACTATTACACCCCTCGACCGACTAGGTTTCCCGTATGGTATTCAAAGAAGGACATATCCATCTTTTTTCAATTTAAATATGTCCTCCATTCACCTTAAAATGTCCTCCTGTATTGGTTTACACTGCTACACAAACAAAGAAACTGTCATGTATATCAAATATATATTGACAATTACACATGCTTTAAATAAAATATACCAACAGGAATTGGACTTCAGTTAGCTTAACCTGTCAGATGAACTAAGAAGAAACAGGTAAAAACTAGAAAAGAAAAGGGCAAACAAGTGAACAACTGAAAACAATGAAACCAAAACAACATGAAATGCTTGCTATCTGTAAGCAGGTCATCCACTTACCAACCACGCTAAGCTTTTAGTCTATAAAAAGCCTGGCTCCAATTAATGTTAATACTCTCTTACAAGAAAATCTAAAGAATAATAATCTTACTAGGTATCTGGGATAATTATGAAAGTAGTTAATTTTTAAAAACCCATTTCCTTACTGCTTCCCTTCTCGTTGCACTCCCTGTCTGCCTGCCAATCCATCAACTCCTCCAGCCGTCAACTCACTACTCTCTTCGTCCAACTGCTAAACTATTCCAGTACCCTCTTCCTGCCTATCTTTTTCTCCCTCAAACCAGCCATCTCTTTCCACTTCAAAAGTCAGAACGGTGTGGCCGAAACTCATATTGTCACGCAATCACACAGAGAATGTAAATGCCTGTCATTTTGCTTGACTACACATAACCCACAGATGACGCCATGATTTGATCAGGCAATCATATCTTTCCTGCACATGTCGGACAAACCGACAGACACAAAGACATTCAAGCAATAATATAGTAATACTTATTGGAATTGGTTGTCCGATGAGCTGCAGTGGTCAGCGACCCATAGCCGACTGCTAGCGTCAGGGCCAGCGAACCAGAGCTGCCAAGACCCTTCTACACCTCGACACGGTGATCCTGGATAACAGGCTGCAGCACGGCAGACTGGCTAAGGAAAAGGGATAGAAGAGGGAATGCTAACCCGGTACTCAAAAAATGCTTGCTGAAGTCGGATGTATTGGACCGAAAGGTGCAAATATCGCAGTCAAGCTGTAAACTACGACAACGCATTCCGTTCTCTGGACTACATTCTGCTACTTAAGCCCTTTCAGGGTTTGATAGCGGGAGATTGAGAACGAACGAAGAAGAATTGGTTGTCCTGACCACATTATTATTCTTATTATTTACAACAGCCTTCATCCTGGTGTCAACTTAATCAGAGTAGATGTGGAGTGAATTGTAATGGACAGTTCAAATTATTTTTCTACATACATAGATAGAACTGAAGTCCTAAAAGAGAATTGTGTCTAGTATAGTAGCCAAACAAGAAAGTGGTGAAAAATTTTTTTATTTTCAAAGTGTCCTTCTTCGTACGCTGTCAGACGTCAACTTGTATTTGTTTGAAGAAAGCAGCTGTCATCCTGAGGCTGTCGACACTGCCATAGAGCTTGTCTAGTGTTCAAAGTGTCCAACTCAACACATACAGATTGTTTGCAATGTTCAGGGCACCAAGACACACAAAAAAAGGGTCCAGTTCAGTTAACATTACTGTCAACCTGTGCATCTTCAAGGGCATTAGCCCATAACTCTTGTGCGAGCTGGACTCGAGTAGTGCTATGTTTTTTGGTTTTGTGCTGGTCTCATCTCGGTTTCCAGTTTATTGTGTCTCGGGTTGTCTGGTGGATAGCTAATTTGTTTGTTTTAGGATTGCAAGCGTTGTACTGCTCGAGTGTATCTTGCTATCTAGTGGGTCTGCCGGGTGGTCTTTTTTTGCCGTGTGGGCACCACAGAGTGGTTGATCTTTCCTTCTGACTACATGGCCAGCCCAGCGGTGCTTTGAGTTGTTGGCATGATAGACATCCTTGACGTGCGACAATGCCTGGATGTCACTGTTGTGTAGGCCCATCTGGCAATGTTGCTTAAGTGATAGGCCCATGAGACGGTATTCAAGCAAGGCATGTGTTGTCCTTAGCTGGTTCTCCATGGGTTTTGTCAGAGACCAGGTTTCACTTCCAAAGCATATCGCTGGTAGGACCACTGAGTCGAATATGTCTACTCGCAGTCTGGTGTCTTTTACCATCTTTATCGAGTTAAAGGCGGCCCAGTCTGTTCATCGGCGCCTGGCAATCTCAGGCTCCAGGTTATTCTCCATGTTGTGGAGACAGCCGAGGTAGATGTATTTGTCAACATCCTCCAGTAGTGTATCGTTTAGGGAAACGAGTTGGCCCCGCAAAGCAGTTGCGTATAGCTTTAATTTTTTCTATATTTATTGTGAGGCCCGATTTCTTGCCCTCCACTTCCAGAGATGTATAGTATATAATGTATTAATTGCACATATTTTATAAGCAAGGATTAACGTTGAGAGCTTTAGATCTACATAATGTTTGAAACATTATCATGATTAGTTCAAACCATTAAAAATAAAACTGAATTTCTTTTAAAATTATCCGCTATGGCCATGACACTGGAATTTTTCTCGATGCGATTGCTCTTCAACATACAGAAAGTAATGGCAGTCTACTGTACAGCACAGCACACCTGCCAAGAAACTCATAACAGCCAAATGAAATAGTACTAGTACTACACGGATGGCAAGCTACTCGACCCCAGAAGAATGAAGGCCAAAACCAAAGTGGCTGGTGACATAATCAAAGAACTTGTATTTGCTGACAACTGCATTCTTATCAGCAACTCAGAACTGAACATGCAGGTTGGAATGGACCGGTTCTTGGCCGCATACGAAAACTTTGGCCTAACCATAAATGCCAAGAAAACAGAGGTCATGTACCAACCAGCACCAGGCATGCCATACACAAAACCAAAGACTAGTCAGCAGGTAGACACTGAATGTTGTAGACAAATTCACGTATTGGGCAGCATGCTGTTGAGATCTGTCAGCCTCAACTATGAGGTGGCAAGCAGAATAGCAAGGGCCAGTACAGCCTTTGGTAGAATGTGCTCAATGGTGTGGGAACATCTTTGCATCAACATCAAGACCAAACTCAAAGTCTACCGTGCCACCATCATTTTAACCCTACTCTACACCTGCGAAAACTGAACTGTATACTCTGGACACGCAAATAGGTTAAAACACTTCCACACAGTTTGCCTGAGGCGAATATTCCACATCCGTGTGTCACTGACATCGAGATTCTCTCGAGGGCTAACATGCCCAGCCTCCATGCACTACTAGAAAAAGCACGACTAGGACGGGCCAGACATCTTATCTGTATATCAAACGAACGGCTCCCAAAGAAGCCTCTCTACAGCGAGCTGAGAGAGGCAATGGCGCCCAAAGAAACATTTTAAAGATGGTCTGAGGGACTCACTGAAAAGTTGCCAGATAGACGTCGACACCTGGGAATGTCTTGTGCAAAACAGATCTGACTGGAGAAGCACAGTCAAAGCGGGTGTAGCTACCAGCGAAGACCACCATGTTGCAAAAGCCCAGAGCAGATATGAGACCCGAAAACCACGAACAGCTGGAACCCGGAACACGATCACCTTCTACAGACCTCGTGTGGCTTTTAATCAGCAGATGTTTTCGTGCCAGCATTGGACTGTTCAGCCATATGCGCACCCACACTCAACATGGAAATCTGTGACAAGGATGATGTCGGCGGTCCTCATCGACTACGATGGACAGCTATTATTAGTACTACTAGGCCTAATAGGTTGGTTGATGTAAGAAGTCATGTTCTGCAAAGGCAAAGGGCATGCTACTTAGATCTACTAGTTAGACTAGAGCTATATATATATAATACTACCTCACTTTGTCTTTACTGTTACAATATTATGAATAGACTATTCAGCTATTCATCTTTGTATTTAGTCTATGTAAACAGAGAGTGGTTTTATTTGTTAGATCTACTATAGCATTTTTATGATTTTATATTCTTCATATTTGTACAGTATATCTTCTTCTTCTTCTTCTTCGTACACTGTCAAACGTCAACCTTTATTTTTTTGAAAAAAGCAGCGGTCATCCTGAGGCTGTCGACACTGCCATAGAGCTTGTCTAGTGTTGCCACTGGTGATGGCCACATCTGCTTTCTCTGATCCTCGTATGTCGGGAAGTATATGACAAATTATGTTTAAAATAAGAAAATTATAAGAAATTTGTAGACTAGATATTAGATATACTAATACTGGCACATTAGCCTCAACATTTATATTTTATGTAGATCTAATTTCTAATTATGAAACCGCGTAATAACGTGGTTTCAGTATTAAGTATTATTATGCGTATGTTATGTATTGTATACTATTAGTGCTTAAACTAATTAGACCTACTGAGACTATGGTCATTAAGACTTCACTAGTTCAGAAGCAGAAAGATGACAACTGAAAAGTCAGAAAAGGGATCAATTTTCATTATTGATTATGTCGTCGATCATGGAAACTATATCATATATGAGAGAATATCATGAAATCGCAGTGAGTCAGTTGACTCAGCACAATTTTCCTGTTGTTATAACAATTCAATGCATGCGTGCGATGTGACTCAGTTACCTAGGCCAGGGTCCGTAAGTATCATTTGTCATAGTTTAACTTTTAATTTTTGTTTTGAAACAGTCGAATGACGTGTACTAAAGTGTTAACATTGTCATTATTTATGTGGCAAAGTGCGTGATATCTTGTTGCTACTGCTGACAGAACGTCATATAAATGGGAAAATAATATTGTTGAAAAAAGTAGAGAAAATACAGTCAAATATTACAAACAATTTTATACCTTCATCTTCTGCAAGTCCACATTTCCGTCCGCCATTTTGAGAAATGAGCGTTGGCTGGGGAGTATTCGTTGAATGCAATTCGCCGATATAATTCAGAAATCACAATATTTTACTTCCTGTACGTCTGGCGTAATACTTCTTGTGCTACCTAGCCAGGTCTAGACGAGAATTGTTGTCCACAACTTTGTGTCCCTAAAGATTATTTCCTGTTGTATTCTTGACATTTATTTTAAGCTCACAATGTCAAACTGCTGAGTATTTACTGTATAGCTTGTTGGAATCGTGTTAGTAACCAGAAAGTGTGTTTTAACTTTCGTGACTTTCCAAGTCTGCCACTCTCAATCCACACAAAAAGGCGAGACATTTCATCTTTTATCCCCTGTATGCCAATGTGGGAAGGAAAAAGGGGGGGGGGTTGTTCTATAACTTTTTGTCAAACCCATCTGGGTGACCAGGTTTGTTATTGCACGCCTCACTGAACGTGGACCATATGGGCATGACAGCTCTAAAAATATCTTTAAATAGATTACAAGAGTGAATAATTCGTTCTCCCTTGGGCATTTAAAAACTAGAAAAGTGGATGGTTAGCTTGCTCTTTGCTTTAACTGGTATCAACTTTTCAAAGAGGTACGACGAAGGACTGGACAAAAACTATACAGCTTAAACATCGGGGTGTGAAGAAATACGAAAATATGATAGATTTAGAGACTTCAAACATCGTACTGATTTACAAATGTCTTAGACAATGTCTTTTTAAAAATATAGTCATTTTTCACTTCAGTCAGAGTATAGAACCATCGGTACAGTTGGTCACAATTAGGAAGTTTGAGCGGAAACACATCTTATACTCGTGTATTAATCGTTTCTGTCTGTAGCCATCTGTTTTACACGTTCAGGTTACTTGTATCGTGCACAACTTACTTTGGCCCCCTTTTGGGACAGGCATGGGGGTGCAGTGGGTCTATTCTTTCCTCCCAAATAATGGGTCACAGGATCCATTCATGGAACCTTGACAAGGTATTTGGTTTTATCCTAGTTATCCACACGCCCCAGTCCACGTAGCTGTAAATGATGCTTGATTTACTATTAGTGTGGGGCGGACTTCGAGAAAGTAGATGGCCTCACTATCCCATAAGACGCTGAAACATAGTACAATGAAGTCTCTTGTTATTGTAATTATTTCTAGCATTTAAGATATTATATTATTTTCCCTGACTGATAATCCTGACATGAAGAAATATGTGTGTGCTATGTATGTATGTATGTATGTATGCATGTATGTATGTGTGTATATATATAAATATATATATATATATATATATATATATATATATATATATATATATATATATATATATATATATATATATGGCAATGAGACATGAGGTGCCTGCGCAGAATCCGGGGGGTTGGGTGACAAGACAAGATCACCAAAAGCATAGGTGTTGGAGAGAACAGGCACTGTCACACTATTTTCCATGCTTAGTCTTCGAAGGCTCTGATGGCTGAGACATATTAGGATGATTAATTATGGCAGAATACCAAAACATCTTCTTTATGAGGAATTACAGTTGGAGAAAAGGTCTCGGCGTCGGCCAATACTCCGGTACAAGGATGTATGCAAGTGGCATATGAGTGATGCAGACATCGATTTGGAATCATGGTAACAGGACACCATGGATCGTGTTACATGGAGGGGCAGGATTAATCATGGCATACAGACAAAGGAGATAATGATTGCTGATATGCTAAAGACTCAGTTTTTGAGAAGCCACACTATGCGATGCCGCAAACGGTCCTGACTTTCTTTGCACTCACTGTGGAAGACGCTTCTCTGCCCGGATTGTTCTTACGAGTCACATTCGTTAACGTCATGGACTGTAGTTACATACTTTTTTTTCAAAGCACAATTACTATCGTCTGACAAGACATAAAGAGCCAATGATATATATATATATATATATGGCTCATTTCTTCTTTACAGACGCTTTTAAGCGTGCAAAATCTAATTTGATAGCACTTTTGTTTGGCAGATTTCAGACAGGCACACGTTACCGTTGTGAGTGCAGGTCTTGGATATATGGTTACATTTATTTTAGCACTTTTTTGTTTGCTCACTAAAGTGTTTTTTTTTTACCGTTTCCTTGAAAGTCTCCACACTACATAGTGTTGTTTTCCATGCGAATCAATATTCAACTATCACCTCCCACTTTTGAAAGTCTATGGAGAAGTCTTTCGTTGAGGTCTTATATATATCTTTGTAACATTGGTTTACCTCCTACATGTCTCCTCCCCTACGAAAGTTCAACGAAAATCACCTGTTTGGGTAAGCGGATATATATATATATATATATATATATATATATATATATATATATATATATATATATATATACATATATGTGTTTGTGGTTTTCACTGTTTATGTTATTTTTGCTACCCATCTTTTGCATGGTCGGCCTTGGCTTTGTATCTGCATAGCATTGTTTTATGGGGAATGCTATCTGGTGTTTGTCGTGTCACGTGGCCAAACTATTTGGTTTGCTGTCTCTTGATGAAGTCTAGCAATGGTGTTGTAGCTACTTGTTTCCTAATTTATTCTTTTCTGATTCTATCCATTCTTGTTACTCCAAGCATTCTGCGCATATATGTATATATATTCAGACAAACTTCTTACTTTTTCACTGGCAGTTCTCTATTTCATTTTAAATTAATGTGCTTACAGTTTATTACGCGTATGATTATTGTTTTACATGTCCTGTCTATATTTCAGATTGATAAAATGTTTATAACTTTCTTGTTTTTTACCTTGGCGAACGCATAAATACCGTATATAAAGCAGAAATATTAATCTGTTTGCACGTATGTAACTTCTTAAATGATTGTATTTACAAGAAATAAAGCTTAGTTTTAAATTATTATCAAATAGAAACGGTAATCGTGACAAATGGGCAGGTACAAAATGAAAAAGACGCAATTATTATCCTTTCACATGTGTGCATCTGTTGTGCAATGTGGTTTCACTTCATTCTTATCAGGGGACGGCGTGGCTAGTGGTTAAGTGACACGGCTCACACCCAGAAGGTGCTGGGTTCGATCTCCATCACAGTACCGGCCGCTACCCCGGGGAAGCAAACCCTTAGAAAATGCAGGAGGAAGCAGACCCTTACATAAAATGCATGCTGAAGTCGGAGGAACTAGGCCGACAGGCGTAAAATAAAAACGCAGGGTAACGCACGCACGCCTTGGGGATTAGAGAAATAAGGCTTACTAAAAAAAAAATAAAAAAAAATCATTCTTATCGCATTAGATCGGTAAGACGAGGGACTGCCACCTTGGGAATTGTAACTAGGGTGATATTAGATTCTGGAAATGGGGTGGAGGTGGCTGGAGGAACATATACTAATACCTGGCAGTGTTATTTAAAATGGAACCTCCAGATGGGAATAGACGGCGCAAGTCCTGCCGAGAACGGATGTGTCGGATCGAAAGGTGCAAATATCGCAGCGAAGCTGTAAACTAGCGACACAACGTTCTCCGGACTGCATCCTGCTACTTGCAAAGCGCTGTTCAGGGCTTGGTAGCGGGAGATTGAGAACAAAGAAGAAGGAGAAGAAGACGATACAAGTAATATATGAGAATTGACTTTTCACTTTACGCTGAACCCATATTTCTTGTGTCGTCAGACTTGATCGATTTACACAACTGCGCTAAACAAGTGGGAAATTGAAAACGTATCACGTCAATCTTAACTAACAAATAAACGTTATTTGGGACACATTATCCGTATCATTATTACTATCGGTCTGTCGTCAGTGTGTTACTGTGGCCTGAAATAATTATAGAACTATAAATTGGAAAATATTGTGTAAGAGACGTTTAAGATGATTTGGGCATGGGGTCGGTACCACATCACGTGGTTTCTATAAATCGCAGGAGAAAGACATTAAGATTTCTCTACATTTGCAGACGCGAGACACGGAAATCCCGAACAGCGGGAACACCATCACCTTCTACAAACCTCGTGTGCCCGTTATGTAGCAGATGTTTTCGTGTCGGCATTGGCCTGTTCAGCCACATGCGCACCCACACCCAACAGGGAAATCTGTGACAGGATGATGTCGGCGGTCCTCATCGACAACGATGGACAGCTATTACATTACATTTACATCCTAAGGCAGATCGAATCGACTAAGCCACTGTTTGTTAGGATAGTACAGTTGACATATTATTACAAGAGTTGGTCTATATACTGTTGATAATATACGTTATAGCAGCCTACACTAGAATATCAGTCTCGAACCCGCTCTACGACAGCAACTGCGTTAGGCCTGCAACTACTTTTAATTAACTAATGATTACTTATCCTTAATGTTCATAATGTTTGAGAAAAGATGATCATTTTCTTTTTGGTTAACTTAACTTAAATTAACGTCATTTATACTTGTTTTAGAAGACTGCAGAGTCTGTATACAGCCAGTTTTTCATAGGGTGGTTAACCGATGTGCGAGTCCCTTTAGCACTCCGCATTGAATTTTTGAAAATTTTAAACATTTTTCAATTTTGCAACTTTCAAAAATTGTAACTGTTCTGTTTGTTGGTCATTAAATATGATTTTCTTGTGTTTAGAGACACAATTGAATAAAGAACTTGTTGATGTTATTGTTGTTGTTGTGTGTTTGTTAGTTTCTGAGATACATGAAGAAGAATTCTTGGTGACTTAACACAGGTTTATAAGATGATCAGAGGAATCGATAAATTAGACTATAACAAGTTTTTTAAAATACAGCCACCTACAATAACACGAGGGCATAGCTACAAGCTGATTAAAGAGAGGTCCAGGTTAGATATTAGGAAATATTTTTTTAGTCAGAGAGTGGTGTCTGCTTGGAATGCATTGCCAGGGGAGGTGGTGGAGGCAGGGACAGTTAAGGCGTTTAAGAATAAACTGGATGCGCATAGATTTTAGAGCAAGGTGATGTAAATGTAACTGGTTGTATACAGACTCTGCAGGGTCTTCTAAACCAGTATAAAGACGTTAAGTTAAGATGAATGTGACATTTTTTGAAAATTTTTTTAATATTTGGACTTTCCCGGCTAGGCCTTTTGACAGCGTCACGAGCATGGCGCAGACAGCGGCCTGCCGCGTGATAAAGGTTTTAATAGACTCAAACAATAGAGCTAAGTAGACCCACAGGCAGTTAGATACCATATATGATGCTCTTGTCTATCCACTTAAGTAAAATTTAGTGACCAAACATATTTAACGATTTGTCGATAATACACTAGTGGAATCTCGGGACAGTCCCAGTTGAAATAATGCTTGAAAAAATATTTTTCTCCCTTAATATTCTACTTAACGATTTTAGCACATGTTATCGATACATATTGCCCAAGCGACTGATGTTGAAAAACACTTTATGTATTCTTCAATTACATCGAATCAAATATTATGTCATCTATTATCGAAATCGGGTGTGTATGCAGACATTGCAGTTACCACCGTATAACCATTCCTTTACACTGTTTTCACCTCTCGAGTGGCTTCGCGCGGTCTTTTGATTTCATACCATCACTCAGTGGCCAGATTAAAATTTGATTTTTAATCAGAACTCACCAACCTGCTCACCAACCTGTGTGCTAGTGATTCCGAACACTAAATTTGATCCAATCAAACGGACCAAATTGTGCGTTCACGCTGGTTTGATTTCATTGTCATTGCATGCTGTAGGCCACTGTGGCTTCGTCAACTATGCTCGCCTAGCCAACATTACTTGCAATTTTCTATACACATCCGATTTTAATGGGACTATCATGCAGAATACAGTGTTCCGGATTCCTGATCAGTACACTTACCCAAAGGGCATCCAATTTACAGTTACATGGTGGCTGGCGTAGGCATATATATATATATATATAAAGAGAGAGAGAGAGAGTAATGCTGCAGTTGGATAAGAGTAGTGAAACTAACGACTCTGCTCACGCCTGGTCCCGTGATCAGAAAGGAATATGGCAATCCTGAGATACAGTCTCGGACAGCAAATTAAAAAAAACATACTAAAAGGAGACATGGTGAGATGCTTGCTTCTAGCGCCTTACAACAACATTACTCCGGATAGATGGGCATCCAAGACGCAGATGGCAATTCATTTAGGAGACGAAAAGCTCTGACTTTAAACCATCTTCTATCTTGCAGAATACTCGGTGATAGCCACAGGATATGGAATGCTAGCACGAATTGTGCAAAAAAAAAATGCGTATCGAAAAGGGATGTCTTGAGAAAACAGGCTAAGATACCTCAGTAGTACTTTAAATAGATCACATCATATCTTAGACTAACACAAATACAGGACGAACATATAAAGATGACAACAAGAATATTATTACATGTTGTTGCCAACACATCAGTGCCTGGCGTCTTTTTCTTTTCTCCAATTTCATGTCCAACAACCACGTATTTCACTTGTCACTACCAACGTTCCCAAAGATGCCTTCGAGTACCACTGTCGTCTCAAGTTATAACAGCGACGGTGTGATATTGATCGAACTTTACTAAAGGGCGCTGAAAACGGAAATAGTGCTTTAGAAAATAGAAATACAAATTTCAATTCTGTGTCTTGAATTCCAGAAAATTTTTTTTCGAACTAAATGTTGTTTATTGATAATAACATACTGATAACGCATTAAAAATGAAGTCTCGAGAATTATGATACATGAGATCATGTTAATGAAATAAAACATAAAGTTGTGAGTGTTAAGACTATGCAGATTGGGATGATATAGTTACATATACGAATTTAATTTGACAGATTGTGCGTGGTGTGTGTAAGCTTGGGCCCCGAAAGTAAATGATGTGGTATTAGAATCTGGCATGTGAAGCCGGGCAGTAAACGTCAATGCCAGGAGGACAATGCTGGAATGTCGGATAATAAGTGACAGTCGACGAGAGGACACGGCGGCAATAGAACCACCTCAGCGTCGTACAAACATACCATACACATATGAATCCATACAATGGCCGGCATGTATTGAAATAACTTAAAGAACTATATATCTGAGGTTCATAGAGGCGTCTCTTCGCCAATATGGAAGGCAAACTCATTAAAAAAATAAGGATTGATTTTATATAAAGTGTATATGAATGCATGCGAGTATGTGTTTTAAAAATATAAATAGAGATATATGTGAAAGTGGTTAAAAAAGGGAGAGGGGGTTGAATGTCAAAAACGCATTTTGGAAACATGGAATGAACTTTAACAAACTGATATCGACAGCACAAACATCTGGGGATGTGTTTCAGCATAAAGAGAAAACTTTGAACACGAAATAGAAAAACCATTTTTGTCAACTAATAACCGTATGTTGCATTTATATTGGCTCCAATCCTTCTTTTCCCTTACTCAAACTGTACATGTATGTCCAGGTGGTACGCAGCTCAAGCTTGCTGCCCATGACCAGACGAGCGGCAAGCTGGTTGATTGGTTTCTAATGCCCACATTGGGTTGGTAACCCTTTTGTGCGCCCTGAAAAAGACGTAACTTGTGGCAGATTGCAGTAGCATTCCTGGCATCCCGAACGTGCTGATGAAGTGGACCGGGGTCCTCCAGATTGTTGTGCAATGCTTGGCTTCACCAACGAGGAGGTCAGGTGAGGGTCTTGGCTAGTATATTTCTCCTGACCCTGGCTAACATTGTCTGACCAGTGCATTATGCCTGACCAGACGTTAGCCTCATCGTCCCCACGGCAAGCTGGTCAAAGACAAATCGTACCCGGTTTGCTTTGTAGAGCGGCTGCACACACCACCGTGGTATTTGTCCAACTCCTTTCAAAAAACGATATTGGGAGGTCATTGTCCCTCATTCGACATATGTATTAAACACCAGATAGCCACAAGATAACAATTCTGCGCGCCTGGACGGTAAATTCACTTCACATACTACAACCGGCAGGTAGGTGTGATGATTGTAAAGATGAGAATGTCACAACCCGAAATTCTGCATGAAATTCCTCTCAAACTTGTACATTATTTAAGATGTTGTTGCGAATGCCTACAATGAATAGTTTTACTCTTTTGTACGCCCTGAAAAGAACGTTAAGTGGCGGGTTGCAGTAGCTTTCCTCACATTCCGAGCGTGCTGATGAAGGTGGACCGGGGTCCTCCAGGCAGGTGTGCTATGTTTGGCTTCATCTGCGTGTCGCTCATTACTACGGGGATCACGTCAATACCTCACCGAGTTAGCGGAGCTGCCATGAAAACAGTCCGTTTCCAGGGAGGACTACGAGGAAGCCGAGGCGATGGTCTTGGCCAGTATATTTTGCCTGACCCTGACTACCATGTCTGATGAGTAAGTTGTGCCTGGCCAGACGTTAGCCTTCCTCCTCATTATTTAAGATAAACATTACGAATCATCAGCACCCACTTTCACAACAGATCTGGCTTGGCTTGGCTTCGTTCATTTTCAATCTCCCACTACCAAACATTGAAAGAGTTTAAGTAGCAGAATGTAGTCCAGAGAACGGAATGCGTTGTGTCGTAGTTTACAGCTTGACTGCGATATTTGCACCTTTCGAACCAACACATCCGATTTCAGCAAGCATTTTTTTAGTACCAGGTTAGCATTCCCTCTTCGATCGCTTCTCCTTAGCCAGTCTGCCCTGCTGCAGCCTGTTATCCAGGATCACCGCGTGGAGGTGTATAAAGGTCTTGGCAGCTTTGGTTCGCTGGCCCTGACGCTAGCAGTCAGCTTTGAGTCGCTGACCACTGCAGCTCAGCATCTTGATCCCACAACAGATTTGACGTCCACTATCTCTCTTGATTTCACGGACGTTCACATCCCACTCCACATATTACACTGTCATGCATTTTGTTATCTATATAGAAAACGTGCGGTAAAGTTATAAAAATAAATTTACACTGCCATCGGAAATACAGTACCGCATTGTAGAAGGTTGAATGACCCGTGCCTTTCATATCTAATTTGTCTACCCTAACTATGAGACAGATCTTCTGTTTTGGCTGAGTGGACTGAAACGTACCGTAAACAAGGCTCGGGCCGTATTGCTGTTGTGAGAAATAAGCAATGTCCTTTGGACGATCAATTATCACTCGTACATAATTCGAACGGACAGGTACAAATTCAGGAATAATACATTTTTGTTCGCTCGTGCCCAAATGCTGTGAAACATGGTCGCATCGCAATCCGAGGGTGCGTCCAGGCTGTCCACCTCGGGGAATATAAATATCCCGGTTTGAATTAAGGGTGAAGTGGCATACAGTTACACGAGACAAGGAACTTCTCCAGATGTATACAGATGGATGCACTGGTCACGTTTGGCTTTAACCATCTATCGTTAACACATTTACCATTTGCTGCTGTCCGTCGTGGTGGGGATTAAAGTGTATCTTAGGGTTGCCAATGAAGACCCCTAGCTCCTGCAATCGCCGTGCAGTGTGTAAGCTAGAATTCTTATGTTGCCTTGCTTAGTAAAACTTAGGAATTAAATGAGTTCTAAAATGTGTCTCTGGGCCAAAGATGCAGCAGTAAATGAGCTGACAGCAGCCTGCGACTCTTAGCTCACTGATTGCATCAGGTTCAGTGACCCATAACTGACCAAGACTATATTCCGCCTCCAATTGGGGGACATGGAAACAGATTGCAACCATGCAGTCTGACTATGATATTAGACATTGAAGAGAAAATGCAAAGTCAGTTCATAAAATGCCATGATGAAATTAGATGTGTCAGGCTAAAAGACAGGGATATCGCAGCTTCGCTGTATACTACAACATCACAAACGCCATTTTCAGGAAAAACGTCGAAGAAGAAGAAGATGAAGAAGAATCTGTGTCTCGAGTCTAGAGGGCTAGTATGCAAACCGCTCGGTGACGCCTCTTCAAGCATGAGAAAATAAAGTCGATTAGAAAGGGCTTTTTCATATATACACAAACAAATATCTACACACTACATTCACAGTCTTTGACATAACATATAAATACCGCTATGAAATTAGTATAGCATATGAACATGTACTTAATTACTAGTATACTGAAATACGATGTAGAAACGTATATATAACAATAATATTCTACCTAGTATTCTGAAATGAACCATGGCTGAATTCTGAATTGTCTGTATTTAAAAAGAAATAATATGATGTTTTTGTGTATTTGCATGTGTATGTGGTGATTTTTGGTTACTGTGTTCAGTATAATAGGTCTTTCAGCGTCTAGTTGTTGTTTAGTGAGATTAGCTTCGATAATGTGGTGCAATAATGTTTACGTAGGTGTGGCACTTGTGATCATAGTGACTTTTCTGTAAGGTAGGCTCATAGCAAGCACTGTTACTAAGAGGATTGTCTAATATCCTTTGTTATATAAACTTTTCTAGTTTTTAGGCAGGGGTCACCAGTTTCATGTCTTGCGATCGTAGATTCTCTAACTAGAGTTAAGTACGAAGTTACAGCAGGTGAGCCTACAGGGTGATAGACAAGCTCTTTACCTACTTTCTTTGGGAGCAAAAGGTTATATAAGGATGTAAACTAGATTTAAAAAAATGGAAAATGTAAACAGAAATAAATAAAATCATGACCAAATGGTCATAATAAACTATTCGACGATGCCAAGAACGAAGCGTTGATCATAACTATTGACCTGCAGAATTCAACATTTTTTTCAATATGAAGAAACTGTGAAACGTTTGAAACAAGAAAATCACTGATCCAGGCAAAATATCACGCGTGAAATGGTGCAGGTTCTGAAAGACTTTGTCCTGAATGCTGAAACAAACCCATTTAACAACGTTTATGAAAAAATTTATTCCATAATTTATGTTTCAAAATTTTTTTTGATAGCACTACCATGGCAAACAAAGAGAACAAAGTGTGTAGAACTTAGAACAATAAGTTGTATGCCCTATCATCAACATACTTATGAATTATGCTCCGAAAACACAAGTTTTACCTGATAAAATAGAGGAAGAGAAGAGGAGGATAAGCTCTTGAATTTCAATTAAGTGCTACAAAAATCTGCGTCTCATATTTATTCTGACATCGAAGTTCGGAACCTGGCATCTCGGCAATTAAGGTATGCCTGTTTTAAACTGATAGAAGAACGAAGAGAAAGAAGAGTGTCTAAATCCATATATCTGAATTGGTCAGATGGCACTCATTAGCCTGAAATCAGCTCGCCCAGGAAATTGAGACCTCTGACCTCAAACCACCTCCAGACAGACCGATCACGGCTTTTGATGATGGCAGTAGAATAATTAGAAAGAAGAAAAACTTCTGTAGGTAATGAGAAAGTAAGTGGCGATAATTGCCGAAGACGGATGTGTCGGACCGAAAGATGCAAATATAGCAGTCAAGTTGTAAATTAGCGACACAACGCATTCCGTTCTCTGGACTACATCCTGCCCCGTCCAGGGCTTGGTAGCGGAATGTTGAGAACGAACGCAGAAGAAGAAGAAGTTGTGATAACAATTGCGCAGACAAGTATGTTTTAACCATTACTCATAAAATGTGCAACAACACAAAGCAAAAAATCCTGCAGGACAGGGGCGACCGACCCCAACCAGGCACGTCCACAGGTGGCGGATATTTGAACGACCTCCAGATATGGAGCGTTAGCTGCGATATAATCCAGGTATAATAACTGGGCGAATTCGAAGTCGTGGACGAAACGGCGGTGTATTCTAGCAGGATGGGGTGCGATAACAGGTGGCACTGCTTTCCCCACTGAGGTACCCCATTTGTCCTAGCAGGTAAGAGCTCCTATATGCTCTAGCCACGGGAAGGAAACCACGGTAGGCAAACCAACCTACTGCCTTGCAGGTACCATCGGGAGATGGAAAGGTTATGGAAGACAACCCAATACAGAAAACTCAACCCTACCTGCCGAAGACGGAGTGTGTCAGCTATGATGCAGGTACCGGGAAAAATAAGGGCACACACGCATCAACAGGATATGGTCATGCGACAGTCTACCCTATCGTCATGGTGTCGCTCTTACAAGTTACATACGGGGAGGAGCGGTGCCGGGCCCCCAGCCTCGAGGATACCCACCCAAGCAACCGGGGCTTCTGCCAACATAGTGGTCAGGGGGAGGCAGAGTAGTGCGACTGATCAACAAACAAGGAACCTAAAAGTGGTACAATGTAATGCAGAGGGCGCGAGAAACAAGAAACCAGAACTGCAAGAATTCCTCAAGGAAAACGACACCATCATTTGTTTCCAGGAAACACACCTAAAAGAAACTCACCAATTTTTCATCAGAGGATATGAATGTTTCCGTCAAGATAGGGAAAAAAGAGCCACAGAAGGAATGATAGTACTAGTAAAAAACTCTATACCAGCAGTAGAAGCAAATAGATCTGGACCAGATGAATTCGAGTAAATAACAGTTAAGATAAACCTACCTAGTGGAGACTAAATGATAACAAACTGCTATAGTCTCACAGCCACTCTGGCAATACACAAGGTCAAAACCGAAGAGTCGAGACATCTCATGGTGGGAGATTTTCCCATAGCTGGGGATATGCAACGATGAACCAGAAAAGTGAGGAGGTAGAAGATTGGATGATAGAAAATAAACTCATCCTAATAAATAGGCCAGACGATAGGCAGACATATTACTCTAGAATATGGAGAAAAAACAATGAGTACTCCGGACCTTGCGATGGCAACGGACGACCTTCTACGGCTAATAGCAAGAACAGTCAACAGCCAACTGCATGAGAGCGACCATTCCCAATAACTTTAAGAATATGTAACATGCGACAAACAGATAACAGATATGCACCCAAGCTGGAATTTCAAAAAATCAAACTGGGCTTTATTTAGAGACAATGTAAATAAACTGTCAAAAAATATCCCATGCCAAAATTTTAAACAATAATGTCGCCATCATGACGGAGACTATAATTCAGGCAGTAAAGAAATTAATCCCACGTGGAGAACTAAAAAAAACTATAAACCATACTAAAGCGATAGACTAGGGTAAATCCACAAAGAACTAAGCGAGGCAAGAGATGATATGGAAAAAAAAATCCTTCACTAGAAAATATAGGGAAACACAGCAACATAAAAACACATTCATAGAGCAAAAGAAGGAGGAGATCCAAAGAAGTTGGAATGAAAAGACTGAAAGCCTCAACATGGACAGGGATACAAGTAAATTTTAGAACCTGACAAGAGCCTTATTTGAAGAAACCAGAGGGAGCCATAGGAAAACAGCCATTTAGGAAAATGAGAAACATCATACAGGGAAAATGGCAGCAAACATCATGACTGAATTTTTCACGAGAACGCAATCTAGAAGTTAAAAAGGAGATAAAAGAGAACCTGAAGACACAGAATGAGGACCCCTGCATGACGACATAATTAAAAATGGTAGAATTAAACACTGCTATTCAGAAACTGAAAAACAAGAAAGCTCCAGGAAAAGGTGGCATCACAAATGAAATGATTAAAAACATACATCAAGGGACAAAAAGAAAACTCCTGAAAATATTCAACAAATCATGGAGCCAGTGGCGGGAAGCTATCATTATCCCCATCAGAAAATAAAAAAAAATTACAAGACAAGAAAGGAAAGCTATAGGCCAATACGTCTGCTGAGCTGTGTTGGAAAAGTCATGGAAAAAATGGTAAACGCAAGACTAATAAAACATCTGAAAAAACACCAACTTCTACTCAACTCACAGTCAGCCTTTAAGAAAAACCGCAGCACAGAAGACGAACTAGTGTGCCTAACCCAAGAAATAGAAAATGCTTTCTCGGATAAGAAAAAGAACTTGCGGTCTTTGTGGATATGGTAAACGCTTTTGACAAGGTATGGAGAGAAGGACTCCCCCTTAAACTATTACATAACAAAATGTAAAGGAGAATGCACAGCTGGATACGAGACTTACTCCGATACAAAACAGCAAGAGTTTTGTATTAGATTGATCACTGAGCCATATAATAACTCTCCAACAAGGCGTATCCCAGGGATGAGTCATCTCTCCTACCCTCTTTATCCTGTTCATTAACGATATAGCGGAAAACTCCTAAAGAAAGTACCCCGTGCCCTACACGCTGACGATTTCGCAATGTGGAGTGCTGCAGAAAAACTACCAACAGCTAAAAACAGAATGCAGACAGCATTGGACACTGTTGGAAAGTGGGTTACAGGTGGGGGATTGCAGATTAACATCTCAAAGACATGCTTCTCTCTGGCCAACACCAAGGAAGAAACAAAACAATCTAAATGGCAAAGAGCGTATACAAGAAAATACCCCTGTGTATCTCGGAGTTAAAATGGACAAGAGACTCACATGGAGGGAACACATACAGGAGATAAAACAAAAAGAAGTCAGAAAACTATCCCGTATGAAGAAGCTGGCCGGAACAAGCTGGAGTGCAAATAGCAACATCCTTAAGCTGGCACAATCAGGTCAGTATTTGAATACGGCATGGCAGCTTGGACCACAGCATCAAAAACAAACACGGAACTTCTAAATAAAATTCAAAACAGGCTTAAGGATAATAACAGGAGGAATAAAGACTACACCAGTCCAGACAATGGAAACATATACAAATATAAGACCGCTAAATACTAGACGAGAGGAAATAGTGCTGAAACATAGTGAAAAGATGCTATACATGCCTGATCATCCCATGCATATCAAACTGAAACATCCAGTTAAAATAGGCTAAAGAGAACCAGCTTCATCCATATATCCAACCACCTACACCAAAAACATGGAGAACTAATTCCCAATCATCCTGCAGAAATAGAAAAGCTTATCAACTCTATAAAGAGATAAGCTACAAAATAAATACCATCGCAATAAGTACAGAGATACCAGGAATCAGAAGAAAAGACCACTGCAGCGTCGAGCTGAAAACTTTAGCTCAAGCAATGATTGAGAAGAGCTATAATACCAAGGAATGGACACAGATGTACACAGATGGTTCAGCAGAGGGGGCATGTCGAAACGGTGGAGGAGACATATTCATAAAACATAAATCTGGAAATATAACACAAGAGGCCCTCCCATCAGGAAAGTCGTCCACAAACCTCAGAGCAGAATCGATGGCCCTCATGCGAGATGCGAGCACTGAATACTTGAAACAGAAAAGCAGCCACCAACAAAAATAGCTGTATTCACAGACTGCAAAATGCTATTAGAGACAATACAAAAAACAAAACAACGAACCACTGTTATCAGAGATCAGAGCAGAACTGGGAAAATTCTAGATCCTCAACAAAAGCGCTCCAGTGGCTACCCTCCCACTGCGGAATCACAGGAAACGAGAGAGTTGACGCTCTAGCAAAATAGGGTAACAAAAAGGCACAATTTAATCGTTGAGTACCACACAGATAGATCAAGAACATAATTAGAAATCAGTATATACTCCAATGGAGACAAGACAGAAACATAAGCAGTTCACCAGACCCAATTCACCAACTCAAAAGAAATCAACAAACTACCTTATTTCGCATGAGAACTGGACTCTGCATAACAATAACCGAGAACCTCACAAATGAGAACAGCACATTTAACACATGTTTGGTTTCATAATCAAATATTAATTGTCTATGCCTTTGTCATTGGTTTCATTTAATTCATTACACAAAACGGATGTACATTGGCAATGCTAAATAGATAAGTTACGAGACATTTGAGACAACACCGGATGAATAGACATTATATTATGTTGTTGTTTGCGAATGACCACAATGATTAAGTAACTATTTTGTGCGCCCTGAAAAGAACGTTTAGTGGCGGACTGCAGTAGCTCTCCTCACATCCCGAGCGTGCTTAAGAAGGTGGACCGGAGTTATCCAGACAGTTGTGCTATACTTGGCTTCATCTGCGTATCACTCCCTACTACGGGGATCACGTCGATACCTCACCTCGTTAGCCAGGCTGCCATGAAAACAGCCCGTTTGCAGGGAGGGCTACGAGGAAGCCGAGGTGAGGGTCTTGACAAGTATGTTTTGTCTGACCCTGACTAACATGTCTGATCAGTATATTTTGTCTGACCAGACGTTAGTCTTCCTTCCCATTATATTATATTAACTGAGTGCTTACATTTAAGGATGCTAAGGTCTCTGTCGATAACTGGGAGATACGTTAAAAACACCTTTTGTTTGTTGTCAATACGGGAGAGGAGGTTAATGTCCGGTCAAGCAATACATATTGATCAGATAAAGCTAGTCAGGGTCAGACAAAACATATTGATCAGATAAAGCTAGTCAGGGTAAGACACAATTTATTGATCAGACAAAGCTAGTCAGGGCAAGATAAAATATATTGATTAGACAAAGCTAGTCAGGGTCCGACAAAATATATCGATGAGACAAAGCTAGTCAGGGTCAGACAAACCACGCTGACCAAGATGCCGCCTCCTAGCCACACAGTTTTTCCTGGAAACATGCTGTTTCATGGCAGTCTGGTTAACGAAGTGGTAATAAGCGAGATCCTTTTAGTAGTAAACGACACGCAGATGAAGCCAAGCATAGCATAATGAATGCTAGAACACCAGTTCACTTTCATCAGTACGCTCGGGGTGTGAGGTAAGCTGCTGCAACCCACCACTTAACATCCTTTTCAGGGTGCACAAAAGAGTACAATTACTTAACAAGGTCATTCAACAACAACAACAACAACAACAACAATAACAACAGCAACATTTCTTTTCAATCGCGATCTCTAGCGGGACTGATAGAGACCTCTAGTAGGGCGCTAGGCTTCCACGGAACATTGGTTGAGAAACATATGCATTATATGTGTATGTTTCTGTGCACACGTGCTTATGTCTGTGCGTGCGTGCGTGCGTGCGCGTGCGTGTGCGTGTGTGTGTGTGTGTGTGTGTGTGTGTATCTACGCGTACCATTTGTGCTTTTGTCTTCCACAAAATCACATTGCCCATCACCATATTGTGGTAAATTTCGTGTCTGTTGTAGTTTCATTTGCCGTACACGGAAACTGAAAAAAATAAATAAATGAAGGACTATTTAGCTAACGAGTAGTCAATCTCTCTCTCTCTCTCTCTCTCTCTCTCTCTCTCTCTCTCTCTCTCTCTCTCTCTTTCTCTCTCTTTCTGTCTTATTTTGCTGATCTCTAACTTCTTTATCTCTGTTAAAAAAATCCAATATATCTCTCTCTTCTCTTCTCTTCTCTTCTCTTCTCTTCTCTTCTCTTCTCTTCTCTTCTCTTCTCTTCTCTTCTCTTCTCTTCTCTTCTCGTCTCTTCTCTTCTCTTCTCTTCTTCTCTTCTCTTCTCTTCTCGTCTTTTCTAGTCTCTTCTCTTCTCTTCGTTTCTTTCTTCTTTTCTCTCCTATCTTTCTTCTCTCCTCTGCCCTCGTCTCCTCTCCTCTCCTCTTCTCTTCTCTTCTCTTCTTCACTTTTCTCCTTCTCTCTTCTTTTCTCTTCTCTTCTCTAGTTTCCTATTCTCTCTTCTCCTCTTCCCTGCCCTCTCCTCTCTTTTCTTCTCTCCTTTCCCCTCGTCTCGTCTCCTATTCTTTTCTTTTCTCTTTTCTCTTCTCTTCTCCTCTTCTCTCTCCTCTCATCTCTTTTCTTCTCTCCTTTCCCCTAGTCTCTTCTCTTCTCCTTCTCTTCTCTTCTCATCTCTTCTCTTTTATTCTATCTTCTCCTCTTCCCTTTTCTATTGTTCGCTTCTCTCCTCTCCTCTTCTCTTCTCTTCTCCTCTCCTCTTCTCTTTTCTTCTTTTTCCTTTTTCTTCTTCTCTTCTTTCCTCTACGCTCCTCTCCTCTCTTTTTTTCTCTTTTCTTTTCTCCTCTTTTCTCCTCTTCTCTCCTCTTCTCTTCTCATCTGCTCTCTTTTCTCTCTCTTCTATTCACTTCTTTTCTATCTTCTCTTCTCTTCTGTTCTCTTCTCTTCTCTCCTCTCCTCCACCCCTCCCCTCTCCTCCCCTCCCCTTGGCTCCATTCTCTTCCCTTCTATCTCCCTCAAACGCCTCTCCCTCTCTTTAATAGAGTCGCTTTCACTCTTGACATCCCATTACACTAATGGGCTGCCGTAACATCATTTTATAGACAATAAATCCTGACCTCAATCCCGTTAGAACGGTAATAAAGTCGGTGTTGACCAGTCGGGCGTCAAAGGCTGACCTTGTTCGGATTTCCAACCTTCTTTTAGGTGTGATTGACAGAACCGACTTTCCAGGGTGAGTAAAGGCCGCACATCGCCTCCCCATCTCACCTAAACTTAATTGTAATGTGTTAGAACTCTCTCAGAGATCTCAAACTAAAAGCATCCAGTAGGCCGTACGAGGACAAAGGTTAACGGTTCCCATGGTCGACTGCAGACAAAAATATATATCATTTAAAAATTATATTGTACGAGTAGAATGTAAAATGTGAATTTGCTGAAAACAAATCATATATACCATTTACTACTTGAAAACGTATTTGCTCATTTGAAGTAAATGTGTGACACTTAGCTAACATTGTTTTGTCTCGCACCAAACACATCGATGTGAGATTTGATATCATCAGAAGACACTAGTCAGTGTTGCTACCAATTTGCTCACCTGTCAGTCTTGGTCTTAATGTTGTTCTATGTATGATCAATGGCGGGAGAAACTGCTCAGAAATATAATTGCTACAAAAGATTGCAGTAATCTATCTCAGGTCAGGTCATCCCGTAACCGGTGAGGTCGTTGGGGCACATATGAAGACATCCTCACAACCCCACGCCACCCCTCTCTGTCAGATGCCGCTGCCTGTGACTCTTCTGGTCGGAGTCTGGTCCATTCTTTTATGTTGTCCTCCCATCTCTTTTTGGGCGGGCCTGTTCGTCGTCTGCCATGCACCTTCCCAGGGAGGATTGTGTTTGCAAGACCACTTGATCTCGATATGTGACCGTACCAAGTGAGTTTCCTTCTTTTGACAGTTGCCAAGAGATCTTCGAAAGGCCCTATTATTGTTGTAATTCTATCTCGTATTTCCTCATTTGTAACTCGATCTTTGTACGTGACGTTTAACAGTTTTCGGAAACATCTCATCTCCAAGGCCTGTATCCTTCGTTGAAGGTCAGCTGTAACTGTCCACGTCTCACACGCATAGAGGAATATTGACAGGACTAGTGTACGCATTAATCTGATCTTCGTGCGTAGTGCTAACCGTTTATCTTGCCAGATTTTGTTAAGCCGTGCAAGCGCCGCTATTGTCTGTGCTATTCTGGCCAACACCTCACATTTTCATCCTTCATCACTGACAATCGACCCAAGACATTTAAAACGGTCAACCACCTCGAGTTCCTGACCGTTAGCTTTTATCCTGCTGTTGAAGCCCGTGGCGTTGTTGGTCATTAATTTTGTCTTTCCAGCGTTTATCTCCATACCATAGTCAAGAGCTGTTTCATCGAGCCTTCTAACCCATTCCTGGAGTTCTGCTTCTGATCCCGCCAACACGTCAATATCATCTGCAAAACGAAGGTTGGTAATTGTTCGGCCCCCTATCTTGACAGTACCAACGTGACCTCCAAGTGTGTCACTCATAATTCCTTCAAGGAATATATTGAAAAGAGTTGGAGAGAGTGTACACCCCTGTCTCACACCAACTGATGTGCGAAACCAGTCCACTCGCCTCACATTCACAAGAACTGCCCCCTAGCGACAGAAATAAACTCTGAAAATTAATTTCGGGGCAGAAACTTATAGAATTCTGAAATGCCAATGCCCATATCCATCTGTTCCAAGACAGTTTTGCACAGAAACTTCTCAAGCTCCATCTGCACATGGCCAACTGTAAGTCTACAGATGGTCATGATCTGTATGTACTCAAGAGCGCTAGCAATTTCCACAGGAAACGGTGTTGACAAAAATAAGAAATTGTGATTCCAGGGCTTTAATATTTTGAAATCTTGACAAACATTTGCATAAGCAAAGCAGAGATTATATCTGCACTTTCCTTCGAGTTTGATTTCAACTTTCTCAGAATGAATTCAGTGGAAGAGTGAACCAAGTTGACAACAGTCAGCTGTTTATGTCACAAAGTCAGCTTGATTGATTGACTTCATGCAGTCATACATATGTGTTACCACTATCTATTTATCTTGGAGTTTCAAATTCAATGTGATCGACTAGATCTGTTAAAATAGCGAGGTTACAAATACAGGTTTAATAACGGACATGGGAAACCTGCATGTCTTTCATTTTCTACAAGATCGCAATGTCCTTCCCAAGTGAAAAAAGCGCATCAAAACATTTCCGCGTCCCAGCCAACTAACATCAAAGTGATAAAAAGGTGTCCATAGTCACATTCAGTATTTTATATGAAAGAGTTGCTCTGTCTGTGATTAAATTCTTTTGAACGCATGAAAATGACAATTTTAATAATGTCCATAACTTCCTTCATGTGTAGTTTTTATTGCATAGAGCCCCGTGGTACAGATATAATGGATGATTGTAAAGTTATTCAGTGTTACTAGGAGACCATTCAGTTTTGTCTTTATTAACCCAATAACATCAATTCTGGTGAATCGTCGGTTGTCACGGATACGAGTTTATCGTGAAGTAATGCAGCCTCTTCTTGATCGAAGTCATGAAATATGTCACGTTTGACTGTGGTACCATTCAGCGGTATTAAGTGTAGCAACTCTTCAGTTTTATTGAAACTGACATCTAGACCTCTCATGAATACTACACAATGAACGGTATCAGATATATCTATATTATCGTCAAGAACTATTGGAAATCTTTCTACGTTTTTAGACTTTTGAATCAACTGTTCCATTACATGACTTGCTAGGTGAGTAAGGTTGCTCGTGAAAGTGTACACACATTAAAATGTTTCTGCCATGATGAACAAGTGTACGGCCGTTAAGGGTTAGACCCAATATTAAAGAGCTATGCTGAAGTCTGGATGACAAACTGTTGACGTGACTGTCAGTTGGACGAAATTAAACACATTAGTGTTTCGCCTTTACTGTGTGTTCGTTCAATGCCTAGATTTGTACCTATGGCCATATGGAATTATATTGTTTGTTAATTTTTTTTCTTTTTAAAACACTGATTTGGCATGTGCTGCTATACAGTCAAGTTTTTGACGTATTATTGAAGTGTAATTATTGATCGTTACTTTAGATAATATGTGGCGTAAACTTTGTAATATTCCAGCGTTGCCACTATCGTTTCCAAAGTATTGAAGTCAATATCCAGCTCCGTAGACTGTTCCATATTCGTAAAACTCCTATTTGCGAGGATGAGCTAATCGAGAAGTTTTTAAAATTATGGTGGATATCCCTTATGGAATGGAGGCTTTGGGCACACTTTTTAGAGTCGAAAATTGATTAACCATCTAACCTATTTATTAGATGGATACAAGCAACTATTTACCAGTCTATTACATCATCTGCTTTAATATCTGTGTCTGAATATTATCAAATTTTCTGAGCGACCAATGAAGTCTCCAACCACTATTCTATTGCAGATGTCTACTACCATTCTAGAAAGTAATAGAGCTTTCGTTGGTGGACCATACATATCATAGATAAGGAAGTTGGTTTTATTTTTCTGTTTTAATTTTTTTCTTTCTTTTTTTTTTCTTTTTCTGTAATGTTAATTCCTTTGGTCAATTGTCTGGTTATTGGTTTTCAACATCGGCCTTGATTTTTACTCTGCTACATATTTGAGAAAAATGCAGAAGTGAAGACCACTATTTTTCGTGTTCGTGATCTCAAAAAGGCGTTCGGCACATTCTACAGACCTGGTTTATGCAAGGTATTGGAGTACATTGACTGTGTGTTTTCTCTAACCCTCTTTGGCATCCTCTTTGCAGTCTTGCTGGACTATGCCCACATTGGTGCTGCTTGAGATGTCTTCATTCGTACAAGATTCGATGGTTTATTTTTCAACACAGCTCACTTGAGAGTCAGGACAAAAAACAACAAAACTTATTCTCAGAAATCAACTCTTCGCTGATGACGCTGCCCTTGTGACATATAATGAGACTACCCGGCAGTCCCTATTTAACAATATGGCCAAGGCTTTTGAACTGTTCTATTTGTTTATAAGTGTTACATAGACTCTAGTTCTAAGTCAAGGAACTACGACCTCAATAATCATTACTTTAAGCGATAACCTAATTGTGTAATAGCAATAATTCTGCTATTTGGTGTCAAATGTCACTAACAAAATCAATGGTGGACAAATTGAGAGTGACTCAGATTTCTCTTGAGAGACACTTGGTCAGAATCACTCTCTGAAACTATAGTATGCAAAATCTAAATTTTGACATAATACGAAAGTCCTTAGTGAATGATGCGGTAATCTATGCAGACAAGGAAAAACACACATGTCAATTGGGCACTCACATGTTGCGACAAAACAATGGTTGATAGAGCATGCCGACAGCTATCTGGTACCATCGAGGCGAAATGAGACCACGGAGATGACCTCCAATACGTTGGTCAGACTCCCTTGCTGTTCAAAACTACATCCGAAATGCTTACCACTAACTCGACATCTGTGGCTCATGTCATGGTCCGGTAGAAACGAAGTTGAGACCCGCAGCTACTCGAGGAACGACTCATTAAAATCAAGACGATCATCAAGATCAAAATGTCACAGATACCATCTTCCTCAAAGAAGAAATCAATACACTCATAGGGAATGCAGTTACTATATTTGGAAGGTTATTCAAAAGAGTCCCAGAGAATACTAAATTTACGCTGCAAATAACTCAGACAAATCGGGTTTGATTACTTAGCACCTTGCTGTATGGCTCAAAGTGTGGACCACATGATAAATAATAGTAGCCGTCCATCGCAAGCGATAATGACAACAGCAGTCTGACATCTTGTGTTGCACCTCACCAGCGAAGATGACAACAGCAGTCTGACATCTTGTGTTGCACCTTATCAGTGAGTTCGGAGATGGACGTATAGTCCAATTCTGGAAAGGAAAATCCTTCCACATACGTAGAATATAATGTCAGAATTGAACATGTGAGTGTCAGTTGTTTTGTCTTTTCGCAAAGTGCGTTTTTTCTATGCCTCGGAGGCCCGGCGTTCCTTAGTAATGGAGGTTCCTCTGATGGTGATTCTATGCAATGCCTTGTTGTCCTGTGCGAGGCATTCCCATGCGTTTTCATCGATGCTGAAGCGTGTCAGATACTTTGAGGGGAGTCTTTGAAACGCTTATTTTGGCCACCGTCTTGATACAGGCCATCTATCAGCTCAATAGTTTCATATCAATCAAACATTGGCTGTGGAGATTCTGTTACTGACCTCACAGTCAATAATAGTATCCCTGGAAAGAATGCAGCCACGGTATGTGGACCACATACTTGAGATACGAGAGGAGACCCAACATCTGCCACCTTCGTTGCCTACGTAAAATAATGAAAATTAATGGAAGAACAAATTCAGCAACACAAAATAACTGCATCGGGCCACGCTGCAATTCATCATTGACACACTCAGAAGTAGAAGTCTGACGTGGCTGAGACTTGTGAGAAGAATGGAAACAACCACATAACCAAACAGGTGCTTTCTGGTGAACTTTCGGAAAGGAGACCTGTAGGTAGACCAATGTTAAGATACATAGATATCCGCAAGACCTCAATGAAATATTTTCCATAGACTTTCAAAAATGGGAGGAGATGGTGGAAGATAGACCTGCACGGAAAACATTATATAGAGAGATTGAGACTTCCGATAAATATATATATATATATATATATATATATATATATATATATATATATATATATATATATATATATATTACTCTGTGTGTGCGGGCGTGCGTGCGTGTGTGTGTGTTGTGTGTGTGTGTGTGTTTTGTTTTGGTTTTTTTTCTCTCAGTACTAAGGCCAAGTTTGTAATTCAAAAGTACTTGACATTCTGGCGGTGAAGGTACTAATTCATAATTTAGAGAACATATATATATATTCACACGAGGGGCGCTCCGAAACTAAAACCGCCTATTTTATTATGGTGTCCCACGACACCAGAAGTGGATTTTCGCAGAGTGGCAGTAAAGTTCGAACCTTCCCGCCAACATCTGTAAAATTCTCTTTCCGTCCGACAGGTGGCAGTTGCGTTTTAAGCAAAGGTGCGTAATGAAATTTCTCAATGCGGAGAAAGTTGCACCAATTGACACTCACCGACGCTTGCTAAACGTTTACCGAGACCAAACAGTAGATATCAGCACTGCGAGGCGGTGGATTGTGCCTTTCAGCAGTGGCGAAAGTGAGATGAAAGACAAGCCACGTTTCGGTTGGCAATCGCAATTGGCAAAGCTGATGCTAGATTTGCTCGCCTCACAATGCGCGTGTTTGGAAAAACCAGAAACTGCCAATTAAAACCAAGTCCATAATGTACAGTGCATGTGTCGTCAGTACGCTTCTATATGATAGCGAGACTTGATCAACCTATGCCAAAAAAGAGCACAGGCTATGACTCCTTCGATCCATTCTTTTAATTATAAGCAGGAACAGAGTGATAAGTGCAGAGGTGCACTCTCGCACCGGTCTCCCAAGCATGTACACTCTCCTTAACCATCTAGGACTACAATGGCGTGTTCATGTTAGTCACTTGAAATATGCTCGCATTCTCAAAGATATTTTTCTATGAACAACTGGTGGATGGCAAGAGAACAGTCGGCCGACCACATTTGAAGTTTAAAGAAGTGTGTAAGCATGATATAAAGGCCCTGGACATGAGTTTGACATCCTGTGAAGATGAAACGGCAGACCGATCCAAGTGGCGATGTACCCTGAAGTACCCTTACGTTTAGTGTAAAGAAGCGCTTGCAAAACAGGAGGGTGAAAAGACAACGCTGCAAGGAGTAAGAAACAAGAAAAGCTAAGTACATATTTTGTGTTTACCTCTCCAAGTCGTATCATCCTATTTCCAGTCATTCACGAATGAAAGGGGTTACTACTACATTTAAACATGTGTATCTTGATATATACGAGGTAGCTTCCCAAAGTTCCATGAATTAGTGAATTATATAGACATAAGTTACAATATAATTATCTACACTACATTTCCTACAAAGTAGTTCCCTTCGGCAACTAAGCACTTTTGCCAACGTGCATACAGCTGCTGGGAACATTCGTGGAACCCATTCTTTGACACCTCTCTCAGCTGATGGGAACATTCGTGAAACCCATTCTTTGACACCTCTCTTAGCTGCTGGGAACATTCGTGGAACCTATTCTTTAACACCTCTCTCAGCTGCTGGGAACATTCGTGGAACCTATTCTTTGACACCATTCTCAGCTGCTGGGAACATTCGTGGAACCCATTCTTTGACACCTCTCTCAGCTGCTGGGAACATTCGTGGAACCCATTCTTTGACACCTCTCTCAGCTGCTGGGAACATTCGTGGAACCTATTCTTTGACACCTCTCTCAGCTGCTGGGAACATTCGTGGAACCCATTCTTTGACACCTCTCTCAGCTGCTGGGAACATTCGTGGAACCTATTCTTTGACACCTCTCTCAGCTGCTGGGAACATTCGTGGAACCCATTCTTTGACACCTCTTTCAGCTGTCTTGTCGCATTGGTGATAACGTCATCAGCATCCTTGAATCGCCGTCCTTTCAGTGCCAATTTCAGTCGAGGGAACAAGAACAAATCAGCCGGTGCCAGATGGGGAGAATATGAAGGATGTTCCAAGGTAATCACATTGTTCTTTGCGAGGAACAGCTTCACCAGTAGGTATCGATGTGCTGGCGCATTGTCTTGCAGCATAATCCAACTGGTTGTTCTTCATTTTTCTGGTTTTCTTCTGATTGCATCGATGGATGAAAGCAACGTTCCTTTCCTTGTTAACCATCAGAACACGCTCAATGTTTTCATTGTTGATCGAGGTTGACGGTCGTCCACAACGTGCATCATCATAGACACTAACACGACCTCCATGGAGACGTTTGTGCCACTCAATTACTTGGGGTTTCTTCATTGCCATATCACCTTATGATTTACTAAGCAATGTTTGTGTTTCTGAGGGTGACTTCAAAACGCAGAATTTGACATTTGTACATTGTTCAATCAAGGACATTTTCAACTCCTACGATGCAACAAGCACAACACACAAACAAAATTATGTAACTTATGTTCGAGAGTATATGTAAAGGTCACCTCTGCCAAGTCATTTCGTCAAGGTCACTACCAACTTATAAACGTATATTCTCCATCATTTCATCTTTCATTCAAACATGAGTCGACTATTCCGTACACCTTTTGAAGCTATCTCGTATATATATATATATATATATATATATATATATATATATATATATATATATATATATATATATAAATATATATATATATATATATATATATATATATATATATATATATATATATATATATATATATATATATATACGTGACGGATTATCTGTTAGTGCGTATACTCATAGCTTCATGTATTATCATCTCTTCTTTGATCTACTCTGTCCTAAGTGCCATACCGTGAATCACATATTCTCGGCCTGTCTCTGGCTAATGTATGTCGTGTTGTCCTAGCTGTGGAAATCACTGTCTGTGTTTTCTTTGAGATTTGTTAGAAGTGTTTGAAAGTTTTTTTGTTCACGACGAAGACTTTGCAGCGAATCGCAGGTTTCAGGTTGTTATGTCTTTTCGGTACGATAACTAAGCCACACTTATAATATAAAAAAAAAAAGAATTTTGACTTTCCCTAATGCAGCAGCTTCGCTTATTTGTTTTCATTTAATAAAAGAACCTCTGCCTTTACGTTGGAATAATGAGACTTGAAATGTGTAATAGTTCACTTACAGATACTTCATATACTACTTCAGTTTTTGATGATTTATAATAAAGATTTACATTTTTGATAACATAAATATTAGTAAGTCCAATGTATTGACGTGATTATATTGTAATTCATTTGGCTATTTTGTTTAATATTCTCTAAATTATTAAATATAATTTAGACGTTTTATAAACTTTAGATAATTTTATAACTAACCAAACAGTGCAAATAAACATTTTCAATGTTAAAATATAGTTTTGTCTTCATGGTTATCTGATTTACAATATGTTTACTTTACATTGTTTATTAAATTATCTTAAGAAGGGAGATGAGTAAGTTTGGTGGAGGGGTGGAAAGGGGGGGGGGGGGTTAGAAACGCATAACTTTACGTTTAAGGGTCTCGCTTTGTGTGAAAAAGTATTTCGAGAATAAAAAGGATTTAATTGTTGAAGGGCCTCCAATACCAGGTTCTAATCGTGTCCTAAATTGGATAAAGTCTGTCCTAATACACGCCCTGATTGATGTGTGTGATACACTTGTATAAACGTGTAGAGACCCTAGCACGCCACGGACACGCCGATTGAATACTAAACGGTAAATTAGCACAATTTGGTAACAAGTATTTCAGGGTATCACAACTGTCTGACGTGGTTTTGGTATTCGGCATTAGCTTGATATTGAGGTAACAGAACGAGAGTTATCAGTAGGGAAGTCAGTAGATGGGAACAAATCAGACAATAATAAAGTAAATATGTAGACTGTTGACTTGGTGGTGTGACCCGAAGAGAACGACATCTTAGATAACAAATTAAGAAGGGCGCGGGTGGTGTCCCCAATTCATTCCCCGGGGTCTTTACTGACGAGGAAAGAGCACGCCACTGCACCACATTATGCATATTGTAAGAGACGACTTTGAAGGGTTGTCAATAACATTAGTAACGCCATTGTATAAAACAAAGTGTCACATGAAAAAAGCACATAAAGGCTTTTTTCCTATAAAGAAGGCAAATGCAGTGGTGTCATTATGCTACTGCCGTGATGAAAATGCACATATGATGATAAGCAGCACGCATTTGTTATTTTTTAAATTAATAAGAATATGTGCTGAGATGGGTATTTACTATTATCCGGGTTGTACGAATAATCACTCCTAATGACGCATAAGGAAGTTACAGAAACTGCGAGATCACGACAGTATTAATTTCTGTTTTGTTTTCTTTTTAGTTGAAGAAAATTGCTGGAATTAGATCCACATATTTTTAGTGGTTTCCATTTAAAATAAATCCTTTGATGTTGGAGAGAAAGAGGTGGCACATCTTTGTAGCGCTTTGCTGTTGAATATGCATATCGACGCTTAAAGAAGATTTTATCCACATCAGGTCGGGAGAGATTACAAAGTAAACCCAAATATTGATCAGTGAGATCCGGCATTAACCAAGAGTTATTGGAAATTTTCCTGCAGCTCTCAACATGAAACCTCCCTCACTCCTATTTATTCACTTTTGTGCCTGCTCTTCTCCCCTACACAATGAGCATAATGATTCTAATTATTACTGTACATTTTGTTCTTCGTTGTCGTCTTTGTAACGAAGTGTCCACATCGATTTTGTGTCCTGTTACAAGCAGAGAAATTATACTCTTTTCATTTTCGGAAAAGTTTCAGAAACAAGAAACTAAATAATTAATATTTTGTTTGTTTAAAGCGTTACATTTCCTGCTTGATAGTTGGCCATACGTGTTTATTAGCTGTATGTGTTATTGGTCATAAGTGTTATTGGCGATATATGCCATTGGCCACATGTGTTATTGGCGATACATGTTATTGGCCATATGTGTTATTGGCCATATGTGTTTTACCATATGTGTTATTAACCATATGTGTTATTGCACTCGGGTTTCGTTGTTATTAATAACCATGAATATACGAAGTATTTTATATTTCTGGAAAAAACTGTTATTTTATAAATAATCGACACGACTGTGCCTTCGGCAGGCCAATAGGTGATCAGTTCTAAGATAAACACCACCAGCACAACTAAGATACGAGAGTACAATTAAAATAAACACGGAAATAGTTTATGCAGTGATCTTGAGTACAGCTGTCTGATAATTTAGTGATTCGTAAGTTTGTTTGTTTTCTTCATCTTCTTGTTCTCGTAATACGAGGGCAGTCCAAAAAGAAACTACTTCTAAAACGGCGCATCAACTAACTGAGAAAGCGAGGTAATAACTGATTGTATGCGTACCATCTTCCGCTTCTTCTTCTTCTTCTTCTTCTTCTTCTTCTTCTTCTTCTTCTTCTTCTTCTTCTTCTTCTTCTTCTTCTTCTTCTTCTTCTCCTTCTTCTTCTTCTTCTTCTTCTTCTTCTTCTTCTTCTTCTCCTTCTTCTTCTTCTTCTTCTTCTTCTTCTTCTTCTTCTTCTTCTACTGCTTCTTCTTTTTCTTCTTCTTCTTCTTCTTCGACTGCTTCTTCTTCGTCTACTGCTTCTCCGTCTTCTTCTTCTTCTTCTTCTTCTTCGATCAACTAATGCTATGCTTCTAGTCCGATGAGGTTCACGAAGGAGACTGTGCGTTTCTAGTCTTCTACTATCCCGCACAGCTTTTCGAGCCTGGCTGCTCCAGCTAGCAGACTGCCTCTCTTTGGTCTGCATACGTAGAACAGTCCTGTAGGATCTATTTTGGTGTTTGCTTGGATGTTCCGCTTTCGCACGTGGTGATGTTTTCAAGACCCATTTTGTGGAGGTAGGCCTTGAGTCAGCAATGTCCCGTGCCATTCTGTGGAGGTAGGCCTTGAGTCTGCAATGTCCCGTGCCATTCTGTGGAGGTGGGCCTTGAGTCTGGAATGTCCCGTGCCATTCTGTGGAGCTAGGCCTTGAGTCTGCAATGTCCCGTGCCATTCTGTGGAGGTAGGCCTTGAGTCTGCAATGTCCCGTGCCATTCTGTGGAGGTAGGCATTGAGTCTGCAATGTCCCGTGCCATTCTGTGGAGGTGGGCATTGAGTCTGCAATGTCCCGTGCCATTCTGTGGAGGTCTTCAATGTCTCGTTTTGAGTCTGAAGATTTTTGTCTGCTCATCGCTGCCAAATTTGTCCATTACTGCTATTTTCTGATTTGTATTATTCGTGCTGGTTTCGCCACTCCGTCCTCATGGATCATTTTGTGAGTGTCTTTGCTTATCTTTAGCTCTGTGGACAGCGATCCTGCGTGCCGCCACTTCCGACTTTTCCGAGCTTATCTGCCTTTTCGTTTCCAATGATTACATAGTAGGCCGAAATTCACTGTAAGACTAAATCTGTTTTTTTGAGACAGCAACCCGATGTTAAATTTTATTTCATGAAAAAGTATATCTTGTTTTGGAGCTTGAGATAGATTGGAACACGTTCATGGAGTCTGTTAGAATGACCATCTTTCATGTAGTTGTCTTTTGTGTATGCGTACCAGCGACGATGACCTATAACAATATCCACATACCGCCTCAACCATTGTTCTTAAATGTGCATCCAGTGCTCCTGAATACACCTAACTCATTACTTGTAGCTTTATGAGCAAGCGTAAGACGATTGTTGTCCACCAATCGCCATATTCTCTGGAATTGACCCCTGTATATGTTTTTTTGTGTTACTAAAATTGAAATCCACATTTAAAGGTTGTCGATTTCAGACCGCAGAGGGGATGAAACAAAATTGGCTACGAGATATGCATACTATTTTAGAAAACAAATTCCATGACACATTACAAAATTAGGAAATACTTTGGCAGCTGTGAATCGACAGTGAATGGAACTATTTCGAATGAGACAAGTTTGAATACATTGTAAGTAAAGTAAACATTTGTGCGTGTGCAAAGTCTTTTTTTTTTTTTTTTTTTTTGACTGCCCTCGTATATCAATCGCAGAAGGAGAATACTTGGCATGTGTGAATGACTGAGCGTGCAAGTCCAGCATACTGCGATTAGCTACCATTGTTAGACTCTTCTTACAGATTTTCTGATGAATGTTTATCCAGATCCGTACAATTTCTATGCGATATGCTATCCCATCAATTTCGTCTCGTATAAACTGACTATGAAAACTTTCTTTCTCCGTATAATCGTTTTATTTTACAATTTTGTTATTTTTTTAATTCATAAGATCTTTTCACATTTATACTTTTTTCTATCATACCAGCTACATTTGGGCGTCTGTTTTTCTTTTGATCTAATCATATTTCTATATCTTCTTCTTCTTCTTCTTTTTCTTTTTTTTCTTCTTCTTTTTCCTCTTCTTTTTCTTCTTCTTCTTCTTCTTCTTCTTCTTCTTCTTCTTCTTCTGCGTTCGTTCTCAATCTCGCGCTACCAAGTTTTGCAAAAAACTTTGGAAGTAGCAGAATGTAGTCCAGAGAACGAAATGCGTTGTGTCGCTAGTTTACAGCGTGGCTGCGATATTTGAACTTTTCGGTTCGATACAATCGTCTTCAGCAGTATTTCTATATCATTTGTTTATCTGAATATTGACAAACTGACTTACCGATCTATTTTAGCTGTGAGAATTTTTATTAGAAACCACGTGTCTGTCATGTCTAATTGTTTAGTTTCTTTCTTAATTTTTAAATACACACCGTCTATATATAATCGTGAAAGGTAATTAAGTTTTATATTTTATAATGAAATGTACTAGTAATAATTGTTTAAATATGCATCGTATATTTTGAAATGTCGCGTTTTCGTTTCGTACATTCATTAGCTTTCTTTCCGTCAGATGATAGTAATTATGCTTTGAAAAAAACAAAACAGGTATGCGGTTTCAGTCCACGACGGTAACGAATGTTACTCGTAAGACCAATCCGGGCAGAGAAGCATCTTCCACAGTGTGTGCAAGGAAAGCCAGAACCGTTTTCGGCATCGCATGGTGTGGCGTGTCTTCTCAAACTCTAAGTCTTTAGCCTACCAGCAATCCGTATCTTCTTTGTCTGTATTCCATTTCCTGCCCCTCCATGTAACATGATCCATGGCTTCCTGTTCCCATGATTCTAAATTGATGCCTGCATCATTCATATCCTGCCTGCACACATCTTTGTACCGAAGTAGTGGCCAGCACCGATACCTTTTCCCCAACTGTAATTCTCCATAGAGAAGATATTTTGGTATTCTGCCATCATCCATCCTCCGAGTGCGTCCCAGCCATTGGAGCCTTCGAAGACTATGCATGGAAAAAGTGCCTGTTCTCTCCAACTCCTCTTCGTTGGTGATATTGTCTTGCCACTCAACCTCCAGGATTCTGTGCAGGCACCTCATGTGATAGCTGTTTAGCCGCCTCTCCTGTTGCATGTAGGTAGACCATGTCTCATTGCCATGTGAAGGATACTGAAGACACATGCCTGGTAAACAAGTATTTTTGTTTTAACAGCGAGCTTCTTGTTCTCCCAGACCCTTTTTGTTAATCTGCTTATTGTTGTTGGTGCCTTGTCTATCCTGATATTGATCTGTTGGTCCATCTGTGCGAGAATGACTGAAGATACCACTTTGTCACGAAATGCATGCTTCAAGAGAAGTGAGAAATATGTTCCAAAGAGTGTTGGAGCAAGTACGCAGCCTTGTTTTACTCCGCACTTGATTGCAAGTTCCTCTCAGGACGCACCGTCAAAGTTGATGGTGCCTTTCATGTCAGTGTGGAACGATTCGATAATGCTCAGAAGATTCGATGGGCAACCAATCTACCGGAGCGCTTTGAACAGACCCACACGACTGACCAAGTGAAATGCTTTCGTGAGATCTTTGAAGGGAATATACAATGGTTGATTTTGTTCTCTGAATTTATCTTGAAACTGTCGTAGCGAGAATATCATATCTGTGCTAGACCTCTTCCCATGATAACCGCACTGTGACTCTGGGTAAACCTGGTATCCTAGGACCTGGAGTCTGCGCAGAACAATTCTGGCAAGTATCTTCCCAAACGGTACAAAGAAGCGAAATTCCTCAGTTGTCACCCCGGTCCTCCTTGCTCTTGTACAAGCTTACAATGCTCGAATCTATCTTTTAAATCCTGCAGAACCTTTCCTTCATGCCAGCATAATGCTATCAACTGGCGTAATTGTGGGACAAGTATGTCCTTTTCACTCCCGATGACCTCTAATGGGATTCCATCCTTTCCTGGAGCCTTACCAGAAGCAAGGTCAGCAATAGCACGGTTAACTTCTGTCATTGTTGGCAGCGAGTCCAGATGGTCCAGAGTTGGCATGGCCTCGATGACATTGAGGGCATCCTCTGTTAGCTCTGTCTTGCTTAAGTAGAGTTCAAGATGGTGCTCTACCTTTCTGTCTAACTGCTTCCTCTTATCAGTGATGATCTCCTCAGATAAAGCTTTTAGCCGCGCACTTTCTTTCACTGTTGGGCCGATAGCGTTTCTATCCCTTTATACATGCTTCTGATGTTACCATTATTGAAGGCATCAATGGATATTCTCACATAACTGTACCCAATAGTCATTTGCACACTGCCTAGCTGTCCTTCGCACTTCTTTTCTTGCTTGTTTCAATACATTGAGAGTGTTTCGTGTTGTTTTGTCTTTGTTTCTTAGTAGTGTTGCCTGTTTCCTGTCAATCAAAGGCTGCAGTATCCGACTATTTGCCTCAAACTAGTCTTGATTCCTGTGTTCTCTAATGTCATAAGCTGTTACCACTGCTTTGAGGGTAACTTCGTTGATTAAATCCCACTTTTCACTAGCAGTACAGTCTCCTGATTTATCAGTGAGAACATCTGCAAGCTCCTGTTGGAATCTGAAACACTTTTATGGATCCTTCGTGTTGACTAAATTTATCCTCAAAATGGGTTTGTGCTTCGCTGTGAAGGCTTTCTTATGTCTCAGCTTAACGCGGGCAACGTCCAACGTGTGGTCAGTATCACAGTCAGCACTCGGGTAGCTGCTTGTTAATTGTGTTTGATTCAGATGTTGTCTCCTGGTGATAATAAAGTCCAGTTGGTACCAATGACCGGATCTTGGATGTTTCCAAGGCGATCTTTAGTTGCAAAGTAGTAGAACTTTGTGATGCATATATTGTTTTTCGTGAAGAATTCCAGCAGCCTTTGTCCATTTTCATTCATGCGCCAAATATTGTGTTTACAAACTGACCATGAATTCGAGTCCGATCCCAACCCAGCATTTAGATCACCAAGTATGTATAGGCAGTCCGATTTTGGAATTTCATTCACTGCATTATCTAACTCTAGATAGAAGGAATCCTTTGCATCTTCCGCTGATGTAAGCGACGCAGCGTAGGCAGTGATAAGTGTTATGAATCCACACGAGGTAGACAATCTCATTGTTAACATTCTTTCATATCCTCTAGCTGGACTCTCAATAGCACACAATAGCGAGTTCTTCACTGCATAACCCACCCCATGTTGTCTGATTTATTTCTTTCCTCTGTCTTTCCAAAGAGGTATAATTGTTCTCCCTAAGTGACCCATCCTCGGGAAGGCGTGACTGCTGCATACCAGCAATATCTGTACTAAGACGATTGAGTTCACCATCAATAACAGCCGTTTTTCTCACGTCACCAATGTCTCTAAGATCAGTGGCATGTCCCATACAGACGGTCCTAACATTCCAAGTTGCAAGCCGAAGCCTGAACTTTTCATTTTTAGTTTTATTGCTTGATACGCTTGATTTACATCCTGCAATTTGGATTTTGTTCTAGCCTCAACTACCCATTGGAGCAGACAGGCTGTGACGGATCAACACCTAATTGACTGGGGACTGCCCAGTTTGAGGTGGGCGTTAGTTGATTAGTGACACTCCAAAGTGTCTCCAACCATCGGAGACAGCCTGTGGCGCCCCTGCCTACACCAATTGGCAACTGCTGTCCCCTGTATTGATTCCGAGACCTGTTAAGGCCAGGGGTGGAGTTGCACCTCTCCATAGCACAAAGCCCGGGCTGAAATAGAGACCATGTGTTGTCCATGCAGTAGGTCCCTCTCTCGGTCTGCCTTGTTTGCTCCAAGGGAACGGTAATACCAATACATTTGGAACAAGGCAAGGTGCAGAAGCTGCCGGATCAGCAGAGCAATGTTCTATCTGTTCGCCTGTCTGAGCTTCCCTTCTTGACCAGCCGTCATAGTTACCAGAAAACAAGATGCACAGCCATATCTGACAAAACCTGACAAGACAGGCCAGTATCTTATCTGCAAGGCTTCAGATGGTTTGAAATCAGAGTAATCCTTGTCCTAGATGAGCTGCCTTCATAGGCCTTCGAGCCACATCTACCCGAAACGACTGGTTTTAAGGCGCGAGTGGCTCGCCTTCCGCCTTTTCTCCTGTTAGTCAAAGCAGTTCTGCCGCGCGAAGGCCAGGAGTTGGACTTTGTTGTCAGAGGTTATATGAGACGCACGCTATGGGAGCATTTAGTTGATGTTGAGAGCTCATCTCCAACCCCACTCCCGGCTATGTCAAATTGTTCATACAACTCAAGTGTTATTAATTGTTCATTTGATTCCAATAAAAATTCAAATGAATTACATATTTACTTGTTTTATTGTTTGTGTATGCGCAACTAATTTTTCTTCTTCTTCTCTTCTTCGTCTTCTTCTTCTTCTTCTTCTTCATTTTCTTCATCCTCCCCGTCTCTTCTTCGTACGATTACCTGCTCCTACTTGAACAAATGTAAAACTAGCAGTGACAAGTCCATGAGTTGTCACTGTTCTTAGGTAGACTAATTTTCTTGCAAGAAACATATATTTGTCTTTTGTCTTGCTAGATTTTTGTTCTTTTTATTCTTCTTGTCATATTGTCTTGTTCATCAATACATGGATCATTGGGTGACGACTACAGCTGGTCCCCTTATATGAAGTTTGTGTCAAGACACTATTGTGCGCTTTTGAATTGGTAGTGTCTGTAAAAATTCGTCTCAAAGGTTGAAGCTACTGGCGCAACGCATATCCATCTATATCGTGTTTTACGACATGCTATTGGGTAAGTTGCCCCAATCCCGGGTACCACTGAATTAGCTCTTACAATTACGGGCATCAGTAATTATTATGTTCATTGTAACTGTCCAGGCAAGAAAATAAGAGCGCAATCATTTACTGCACAATGAGGTCATAACACCGTGTTTGTAAATTGTGTCGTACTCCTTCCGCCCCACAGAGAAGGACAGGAAGATTGTTGTCACGGAAACCAACGCTTCCAGCAGACGATAAGTGACAGTTTCTTCAATTTTCCATTTGGATAGCCGTGGCCAAATCTGGACACACTATAGAGCATTTAAACGCCTTCCTCCAGGCAGCACTGTTGATTCTGTTCCCCACAAGTGACGGCCGAGTCGATGGAACGCAGTTCAAACCCTATAATTCTGTTTAGTTTCTGGGTATTGACTTAGTAAAATCCATTGACTTGTGTCTTCTAAAAAATGTGTGGACGAGGTTTTGTATTGATTCTGTGATGGGGAAAATTGTCGCCACAACGGACATGAGACGAAAATTGGGTTATTTAAATAAAATCGCATGTGGATGGCTTTGAAACATTTTCACGAAAATTCTAAACCACATTGATACTGTCAAAAATAATATATACATACAAACATTTGATTAAAATTATTAGTCATCTGGTGAAGTGATTGTTTTATAATTTTTATTTTTTTCGTACTCGTATCTACTTCCTTTTATCTCAATTTTAATCTATTGAACTTTCTATTGATATATTATTCCTTGATTTCTCTCACCTTTAGTTCTTATTCCATTTATAACTTTTTCTTTTCACTTTTCATCTCATTTCTTTCTTCTTTATCTTCAGAGAATACTCCCCCCCTCCCCTCCCCCTCCTTTTTAGATCATTGTAAAGGTAATATTGATTCATTAGGCCTGTTTAAGACATTCAGCGACAGCATCTTAGTCTATATATATACATCCAGGCTATATTTACGTGGGCTCGATATGTTAGTTCTACTTGAGCCGATATTGCAAAACACAATTGTTCAGATCCATGCGGAGCACGTGTCTTCAACAAATAAATTGCAAGTCCACCTGGTCTGTGCTGTCTGTTCCAGTTCGCTTCACTTACCGTTTTCCATTTATGTATGGTTTTATACTGTATGTGCATTTTCGCTCTCTCTCTCCCTCTCTCTCTCTCCCTCTCTCTCCCTCTCACTCTCTCTCTCTCTCTCTCTCTCTCTCTCCTTCTCTCTGTCTCAATTACCACAGAGACAATATGCAGAACTTGGACTGCCCCTTAATGTTACAGCTTTTTTTCTTTAGCGCCATCTCGTAGTCTCATCTTTTAACGTGCCTTCTCTAGCACCATCTAGTAGTTTAATCTTTTAACGTGCCTTATCTATCGCCATCTCGTAGTCTCATCTTTTAACGTGCCTTATCTAGCGCCATCTCGTAGTCTCATCTTTTAACTTGCCTTATCTAGCGCATCTCGTAGTCTCATCTTCACCGACTTCAGCGTTGTTTGTTACACATTCATAGTAAGTCTGCAGCAGAGATTATCTCATTTTTGACACTTCTACAAAGTCATTATGACTAACGCCTTTTTTTTTTACACCTCTACCTAATGTGTTACTGCTGTCTGTTTGGCGAGATTACCTTAGTGGTAAGTCTATTAAGAAGTCTCGCATTGCGCTAGTCAGGAGGACCCAGGTCCATATTCTTAATTTCACATCGGAAAATAAAATGAGATTTCAAAGATAAATCGCAAATAATGAAAAACTCTGCGTGGGTAGTTTCGAACAACACCATCAACAACAACAACAACAACAACAACAACATTGCCGTTATAAAGTTAAAGTACTTATTCTTTCCTATGAGTGTTCATCGTATGAATACTGGGACACATTACCAGGGAGGAAAGAACATGCCCACTGCTGAATTCTACTTTACATTCCGTAAAGGCTACTCAAAATTGACAAATTACTGAAAGTGTCTTCACGTTGAAAAATAAACTTCTACAAGAACACATAAATGATTTGAGGCAGCTGTTCCACAAGAAACCAACTCAATCGGTAGTACAATGCTTCAAGAGGAGCGAAGTAGGACAATATTACAATGATGATCAGTCTGTGAACCCAGTCCGCCAACCAAGTGATATCTGAAAAAAACTGAGCTAAATAACAGCTCTTGTATGTGGTCACACGGAGATATCTTTAGCTGCTTGCAGACACAAAAAATGTATGAGCTGTGACAGCGTCTGACACTTGTTGACTGATAGTTATGGATGCTTACAGTCATTGCTTTTCATCAACAAGAATCAAGACATACATAATAACTTCTCGATATGTTTCTGTTCGTTGGGCGTGATTCTCGGGCACTGGGATGTACAGAGGAATCTCTGTGTAATTTGGGATTCAGGGTGAATGGGTTATTTCCTCTTCCGTGCACAGATCCGGAAATGCTTGTCGGATGAAAGCTAATTCGATTTGCCGGACACTTGTTCTTGATTCTGATTTAATATTAGGTTATTTTGATTTGGTTTCTGGCATTTCGTGGAAATTTGTTTTGTAAATAGAATGAAATGCGAAATTAGTATAAGAGGTCTAATGATATAGAGTAGTGGGAGATATATACAAGGACAATTATTTGCTCTGCATGCCAGGCGAAAGTAAACTATTTTGAGGTGATTTAAGAATTGCAGGAATAGTCAGCTAAACACTTCTTTATTTGCTGTACAAAATGATACAGTGATATCTAACAAAATAGTAGTTCTTAGTACTCACATTTGAGTAGGGTACGGGTGGGAAGCGAAGAGTAATCAAATACAATTGTTGTTGTTGTATTGTTTAATGCCCACAATGAGTATGTTTACTCATTTTTAGTGATCGTGATGGAGAACTTAGATGCTAGTCCAGTCAGGCATACCTACTGACCAGAACGTCGCGTAAGGGCCGGGCACAATGCACTGACCAAGACCATGATCTCTCTTCAATGTATCGTTCTCTGGAAACAGGCTCTTTTCAAGACAGCCGGCGTGATGTTATGTGGATCGATGGGATCCCCGTAGCAGTGAGCGCCCCACATATGATGCAATCATAGCACAACCGCCTGGAGGACTGCGGTCAACCTTCAGCATGCTCGGAATGTGAGGAAAGCTACTACAACCCACCACTTAACGTCCTTTTCAGTGCGCACGAAAGAGTAAACCTACTCATTGTGGGCATTAAACAACACCAACACTTCATCCTAAGATCAATAACTCGACACTCCAACTAACAATGGCTGAGACCTTGTACAGTGATATTATTTAACACTTCATCTTGTCAATCAACTCACAAGGAAGAATCAAAGCACCATTTTCCCCACTGTGAACCCAACACATCCCACTTAACAGGCACCTGAACAGAATTCAACCACAACATACTCCTGAGTGCCGCTGTGAACACAACCATATGATACCGTTGATCATGATCTTTTTGAGTGCTCAGCGCTCAATGATTTTAGGAAAATGCTTTTTCCTTCGTGGCCTGATACATGGAACACTTTGTATGGCACTAGACAACAGCTGATATACAAGTACAGATACCATTACATGGTATTGGGCCGAAGTGCGAGAGCCCGGATGTTGCTGCATGTACAGATATCATTACATGGTATTGGGCCGAAGTTCGAGAGCCCGGATGTTGCTGCATGTACAGATACCATTACATAGTATTGGGCCGAAGTGCGAGAGCCCGGATGTTGCTGGATCCGTAACAACAACAGCAACACTACTACATCTTCAAGTTCAGTAATTGCTGTAGAGATACCTACCTCTACCACTGTACAGCTCTGAAAAGACAATTCTTGTTGACATTGACCTATTTTCTTTTTTTACCTCAGGTATTTCCAAACTCGCTTCCTATGCCTCTGCTTCTTCTGTATTACTGACGTTACATGTATTGTGTGGTGCCTAGCAACATCATCTGCTACAGCTTTACAATGTGAAACTTCTTATAAGTTCAACAACAACAAAAATCGAGTTATTTTATTATTGGACATTGTCTTTTTTTAATTTTTATACCAAACGGACAAAATAGATCAAGATTAAATTGTTTCTATCAAATTTAGCTCCCAATCAATTCTAACCTCTATCTCTCTCGTTCTCTCTGTTTCTCACTCGCTCTCTTACTACCCTTTAATGTCTCTGTTTTTCAAGCTTGTTTAAAATGATGTTCATGCGTTAGTAAATATCTCAAGAAATACTGGATGCATGATGTTCTGTTTCATATTTGTTCCACAAGACATCAAACTGCGTTGTCAAGAAAATTGTGAGCTGAGACTTCTTCCTATCGTGTACACGGGCTAAGATGTCATGGTAAGATATTGTAACAGTTCCCGCCGGAGCAAGGGGAGTTTAGGATGCCTGAACATGTTAAAGCTTAAAGCTACATGAATGCATGTCAAGGTCACTCACTATCTCAGCAAAGGAGAACAGAGTTGGGTTAAGGAATGTGGACAGGTAGAAACTGACCACTGGCCTTCCGATTTTGGTAGGGGGAGATTGATTGACAGACGAAATTGGCAACGGGGCTTGCTGCGAGAGAATGAGTGACAGGTGTGCAAAGTGTTTCGTTCCAATTGGAATTGAAGATGACCATACCTGAGATCGATTGGTCAAGCTCTGGTCTTGCTTGAGGATATATAACTCGAGACAAAGTTTAGCTCGGGGGGCTGGATGAGAGATGGAGAGGCTAGATAGAGAGAGGCTGTATGGGAGAGAGAGGGACTGAATGTGGATAGTATGTTTAACTCACCGACTTAGATAGAGGAGCGATTGATTGACGGTTGGACGAATGTTTGGTGATAGAACAGGGGCGCTCAAATAGGTGTGTGATTTTTGCATTAATAGATAATCTGAAAGTGTGTTTGTAAGCAAGGACACATTGTGAACGAGTTATGTCGAGATCGCCCGCCTGAGGGGATTTCAGTGAGGAAGAGTATCTGATAAGGTGTGTTGAAGACGCAGTTAAGGCGATGTGTGTGTGATGCAATTGCAAGGCAATAGAACTGGGTTTTTAGATAGTTGGGAATTCCATCAATAGCTAATGCTTACAATTCCCGTTTTAGTAGAATGTTTAGTTAAGATATGTATTATATTGTGTTTGTAATTTCTCTACTCATTGTATGATATGAGTATGATATAATAAATATGCCACCTGATGTGTGATATGTCATTTACTGAGTATGGTCATGATGATGTGGATGAGTGTGAGAATGTTCTAAGTTAGATCACGGCCAAGGCAAACAGTGGGATCTGCTACAATATTACTTGCAAGAAAGACATTTTTCTTAAAGTATTCATGTTTAATGAGCAGGATAATAGATGTTATTAATATGGCTATAGCCAAGTGACTAAACTTACCTTGGACTTGAGCGATAGTAATTTTGTAGCTAAACGACAATCCGGCACACACACACAAGTTCAGAAATATATTTTATATTATATGAGAGTGAAGAGTAATCAGCTTCAGATGAAATGTATTGATCAAAAACACAACCCCCCCCCCCCCCCCCCCTTTTCATTCTTGTCTGTATGCTGTTCCGCAATCTAGCCAAAGAGGTGTTAATAAACTATATGCCACAGCGCTTTGAACTTACGTATGATCCAGGCATTGCTACACAACCAACAGAAACATGGTCCACCTTCTCGCGATGTAAGAAAAGCTACTGCAACCCACTACAAAAGAAACGTCCCCAATAGCTAATAGAACTCCACACGAGTAACTTCCAACAACAATGGCACAATTACATTAATTTTCGGTGAAATTGTACTATTTGCTAATGAGTTGCACAGGAACGCATATATACAGTGTATATTTATACATTGACCACACACACACACACACCCATGTCCACAAATAAACGCATGTCCGACAGCAGATACATGAGCCCACTTATTCCTAAATATGACACGCACCTAACACCAATCCAGCTAACAGGTTACTCAGTCTTTATGGCATCAATAACGTGCGCACGTGCTATGGTGGTTTCTGTATACATTCATTTATAGTGATTAAGTTGCTACCCCAATGTACAATCTCCAATGGTTACGTTCAGGACATGTGTACATATCTACACTAATACACTAACACAAACGATGTCTTTAATGAACCGTTTATGTCCAATTTGTATCTCCTTTTCCAGATTCCAGATCGTAACACGCAGTAACAAACGTAACTATTTGCGTTATTTATGTAATCCAACTTTTCCAAATACCGGTCAAGACTTCTCTCCGTTTGTCCTGTAATCACTGGCGTCGCTCCTTAGCCGTCTAGTCCATGGTGTGATGAATGGGCAGTTAATGTCGGGAATAACGTGACGGAACGATGTATTCGTTAGGAGACAGTAGGATTGTGAGAGCTGGTCACCCTGGTGTAACAAATCATCATCAGTTCAATATGATATGCTGTTCAGGTTTTCGCTGTCTTGATTCTGTTATTTAGGAATAGCTCACGTCTATTTCCTTTCCGAGTTTTTGATGTTTTGCGACCGATGCCCTGTCTAAAGATTGGCGACCAGTGTGACAAATGTTCATTTCTTTGCATACAAATATCAAATGACAATACTTGTGTGATGCCTGTGTGTGTCATGGTGTTTCTTATGAGGGAGCAAATTATATGAACTATCCACTTCAAACGAAGCAGTATGAGAGTATGTTCTCTTTGTTGACTGGAGTAATAACGTTCTACATAGCATCTGAGTGGCAGACAAGAAAAAGTACAGAGCTCGTTTCTCGGTAGCGACAAGTTCATCTACTTCCGGTTAATGAAGCCATATCATCGAGGAGATTATTGACATCTAACGGCACCAGAAACTACGACCTCGTACAATAGAACTATTCACCCTCAATTGGAGTCTGCTGTGGAACTACTTATGCCTGTTATCGTAACATCATCGGGCTACTGCATCAGCTAGATAGCTTGCAGGATGGTTGTGCTAAAGTGTTTCTGTGCACTTTTAATAGTGGTTTATGTGGTACTTTGTTTTACATGAAAAACTTGCAAGCTCCACGCAGAACTCGGTGAAAAGTGGTTTACAACCTGCAAAATATAGTGCAGTAGTAATTTTCTACCGGTCTCGATGGGAAGGAAAATTAACGTCTGGTCAGACAAACATACTGGACAAGACCCTCACCTTAGCTTCCTCGTAGCCCTTCCTGAAACGGAATGTTTTCATGATAGCTTGGCTAACAAGATGATGGATCGACGTGTTCCCCGTAATAGTGAGCGACACGCAGATAAAGCCAAGCATAGCACACACGCCTGGATGACCCCGGTTCATTTCATCAGCACGCTCGGGAGGAAAGCTACGACAACCCACCACTTAACGCCCATTTAGGGCTCACAAACGAGTAATCCTACTTATTGTGGGCATTCGAAACAACAACATACCCGTCTCAATCAAAGTACCGAGAGCCCCCATATGGGAAACTATGAACTATCATCAACCGTCTGAGTGAATTATTATTATTCATCTAAACGACATTGCAAATTGAAATAGTTCAAATACAAAATCGGAGTCAGAGACAAGTGCCCATATGATTAGAAGAAACAAACAATAGAAAACATTTTCCATCTTGGTCGGCTTTATAAATAGAGCAGTGTGACATTATAGTCTTCCCCAATCCAATTAGGGAATACACTTTATCATGACAAGAAATGCCACAGTCGGACCGACAGGTTTATATAATGGAAATCAACGTCATTATTTGGGAGCGATCAAAGATTTACAAGTTTCATCCATTGTAGTACTTCTCCTACATCCTTGTAAGAATTTCTACTATATTTCATTCATTCATTCATTCTTCTTCTTCTTCTACGTCTTATCTGCTCTTCGTTTCACACAAAGCACACCGCCACCACTGCAACAGGCTCGCTTTTATAGAGACTGCCAAAGCTTAGGTAATCTCTTGTTACTATGGCTACTGTAGTAATTTCTTTCCCGTTAAGAAGTTGTTAGCCATATGCACACCACTCTTGAGTTTTTTTTTATAGGTTACAGTGAGCCTATTCCTCCCTCCTCGGCTAAAGTTTGGGTGATATTGCTGTATCTTCTGGTCCCTTTTCACTCCAGGTCGAGCACAGGACTCTCGCTATAGATCTTCTTCAAGAAGTCTGTATTCAAGAAATTTAGTTTACAGTGGTTGATTTCTATAGCGATTTATGCTATAGGAACAACGGGCTAGCCCCATGCACAACTCTCTATAGTCGCCTTGTACGAAAGGTATAAAGAGGTATCTCTTTCCTCATCAGTAAGGGGCCTCCGGATCCATACGAGAAATATCGCGCTGTGTATTTTTTCTTCAACGACATTACCATTCGTAATGAGAGAACAAAAACCGAAGCATTAAAAATGACATTTAAGATGGATAGAATTTGACACTCCGTGTGTCCAGCTCGCCCAGACAACTAAATTCATCCATTCTCTCTTTCTCTCTCTCTCTCTCTCTCTCTCTCTCCCCCACTTCTTCCCCCTGTGGGTCTATGATTATTTGTAAGTGCCCCCCCCCCTCCCCCCAGTTCTTGATCTTTCCTTCATGACTTCTCTACTTCTTTTCGCCAGACAATCTGTTAAAAGTTTCTATTGTGTACACACACACACACACACGCACGCACACTCTCTCTCACACACACACACACACACACACGCACGCACGCACGCATACACACACACACACTCTCTCTCTCTCTCACCTTGTATATGTTCATTTGTTTGTGTTCTTTCCCGGAGTTTCTCGATCTTTCACTCTTGACTTCTCTACTGCTTATCGTCAGACAATCTGTTACAAAATTATTATTGTGTACACACTCTCTCTCTCTCTGACTTTCTCTCTCCCTCCCTTTCATTCTCTCTGCTTGAGTGTTTATTTGCGTGTATTTTTCTCCCAGGTTTCTGTGTCTTTCACTCCCGACTTCTCTACAACATATCACCAGCCCATCGGTTACAATTCTCTTGTCTACATTCTCTCTTCCACTCTCTCTTTCTTACACACTCTCCCACCCTCTCTCCCAGTCCCCCTCCTTCCCTCTGCGTGTGTTTATTTGTTTGTGTTTTTTTCTCTCCTGGTTTCTTGGCCTTTCACTTCTGATTTCTCTACAGCATATCATCAGATCATCGGTTAAAACTCTCTATTGTGTACTGTTGCGGACAATTGTCTGTTCCGTGAAAGATTTATCTCAAGAAAAACTCACATTTTTCACATCAGGCTCCCGGCAATCTATCATCTATCGAGCCGTTTTGTCGCCGCCCTACTTCTAGCTGGTCGGTGGACTCCAGATGAAGGATTCTGGTTCCAGTGACGTTGAGCACATGTTTTCAAAAATTCATATCCGACAGCGCGCGCGCACACACATACACATATACGTACATGCATACATATATACATACATACATTCATAAATATATATGTATTACAACATTTTGTTTGGGGTATTTGGTTCTTGTCTTTACAGACGGGTTTAAGCACGTAAAAGTCTCATTTGACAGCTCTTTCGTGGCTGATCTTGCCAATTTCAGACAGGCACACTTTAACACAGGAAGTGCAAGTCTTGGATATATGGTTACATTTATTCTTGCGCTTTTTTTTACTTGTTTTTCAATGTGTCTTTTGTAGCCTTTTCTCGAATTTCTTTTTGCCTGTATTTAACGATTATTTCCATACAACTTTTTGTGTCTACCATCTCCTCCCTCATTTGAAAGTCTATGTAAAAGTAATTCACTGAGGACTTACATACGGCTTTGTATCTTAACATTCGTCTACTTACAGGTCTCATCCCCTCCGAAAGTTCACCGAAAAGCATATGTTTGGGTATGCGGTTGTTTTCCATTCTTCTTACATGTCAAAACCATCTCAGTCTTCTATTTCTGAGTGTGGCCATGATGAATTGCAGCTAGTTTCGATGCAAATGGAAAGGGAATAAAACAGTAAAAACCGACTTCGAAATAAAACTTGCTCATAGGATCATAACTGATAGTAAAAGCTTCTTTTCTTATGTTATAAATAAACAAAGAACGAAAGGCAAAGTAGGCCTTCTCATAGACAGTACAAGAAAAATAATAAGTGAAAATAGGGAGGCTGCTAATCTACTCAATCAGTACTTTGGCCCAGTCTACACAAAAAAGGACTGCTCCAAGATCCCAGAGACTATAGATATCTTTCAAAGAGACATTGATACAGCATGATAAAAATCAATCTGTATTACAGAGGAAATAGTTTTTAAAAAATTGGATGGGTTGAAAGAAAATAAATGTCCAGGCCAAGATGGTATTCATCCAAAATTACTGTTTAAAATTAGAGACCAACTAGCACAACCATTGGCAATATTATGTTCTCAATCACTTGCAAAAGGGATTGTTCCACGGGATTGGAAAGATGCAGGAGTGATCCACTTATTCAAAAAGGGCGAAACATCAGATCCAACAAATTATAGACCGGCAAGTTTCACGAGCATAATCTACAAATTGTTAGAGTAAAACATAAAAGAAAACATTGTAATGCATTTAGACAAGATTAATCTAATCAGAAATAGTCAGCATGGGTTTACTAGAGGGACATTGTGCTTAACAAATCTATTAGAATTCATGGAGGAGGTTACTAAAATGATAGATGAAAGGGAGCCATTGGATGTTATTTATCTAGATTTTGAAAAGGCCTTTGATAGAGTACCTGATCAAAGATTATTTCGAAAGTTAAAATCACATGGAATAGGTGGGGAAGTTGCCAAATGGATTGAAAATTGGTTAACGGGAAATAGGCAGAGGGTGGGCATAAATAAGGAGTACTCTGAGTGGTGTGAAGTGAAAAGTGGAGTGCCACAGGGCTCTGTTTTGGGACCAATTTTGTTCTTGATATATACACAATTGAGACATTGATATGGGATCCATGATTGCAAAATTTGCTGATGACACAAAACTATGCAGGAGTGTCTCTTCTAAAGCAGAAGTGAATATATTGAGGTCGCATTTAGATAAAATTCAAGAATGGTCTGTAAGCTGGCAAATGGAGTTTAATGTAGATAAATGTATAGTCATCCATATGGGTGGATCCAATATGGAACATAATTACAGAATGGACGATAACAATCTTTAGAAAAATAGATAAGGAAAGAGACCTAGGGGTTATAATAGATCATACAGGTAAGGTGAGTGAGCAAGTTAAGGTAGCAGTAAAAAAGGCAAATGCAATGTTAGGTATAATAAAAAGTAATATTAAACATAGGAGCAAGGAAGTGATAGTCAAACTATATAAAGCTTTAGTTAGACCTAGATAGGAGTACTGTGTACAGGTGTGGAATCCTTATCATAGAGGAAATTTACACATGCTGGAAAGAATACAAAAAAGAGCGACAAAGCTGATAGTGAGATTCCAGAATTACAGTGATGAGAAAAAACCGGTCTACAGTGTCTAGAAAAGAGAATAATTCGATTTAAAACAGGTTTATAAGATGATCGGAGGAACGGATACATTAGACTATGACAAGTTTTTTTTCAAAATACAACCACCCACAAGAACAAGAGGGCATAGATACAAATTAACTAAAGAGAGGTCCAGATTAGAAAATAGGAAATATTTTTTTAGTCATAGAGTGGTGAATGCTTGGAATGCATTGCCACAGGAGGTAGTAGAGGCAGGGGCAATTAATGTATTTAAGAATAAATTGGATACGCATAGCTTTTAGAGCAAGGTGATGTAAATGAAACTGGTTGTATACAGACTCTGCAGAGTATTCTAAACCAGTATAAGTTAAGTTAAGTTAAGTGTTGGTAATTTTGCCCTGCCATTTAATTTTCATTATTTTGCGCAGTCAACGTGAAGGAAATTAAACATGTTGAGTCTCCTCTCGCGTCTCGAGTTAGTGGTCCACGATTTGGGGTCAAAAATATTCACAGTATTTTTGTGGTAGTTATTTTGAACATTACATTTTATTCTGCCCAACGCACCACGTCATGTATTCAAGCCGGTTTTTGTTGTCATTGACTGATGTAGGCTACTATGACCTAGTCAAGTTTCGCCTTGCCTCGTTAGCGCACTTGTCAAGGGGCAGTCAATTTACAAGTAAACAACAGAGAGTTGGGGCATTGCGAATGTTGCTACAGCCAAACGGAAGTAATGAAACCAAAGACCCTTATCAGTACTGGCCCTTTGATTAGGAAAGCGATGGTCAATGATCCATCAGCACACACATCTCCAGCGCCAGCATGACTGCTCTAACGAAACTTCGGAGGGCACGAACATTCCAATCGTCCGCTGGTCACTTTGTGATGAAGCTTAACTAAAATATGAGGGGAACATAAAGATCATGTTGTACTTTGACCGTTGTATAAAACAAACGAGGATAATTATGTTATGGTATGTTTTATTATATTCCCTTTTCCTTTCTATCACTCATCACCTTCAATTTCAGCAGCATTCAGATGCCTCTTGTTCCACTAAAACAAACATGTGCCGTTTTCAGATAACCGAAAGAAACGAGTAGCCAAGTGATTAGGGTTTATGGGCTTGTAGTATTGAGATGCAGATTTGAACTCGATTAGGTAGTTGTTTTCTGTCGAGGGTGAAAAAAACTAACTTAACTTGTACAGTGTGCGGGAACTACCATGGAAAATGTTTTTTTGTTTGTTAACGATGAATCCATCGACTGACTCCGGCAATTGGGAAACGCCAAAATTAGAGGTTTTTTTTTTTCTTTAAGTCTGCCCCAAGTGTTTTATATACACTTACTAGTCAATTACAACGGCAATAGGGCCTTTCGAAGATCTCTTGGCAACTGTCAAAAGAAGGAAACTCACTTGGTACGGTCACATATCGAGATCAAATGGTCTTACAAACACAATCCTCCACGGGAAGGTGCATGGCAGACGAAGAAGAGGCCGGCCCAAAAAGAGATGGGAGGACAACATAAAAGAATGGACCAGTCTCCGACCAGAAGAGTCACAGGCAGCGGCATCTGACTGAGAGGGATGGCGTGGAGTTGTGAGTATGTCTTCATGTGTGCCCCAACGACCTCACCGGTTACGGGATGACCTGACCTGACCTGACTAGTCAATGTAGTGTTTACCCATTCTTTTATTTCATTATTCTCAATATTTCCTTTATAATTAAATTACTCGTTCAACACATCCTATCTTCACTTACTATTGTACTGTTGCTTATGAAATGATGAGTTGAGTGGTTCTAGCAGCAATGATACCGGTGACAACACGTTGCAGTCAACTCAGCTGTAAATAGTAACATGACTTAGGGGATCAAGATGCTGAGCAGCACATGAACTGCACTGGTCAGCGATCCATAGCTGACTGCTAGCGTCAGGGCCAGCGAACCACAGCTGCCAAGACCATTCTACACCTCCTCGCGGTGATCCTGGATAACAGGATGCAGCAGAGCAGACTGGCTAAGGAGAAGGGATCGAAGAGGGAATGCTAACCCGGTACTAAAAAAATGCTTGCTGAAGTCGGATGTGTTGGATCGAAAGGTGCAAATATCGCAGTCAAGCTGTAAACTACGACACAACGCATTTCGTTATCTGAACTACATTCTGCTACTTTCGGTGTTTGTTAGTGGGAGATTGAGAATGAACGAAGCCAAGTCAAGCCAACATGACTTAGTAACTTGGTAAAGACAAGGCAGCAAAAGTGTAACTGGTCAATCCCAACACACATCTGAGAAATAGTACATTTGGATCTCCAACACTACAATTCCGACAGCAATGTCTGCTCTACGATTATCCTTAACTTTCATTTGTTCGTTTCTTGTCGAAGCTAATTGAAACGAGTCTTTTACTCTTTACGGATATTCTGCTGTTGCGAATTGTAAGGTCTCTTATTAAATTGGTATATACATTGGGTGTACTGAAAACGGTGGACAAGGGTCCTTCTCACAATAACGCAATTTGATGCTTCTGAAAACGCTCCATACTACGGAGATCACATCAATGATCTGTAACACAATTGGTTTAGGAACACGCTGTGGATGTGATGTAAAGCTTTGGTCAGTTTATTTTGCTTGATTTTTACTGTAGCCTTAGCATCCATCTTCTACTTGTTGAAGACCAACTGTCGTAGTGATAATTAAAGCGACGATAACGGGAACAGAACGATGAATGTGAGTATGTATAGATCACAGTGTGATCAATAATGATACAGTGACACGAGTCTCTCTACCATAGGCAACAAGAAAGATATCTCAACTACAACATCAATAATGATACAGTGACACGAGTCTCTCTACCAAAGGCAACAAGAAAGTTATCTCAACTACCAACATCAATAATGATACAGTGACACGAGTCTCTCTACCATAGGCAACAAGAAAGATATCTCAACTACCAACATCAATAATGATACAGTGACACGAGTCTCTCTACCATAGGCAACAAGAAAGTTATCTAAACTACCAACATCAATAATGATACAGTGACACGAGTCTCTCTACCATAGGCAACAAGAAAGTTATCTCAACTACCAACATCAATAATGATACAGTGACACGAGTCTCTCTACCATAGGCAACAAGAAAGTTATCTAAACTACCAACATCAATAATGATACAGTGACACGAGTCTCTCTACCATAGGCAACAAGAAAGTTATCTCAACTACCAACATCAATAATGATACAGTGACACGAGTCTCTCTACCATAGGCAACAAGAAAGTTATCTCAACTACCAACATCAATAATGATACAGTGACACGAGTCTCTCTACCATAGGCAACAAGAAAGTTATCTCAACTACAACATCAATACTCTCCCAGTCGCGCAACTCGTATTATTTTTCGACCCTCATACGGAAGCTTTCTTTGTTACTCGCAAAACACATTTGATGGAAATGTCTGGTCACACAGCTACTCCATTCAGTTGACGACTCGCTTGCTCCTGGAGTGTACGCTCCTGGAGTGTGCGCTAATCCGCAACGTCTGGTACTGAAAGATCGGTTAAAGACAAGTTCAAATAAAAGTACAAGGCTGAGACACCCTTGCCATGAGCAACCGTACATGATTACTTCGTAGGTTGAGCTGTGCGGATAAAGAGTGCATTGGTATCAGTTGACGGACATTAAACTAAAACTCCTCTGGATTTAACTTTTTCTGCAACCTGTTTTAGTTACATTTGTATGTCAGATACAGTCATTGGCATTTAATGATCATCACTGTGTATAGCTGTCCTCGTTGCATCTCTCCACGACGCGTGTTAGTACTAGAAGTTACATTCTAAAGTTCAGTTCAGGTGCCATCTCCGCATCCAAGGTCGGCTGCAATGGATCTTCAGTGTACTCTATCTCTTGTCGTAATTGTGCAATCTGAGAGGTTTGTTCAAGTTCATCTCCTGATGTTATCCACCCACTTAAAGCGTTGTCTGCCTTCCACTCTACCCTCCAGTATGGTCTTCAATAAGGAGGTATGACTTGTTATATGGCCAAAATAATGTAACTGTCTAACCCTGATTTCGGTCATTAATTCTCTTTTCACCCCCAACTTTTCCAATACCTCCAAATTTGTTTTCTTCTCTTTCAAAGAAATACGACCCAATCTTCTTAATTCCCACATTTCGAAGGCTTCAATACTCTTTTCCAACTTGTTATTCATGTTCCATGTTTCTGCGTAATAAAGTAGTGACGAGTATACATGACACCTGACAATTCTCATTTTGAAATACTGATTTATCTGTTTGGATGTCAGTATATGTCGCATGTTGTCGAATACCACCTTGGCCATATCTATTCTCTTTCTGATATCTTTTTAGCACCTGTCTTTTTCTGTTATTACATGACCTAGATAGGAGAAACGCTGTACCTGTTCAAGTAGCTGATCTTTTATTATTATCTGCATACACGGTTTCTTGTAACTTTTCCTAATTTTCATAGTCTTTGTTTTCTTCATGTTTATGTCTAATCCAAACTCTTTACTTATTGTGTATATTGTTGCCACAAGCTTCTGTATTTCTTGCTCACTTTTTGACATCAAAACTGTATCATCCGCATATCTTAGATTGTTCATTGCCACTCCTCCAATGACAAGCCCTGGCATCCCCTCTACCTGTTTGAATATTTGTTCTGTGGAGATATTAAAAAGACAAGGGGATAATACAAATGCCTTTCTCTATCCTCTTTTTACATCTATGCTTCGAGAGCACAACTTTGCTGATTTTACTGTAGCAGTTTGTTCACAGTACAGATTACGGAGCAGTCTTATGTCTTTATCATCTAGACTTATTTCTTGGAGACATTTAATTAATTTGTCATGTTGGACTCTGCCAAAAGCCTTCTGGTGGCCTGTAAAACAAATATAAATGTTATTATGTAATTCAATATATTTGCTGTCAAAGTTCGCAAACAGAAATTACCTTGTTCCATTTCACTTTTGAAAACCAAATTGTTCTTCTGAAACTTCTCTCTCTATTTTACTTCTTATTCTCTCTTGTATGATATTGATTAGTATTTTAATTGTGTGACTCATTACTTATTGTTCTAAAGTCTGAACATTCTGTTGCATAAGGTTTTTTTCGGGAGTGTTATAAATATAGATGTTTTCAGGTCTGTTGATATGCGTTCATTTATTGTATATGTCCTTACACAGGGAGTCGCGTAGAGCAGTGGTTAGCGAGCTGGCTTCGCACATGAGTGGTCCTTGGCTCATTTCCCAGTTAAGCGGAAATGTATTTTCAGATCTCAACGGAGCCCAGGTCGACCTAGTCTTAAATGGGTACCGGTTCAGTCCGGGAAGTAAAAGCGGCGAGAGAGAGAAGATGGCTACCGCCCTCATATAGCCGAGCCTTTAAAATGTGAGATCGCAAGCATCTCACACCTCTAAGGCAGTAATGCTATGGGTTACTTTACTTTACACAGATCAGTAAGTATACCTATACCAAATTCTTCTCGAGCTCTATCATTTCAATGTTTATGGAGTCCGATCCTGTTGCTTTTCCTTTTCCCATAGCTTTTATCACATTTACCACCTCTGATCTTAGGGTGCTGGGTCCTTCATTATCATATGTTGATGGTTTGGCGACAACCCTCTAAAAGCTCTTTTGTATATTCCGTCCATCTGTTCAATATGTCATTCTTATCCATCAAAATGGCACCATTTTTATCTCGGATACATCCCCCACTCTGGGTTACCTGTGTCTTGTTTGTTGGTTTCTTTATTTCTATATGCACATATCTGATATTGCGTTTTAGTCCCATGTCTTCTATTACCTTGCATTTTTCTTCCAACCACAGTTCTTTAGCCAGCATGCACACTATACGTATCTCTTTGTGTAGGGATGGATATGCAGAAGTGTTTTTAGCCTTCTTTCTATCTGCCAATTTAGTTAAGATGTCATCTGTCATCCATTCTTGGTTTTTCCAAAAAATTTTTTTCTGGTAATGATTTATTTTTTACTTGGATACTTTTTTTTTATACGTTTCAATTTAGTGTTTATTCTCCGCTCTGTGTTTCCTTTCTTGTCCTCTGATTATAAATTTTCATACACCTTCCATACTGCTACCTGGTACTTTTGTCGTATATCTGGTTGTTTTAGCGCTGACCTGTCTGTGTTGAGGCAGAAACAAGTTGAAGTAGAATCTACAAACCTTGACAACTCATCTACGAATGGAAAATATGTTGTCAACTGTGCAATTTCGATAGATGGCACGTGACAGCGCAGAGGCCACGTAAGTCACCATAGTGTTGTCACTGCCTTTTCTGTTGACACTGGTAAATGTGTAGACACAGAAGTTGTATCCAACATATGTGGAAGGTGCCAGTATTAAGGAAAAGAGAATAGAGACAGATGAGTACAAGTCACGGAGATTGACACATAATTGTCGAATCAACCATACAGGTAGAGTTGGAGCTACGGAAGCTGTAGATGCGGTCAGAATATTTTCACGCTCTGTTGATAGTAGAAAGCTTAGATACACTCAATATCTTATAAGATGGAGACTCCTCTTCATTAAAAACAGTTTTAGATGTGAATCTATACGAAGATACAAAAAATAGAAAAGTTAGAGTGTGTCGGACATGTGCAGAAGCGGTGTAGTACCAGAATGAGACGACTGGTAACCGAAAATAAAGGAAGAAAGCTTGAAGATGGCAAGGGCTAAGGTGGTATTGGGAGGCTGACCAGCAAGGGCTAAGGTGGTATTGGGAGGCTGACCAGCGAGGGCTAAGGTGGTATTGGGAGGCTGACCAGCGAGGGCTAATGTGGTATTGGGAGGCTGACCAGCGAGGGCTAAGGTGGTATTGAAGGCTGACCAGCAAGGGCTAAGGTGGTATTGGGAGGCTGACCAGCGAGGGCTAAGGTGGTATTGGGAGGCTGACCAGCAAGGGCTAAGGTGGTATTGAAGGCTGACCAGCAAGGGCTAAGGTGGTATTGGGAGGCTGACCAGCGAGGGCTAAGGTGGTATTGGGAGGCTGACCAGCGAGGGCTAAGGTGGTATTGGGAGGCTGACCAGCGAGGGCTAAGGTGGTATTGGGAGGCTGACCAGCGAGGGCTAAGGTGGTATTGGGAGGCTGACCAGCGAGGGCTAAGGTGGTATTGGGAGGCTGACCAGCAAGGGCTAAGGTGGTATTGGGAGGCTGACCAGCAAGGGCTAAGGTGGTATTGGGAGGCTGACCAGCAAGGGCTAAGGTGGTATTGGGAGGCTGACCAGCGAGAAGATTGACACACTCTAAAACTATTTTGACTTTAGTATTCGCCAGAATGCTGGAACTTTGACTCAGATGGAAGTTGATATGAAGGCTGTGCGTTGTCATGTTGGTTCTTCCGAGAAAACACCAAGGCATGATTTCTGTCCAACCAACTCATGGTGCAAGTATAAGGTGGATGCTAATACAAACAAGCACAAAAATGGCCTTCCTGAAGCAGTCATTCACTTCATTGAGTCTGTTTTTGAGGACTTGGCGAATGAGCAATTGCTGCAGAAATCTATCCACGGAAAGACGCAGAACAACAATGAAAGCTTATTTGGGATCGTTACTCGAAGAAGGGTTATGTTGAAAAAGAAACAGTTGAGGAAGCAGTGTGTAATGCTGTGGTTTATTTTAATGATGGTGCTTCATCCACAATAATATTTAAACATCTTGTTGTGCTCGGTGGATATTTCTCTGAGAGAAGATGTCAAACCAAAGACAACAGCCGCATAAAATCATATGTAGTAAAAGCTTCCAAAACAACCCAGAAGAGAAGAAAAAACACCAAGAGCCATCAGGAAAGGCTTCCTAGATAGCTCAGAAACGAAATGGGGCGACACGTACACTCCTGGAGGACATTAGTAGTCATTTGGTAAGAGAAATTAAGAAAAAAAACAACTTTTTTTCAAGTTTTCCGGAATCTATGTTTTTAATTATGTTGTCAAACTTCAAGTATGTAAAGGATGCTAGAGTGTTCAGAGGACCAGAGATAGGAAGCGACCACTACCTAGTTAAAATAAAGAGAGAAATTGAAAAACACTATCCAGCTAGGCAACACCCATCAGCAAGCATGAAACATAATATACGAGGAGAAAATAAAATTAAGGCTTACAAACTACGAGAACCAAATGTTAAGAGGAGATACCAAGGCCTCACAACAACAGCAATAGAAAGGATAGAGGAATCTGAAGAAGATATGGAAATGCTTTAGGTAAAATTCAAAGACATCCTCAAAGAGGCTGCAGCAGAGGCATGCGGTCAACCAAAGAAAGGTGGAAGAGAAAGAGAACACCATGGTGGACAGAAGAAGTGAAAAGAATAATACAAGAAAAGAAAAAGGCATGGAAGCAATACCTAGGGGCTAGGAATACAGAAGAACAAACAAAGAAATATAAAGAATATGTGAATTTTAGAACAGAAGCAAAGAAGACTGTGCTCAAGGCCAAACATAAATCCTGGGAAGAATTTGGAGAGAAACTGGAAAATAATGCTGGAGAAAACCAGAAACTGTTCCACAGGACCTTAAAGAACATGAGGAAGGAAAAGGAATGCCCCCTGAAATTTGTTAAAGATAAACAAGGTGCGCTGTTGATTGCCCCAGAAGAGGTAATGAACAGATGGAAAGAATATTTCTCAGATCTCCTTGGAGTGGAGGAAAACCAAGCTCTGGAAGTAACAGTCCCAATTCAAGAAGAGGGAGCCATGGAGGGAAACGATAATATCACAATGGAAGAACTAATGGCAGCATTGGAGAAAATTAAGATTGGTAAAGCAGCAGGACATGATGGCATTACACCAGAAATGGTTAAATACATGGGAGGGGTAGGAGAGATGCTATTCATGAAGATTCTCAAGGCAGCTTGGCGCCACAAGAAGATACCAAGAGACTGGGAGGTTGCAATAATAATACCAATATTTAAAAAGGGGACAATCGACAATATGAAAATCACAGAGGTATTTCCCTTCTCAGTGTCCCCGGGAAAGTCTACTCTAGGATTCTAGAACGGCTATTAAGAGGTCTAGCAGAGCCAAATATGGATGAAACTCAATGTGGGTTTAGGGCAAACAGAAGTACTCAAGACCGTATCTTTACACTCAGACAGCTAAGTGAAAAGGCTCTTGAATATGATATAGAGATGCATCTCTGCTTTTTGGATTTGGAGAAAGCATTTGATAAAGTTCCTTGGGACAAACTCTGGGAGCGCCTGACAAGGAAGAACATCACAGAACCCCTGGACTCTGCCATACAGAGTTTCTATAAAATATGCAGAAATTATGTGCGGACATCAAATCAAAAGTCAGGAGAGTTCAAGACCACTAGCGGAGTAAGACAGGGGGACATTCTATCACCGTACCTTTTCATACTCCTCATGGATGAAGTCATCAAAGCCTGCAAGGAACGGACAAAAAAGTATGAAGTAGGGTACTGGAAGATGAGACCAAGTTACATATCGGAACTAGCATTTGCAGACGATGTAGCCCTGATCACGAAAACCGAAGCACATCTCCAGATCAACTTGCAGGTCTGGGAAGAAGAGTTAAAGAAGAGAGGAATGTACATCAGCAACACCAAAACAAAAACCATGGTGATCGCCAGAGATGAAAAGAGACATCAGATAGCCCTGGGAACACGAGCACTAGAGCAGGTCAGCAACTTTAAATATCTAGGAGTGGTAATAGACAGCAGGGGAGGAATCAAAGAGGAGTTAACTGCATGAAGGGCAGCAACAGGTAGACTGTTCCGTGCAATAAACAGAGGTTTCCTCAGTAGAAGAGAAATAAGCAGGAAAACAAAGATGGATGTATACTGCTCGACCTATGTGCCTGTCCTGACATATGGATGTGAGTCATGGGCAATGACTACAGCTCAAGAAAGGCAATTACAAACTTCAGAAATGAGGTACATAAGAAAGGCGGTTCCCGTGACGAAAAGGGACAAGATCCGTAACCAGACAATACGTAGCAATCTTGAAGTTCAACCCCTGCAGACACGAGTGGAGCAGTCCCAACTACAGTGGTTTGGCCATGTCTGTAGAATGGAAGAAGATCGGATACCAAAGCGGTCATGGGAGATAAAAAGTCAAGGACGCAGACCCCGAGGACGTCCCAAAGTTCCTTTATGAAGACAACATACGACAGTCCCTAAGTGATAGAAGGCTGGATTGGAAAGAGGCCAGGAAAAAGACGGCGGATAGAGCAGTGTGGCGTTCTCTTTGGCAAACCTCTACACCTCACAGTAGAAGAGGAGCGACTAAGTAAGTAAGTCAAACTTAAAACCATCATATCTCTAACAATTATTGTTCAATTGGCAAGTCATTTACCATGGACATTCCTAGGCATATTAAGCAGATCCTGTGCTAGAATAAATGCAGTACAATGAAGGTAACCTAATTTTGGTTTGCTTTTTCATATATATATATATATATATATATATATATATATATATATATATATATATATATATATATATATATATATATATATATATATATATATATATATATATAATGGCAAATTATTAGTTTTCTGAATACTGAATATTAAAAAATCAACACGCAAAAAAGTTTGCAATACAATTTAACAATTCTAACACATTTATAACTGACTATTATGAACATGTGCTCCAAATATGAAGGTTAACAATGAACTCGTTGATGAGTTATGATGTTTAAAAAATAGAAATATATATACATTTTTATTTTCGTGACGGCATTTTGAAACATAATTTGCATAACATTTAAAAATTTCTTCACAAGTGATGATTTTCATTCCTCTAGTAGTCCAACTATGTGGTTAAAATTAACCCTAATGCACGATTTTCAATTTTAGGGTCTCAGAGGGGTCTTCTACCCTAAGTGTTCTTGTCGCTCTACACTCTGTGATTTTGAGTTGTATATGCACTTTCATGTAAATTGGATTGTGGTCTGAATTTATGCCTGCTCCTGTTTATGTCTTGGTGTTTTTGACAATATTTCCAATCTGTCTGATCATGAAAAAAATCAATTTGATTCCTTTTCCTATCATCTAGATTTCCATGTATATAATTTTCTAATATGATGTTAAAAAGAAGTGTTACAAATACTAAGTTTGTTTTTTTCGCAAAATTGTATCAGCCTTTCTCCTCTGTCATTCTTTGTTCCAATTCCATATTTCCCCACGATGATTTTATATTCCCCTTTTCCTACCTTAGCATTCATGTCTCCCATAACAATTAGTATATCTGTTGAAGCCACTGTGTTAAGTAATTGCTTCACGTCTTCATAATATTCATCTAATTGTTCCTCGCTGTAATCTGAGATTGGTGCAGACGTTTGTAAAATGGACATATTAAATGGTCTAGCCCTGATTTTCAGTAGGATCATTCGATCGTTGTGTGTCCAGTATCCACATATATATTTTTCTACTTTGTTCTTTAATAATACACCAACACCCCGTGTACGCTGTTCGCCTCCTGAATGTATAAAAACGTATTTATCTTTCTGTGTATACCCAGTGTCTTGTTTCTGCCCCACCCAATATATCTATATTCATATCACCTGCCTTGTTACCAGGTTGTCCAGTTTTCCGGCTTGGTGAAGTGTATGGACATTCCACGTTCCTATTTTTAGTCCTCTCTTATGGGTAATAAGATTTCCTGAGACCTGTGCTTCCGTTGTTAACTGTGGATTATAGGTGGTGAGGTCCCTAGCTGTTCCACGGGGGGCCGACCGCCTTCCACTTAAGTGTCCTGGATGCGCCCCATGTGTGCCACACACGTTGCTGTATCACCCCTGTAGCCGTTAACCTTAATAGGTTCTTCCGCCTCCCAGGCTGCTACAGACTTTGTATTCAGGGATGGACATTGCCTCTATAGAACAAGGTAATCATGTGTGTAACTTCATAAAAGCACATTTCATAGAAATGGTAGATCTAGTTGCCAAAGATTATCAGGAAGTTCTTTCACGATAATGTGCACTTCGAGAGACCCGTCACGAAAATACGTCTTGACAACAGTTCACCAAATCTAATGGAAAAAATCGAATGAAGACAAACTTCCCTGAAGTTAATTCCATGAAAAAAATTCAAGAAATATTGTAATCGTATATGTGCCACAATTATGATCACATTTCTTCATTCTTGTACATTGATTTCCCATAGAAAACACCATAACGTGAGAGCCATCGTAGATACCACTGACCATCCGCCATCTTGGTGAGGTATTTTCTTAAGTAAACTGTTTGTAACTGCATCTTCATGTATTCAGTTTCCAAGTCAATCATATCCTAGTTGATTATACCTCTCTCTTCTTACACTTTGACTTCTTGACCCTCGTGCTTAGCTTCCTCATTTACAAATATTTTCTACAATTTGTTCTGTGTACTTCGTTATTCTAAAATGAAAAGTTTCCAAAGAGTTGGTCTATGTCGAAAATATTTGTCATTATGTTTTTCATTAAAAAATTACTTCCACCACATGTTTTCTTCTTCATCTATTGAATGAAGTTATGACGACGATCGTGTCATTAATTTCAGTTTCGATTCATAGTATTCATTATACATTCCTTAACCTGGCTTCTCCCCACGTCATTTTATATTTTTTTCCTTTTCTTATCCTCCATATCTTGTCTTCATATTTCGATTGCTTAGACAAAATATTCAAACTGCTCTCGTCGGGTAAAAACATACCCAGAATAATTAAGCAGAACTTTTAGAATTTTTGTAATACGGTTTCGTTGCACACTGACAACTTTCTTTGACAGATTACTCAATTTTCTCCAGCATAAATGACGAAAGGCACGCAGAGAAGATCAAGTAGCGAACTCTGCAGAACATCAGCTGTCGATAGTTGAAAGTCATCACAGAAAATGTGCATTATGTGCAACATACAATTTGTGTCTATTGCCCCCTTGTGTTGCCGATACGGAGCACTGGAGCACAACTGTATTTACCATCATGTTGGAATATCAATTCCGAAATTTACGCGTGAAACCTAAGTGATAGTTTCCCTGTTACAAGACGAAGCCACGGTGGGTCATAGAAGGTCATTATTCTCAAACTCGACATACTGAGACCTTTCGGGAAACATATTCCTATTGTTTCCTTCGGCGACAATTTCCTAGCACTTCAGTTAGCCATGGCGCTAGTTCTCCCACCAAATATTTGTACGTTTGACCTTTAAAAACGTGTTTTGCGCGAGTCTTGAGACAAATCCGGCCGGCTAATTCAATCATCGTATTCCGTGCATTAGCACATACATGGTGACACTGTGGCACTTGTTACTGAACACAGAGCAACAGAATCTTAGCCGTCAGAAGAAAATTATAAGGAATATGGTTTAAGCGGTTGTTGCTGTGGAGACTGATTTCCACAGAAAACGGACATTTTTATTGTCCTTTTTACGTCGTTGAAAAGTCGGATGTGTTAGAATAACTTGATATTTATTTATTAAAATTTATAAAATGATTGGTACAGACATTATGCTAATCAGTAATATGTACTGTAACAGTAGTTCCTGTAAGAATTACTCACCGCATATTGATATCTAACTAGTTGTGAGACAGGAATGTGTGTTGTACCTTGTCTCTTTAACTTTTACACAGAGAAAATCTTCAGACAGCTTGAAGGAGTGCCTGAACTAAACATCAATGAAAGAATAATCAACAATCTGATATATCATGATGACACCGTTTTGCTAACTGAAAATGAGAATGAATTGCAAGAACTTGTTGAGATAGTCAACACCGGAAGTATTGAATATGGTTTACACGTTAACATTAATAAAACAAAAGTTATATTATTTACCAAAACAAATGTGCAGCCCAAAACTAATATTCGAGTGATCGGTGGGATACTAGAACAGGTAGACAGCTACTTGTATCTGGGACAGATTATTACAGGTTATGGTAGATGTATGAGGGAAGTGACGAAGAGAATAGAAATCGCCAAAGGTGTATTTAATTTGTTGAGAAATGTATTGGCATCAATCAAAATCACATAAACATTAGCAATGATAATCATCAGGTGTTATATATATTCCACATTATTATACGATGCAGAAACATGGACTATGAACACACAGTTGGAAAACAAAATACAGGCCATAGAAATGTGGTTAAAAAGAAGAATGTGTCTCATTTCTTGGAAAAAGAAACAAACAAACATAGCTTTTGACAGAGATTACATTTAGGCAAGTGAAATATTTTGGTAATATCATCATCATGTAGCATGTCCTTTGTAGAACGTCGCTCCCATCACAGTCTGTCTGAAAGAAACTCGTTCCCTTGCCAAAACTCCAGCTTCCGCCACTGTCATACTCAGGCACTCCTGGATATCTTGGTGCCATCGTCTTCTTGGTCTACCCCTTCCTTTTTTGCCTGGCACCATACCTTCCATCACCGTCCTCTCAAGACCGTTGTGTCTCTTGATGTGACCAAAGTATTTGCATTTTCTAGCCAAAATGGAATTGATAAACCAGTTCTCCTCTATGCTCAACTCTTGCCGAATGTCTACATTTGTTCTTTTCTCTGTCCAGGGTATTCTGAGGATCTTTCTGTAACATTTTGACTCGAATGATTCGATTCTTTGTCTATAAGTTTTGGTAATCGTCCATGCTTCACAGCCATAAGCTGCCACAGGAAAAACACAGGCTCTCAAGACTTTTACTTTTATCGTTTTGTTGGTGCCCTGCCATAATTCCTTCAGGCTGTTCAGTCTCTGCATTGCCATAGCTAGTCTTCTTCTGATTTCTTTCGAGCAGTCACCATTTTTGTCGATTCTGGAGCCCAGATATTCAAAATGTGTAACCTGATCTATTTCCTCACCACCCACTGTAAATTTATGCTGACATTGGTCATATAAAAAACACAATAATTTATTGGAAACAATACTGGATGGAAAGTTGAAGATAGGCAGACAAGAGGCAAGTGGCGCTTAAAGTGAGAAAGCAACATAAAAAGATGGACTAATGCTAGTCTGCCAGAGTGTACCGCCAAGTCAAGAGGCAGAGGATATTGCAGGTCCATTGCAGCCAACCTTTGCTACGGAGACGACACTTGAATTGCATTGATCACAAATTTGAGTTGTTTTTGGGTTCCACTCAGCTGTCCGTGGAGTCCAATAAGTTCTCTATGAACTACATTGAGTTGTATGTGTGTGTGTGTATGTGTGTGTATATTTACACAAAAATACACATACATACACACAGACACATACATACATACACACACACACCCACCCACACCCACGATAAAAAAAGTTTCCGAATTGGCCAAAGAAGTCCCGCACCACTGTATACATCCAGAGGTTGAAAGATATAGGTTGACCTCTGAACCTAATATTTATGTAGTCTAGTCACGTCTACCCTTCTCGTCTGATTTTTTTGGAGTGATGTTTTATTCCTTTATGTGTGAACGGCATCTGTAGCATTGTCATGACTGGATAAAATTGATCAGCTAAGTTACATCAGATTTTGTCAAAAACCTAGCGAAATATGCATACATTAAAAGTTTCAGAAAGTATGTTGAAAAGACTAGGAGTTGTAAACAAGTTTAGGAGTGGCTTAGCCGTTTTAAAGATGGTTGTGAAAGTGTCGAGAGCGAGGAGCGTTATGGGATGCCCACAAGTGAAAACAATGTCGATATTTTGCATCTGTCCTGGAAAATCGCGGAATCACAATTCGTGAATTGTTTGAAGACACATACAGGTTACCGTTGTTTTGCGGCATCCGAGACACGCACATATTCGCAATAAACCGAGATTGTATTAATGACGACTGGTATCATGTCACGATCCTGCTTATGCATTGCATTGTGGGCAGCAGTTCGTTGTTAAGCACCAATTTCCACCAAAATTAACGTAGAAAGTGTGTCTTTCGGTGTTTTGACAAGTGTTTCATAAATTTTGAATCAATTCGCATATCTGTTATTTCATGACAATGCAAAGAATGTGGTTTATATACAACGGGATAAAACATTACCGTAAATAAACCATACGAGCAGGACAAACGTGAATCAGGCTACATTAACATTTGGTTCAAAGGTCAACCTGTTCCTAGAAACTTCTGACTGTGTACCGTGGCTCAGGGATCATGATGCCAGTCCGGATAAATTTTGATCTATCTCGTGCAAGGACGTTCCGACGTCAAAGATGCACCCACATTTTGATCCATCTCGTGCAAGGACGTTCCGACGTCAAAGATGCACCCACATTTTGATCCATCTCGTGCAAGGACGGTCCGACGTCAAAGATGCACCCACATTTTGAAACAAACATTTTTTCCATCAAAAATAATAAACATAAAAATAAGGTCTCATCACTTTAATCTATCTTACCAAAATCGTATGTGTCTGGCTGAGCGACATTTAGATAATTTTGACGTCCGATGGTCTAAATTTGTTCTTGAATACAGAGACACAATACGTTTACTTCCGAAGCTTACAGCTAGCCTGCCAGCAGGGGCTACAGCTGGTGCAGTATGTCATGGTTTCTTTTGTATAGGATGTAGACTTCTTTTATCGCTTAATAATGTTTCCTTAAAGTCAAGGGTCGTTTGAGGAGAGTGAAAATATTGTTAATATTGATATAGGACATGTAAATTACTAATAATCCGTTTACATGTCTACCATAGTACGCTGATTTGTGAATTCATTTTTGTGATTACGTACACATTTAAAAAAAAAACTGTTATACTTAAAAAACACTTTTTAAATTAAATATAAGTTATTCATTTTATTGAAATGATATATATATATATATATATATATATATATATATATACATATATATATATATATATATATATATAGGAGTTCAGTTTACTATCTTGCATATGAAACATACCTTTGGGGTTAGCAATGGATGGTTAGTGAAGTTTTCTTTCCACTTATGCACTGAGCGGCGTGGGGTGCTAAAGTCGCATGTCCTGCGCCAAGTGCATTACGTCGGTCATTGTGAGCTCATATCTTTGCACATTGCTTTTAATATCATCTATCTATCTGTCTCGCGGCCGCCCTCTTGCCCTGTATCCAGATCTATCAGCTTTGCAAACCATCAGTAGAAGTTGAAAAGGATGCATTTTAATGATATGACCGAGTATACGTATTTATGTCTGGAAATGTACTCTACATAAGATGCAGTGCCGACCATACTTTGAATGTGTTTGTTTCCTATTCTGTCTTTCTTGGTAACACCGATGACTTTCCACGAACGCTTAATTTCCCAAATCGACATAATTCTGCTCTCACGCGTCTTGGACAGAGGCCATGTTTGGCTGCCTGAGCAGTGATGACAGCTGATAAGTCACCACGTATTCTTTTTGACACATAGTCTCTATTTACCTGTCGAAAAAATGGTGTCCAAATACTTGAACTCACGAGCTCTTGAAGAGCTATATCAGTAACGATTATGTTGAGGGGGCAGGTGCTCTGCTAATCCTCATAGTTCCTGTTTTCGTTTCGTTAATTCCCGAATTGTATTTGACACAGGTTGTCACAAGCGTGTTCATGTGATTTAACACGTTATTGTCATTGTCGTAAAATATACATTTATCATCTTCTTGGTTCTTAGTCGACCTGTACTACTACAGGGGAAGATGCCCCTGTGCAGGTGCCAGCTGGATGTAGCCAAGAGAAGGGTTTCCTGCTTGAGCAGCTTAATACTCCGCTGCGTTGGGACAAACGCTTACGGAGAGTGGTTAGCCAATGTGCGTTTGTCTTTATAGACTCAAACTCTAAAGCAAAGTAAACCCGCAACCTGTTAGGCGCCATCTATAGGTGCTCTAAACAAACCACCTAACCATGGCCGGTGTTATGAAATTTAAACAAAGTTAGTCGCCTCTTATGGCGTACTCTCTGTGAAGCAGTGACGATATTCTTGTCCTTGTCATACACAAAGACAACGACAGACTACTTAGAAAGTAGACATTGATCATCTACAAAGAGCAATTCATGTACTGTGTTCGGTTCTGCTTCTGATGTCTCAATTTGACTGGTCTCCGATGTTATTTAGTCCATGTAAATTTTGAACAGCCGAGGGGAAAGCACACCCCTTGTCTCACGCCGGAATAATTACAAAAGCATATGTGACACCTTGTCATTTTGACGACGTTTATACTAGAATGATTCAGTGCTCAGACATTATCAAGTAGCTCGCCGTGTACACCATAATCTTCCAGCATCGTCCATGGTTTAATCTTGTCTACACCATCAAACGTCTGTTCTTGATAAATGATAGCAATATACAGATTCTGGTTATATTCTATTGATCTTTCGCTTAATTGCCTTAAGGTGAATAAGGCGTCCGTGCAGCCCATCACTAGGACACATCCAAGTATGTGAGGTTGAACAGCTCAGGTTCAACAATGGACATGCGAAAAACGTAAGCTCCAATCTTAAGGACGCACGGGAAAATTGTAAGGCTTATTTCAGAAACAAAAATAGCGTCCACGAAGCCGAAAAATACGGTATATATACATTCTTCATCGTCCCCACCTTCCAGCGAAACCATAACCATAGCCCTGTTTGAGGGTCACCCATACATAGACCTTCACAAAACGATGACATTTTAAGAAGCACCCCTACACATGTCCAGCTCTGTCCACTTTTGATTGGCCCTTCCCTCTCTCTCATCTTGTCTTTCATCCTGGACTTCCATTCTAGGTGGGCTTGTTTAAATACATAAACTTAACAGTTATAATCACTTATATATACTTACAACTAAGAATGCAAAGCATAATTTGAATACAGATTACTCAATTTAATTATGGGAAACACGTGTTATTAAATATTGCACGTTGCGCAGTAACATACAAGTCGCAATTCAGTGATGCATACAACTGAAACAATTTCACGTAATATCTTTGCAGCAAGTAACGACCTTCAAAAATACACACCTATGCACACACTGAAGCTATGAAGTCATTAATTGAGAACAAAAATCTATGCATATAGTGAGTTTCCTAAGTTTAAAACACCTCTTAAATCTGCACAATAATTATTTTAAAGATAGAAACAGCCAACCAAATGTAAACGTTTTAACAGCTAAAGTGGCAGAAATGTAAATGACAAAAATTCATTAAAAAATTTGATCACGAAAGCACAATTTTATCAACTTATTCTAAAATTAATAGCTTATTAAAACATATTATCATCCCGCTTCTTCGTTATCTTAAACCTTTGAAACAAAGTGTACAGAAGCGTTATACTGAAGGTAAACATTTAACTATCGCAACAGGAAATTCATACTACAACCAGTCGAACATGCTACGTACAATGACATTCCCCAGAGTCAAAACTTGTGTTGTTTTAGTTACTTTGGTGCAACCCTGCATCCCTAACATCGTCGTTATTTGTATAAATGATAATTGTACGGCGCACACATTCGAACACGAGATAGGAAAGCATTTTTCCAACGTGCTGTATGCGATCTTGTAAATATGTCCAGTTATTCAGGGGCAGTTAAAGTCAAATAATATAACTTGAAATACATGCCATGGTTCATGCCAATAAAACACAATTCTTTGAAAAAGTGATTCATATGTGTCACTGCTTTCTGTGTGATGTATGAGCCTGTTCTGTTAAACAACATGGCGATGGAATTAGTTATTTACGAAATTCTTCATTATAGTTAGCGTGTCTCTCTGCGAAAATATCACAATTGATAATTTATAGACAGTATTGTGACCGTTGAACATAGTCGCATCACCATTGCTGGCTTGGGATGGTAAGGTCAACTTTACTGAAACGAACTTTAGGTTCCGCACACTTTGTATGGACACTGCAGCCATCAATGACACCTTACTTTATAACTTTGGCAAGTGTCTCTGTAGTTTTCGTGAAATTTGGTTCTCTAGATAGCAATCTGTAATTTAGACCTTGGAATCAATGTGCATACCATAATGATGATCATATGTGAAGTAAATCTTAACAGGTCATCATATCATGGCATCATGTGCCTTTTCACACCATTGCATTTACTAGGGTCTAATGCATGACAGGCAACTAACAGAGCGTCGAAGTTGTTCTCCCAGAAGGCGTTATCTGCTGCATGCAGTGTTTTGGAAAACCTGAGACTCTCGTCGGGTTTTCCTTCAATGCAACAGTTTCTATCGACAGTACATATTCAGCAGTGTTGCATATCGCATCTTCGAATCCATGAAGATGAACTACAGCTTCTAAGTCAGCAACATGTGTTGGTATTGTGTTACTATCATACTTCTAAGTCAGCAACATGTGTTGGTACTGTGCTAGTATCAAACTTCTAAGTCAGCAACATGTGTTGGTACTGTGCCTTTGTCATACTTCTAAGTCAGGAACATGTGTTGGTACTCTGCTTCTGTCATACTTCTAAGTCAGCAACATGTGTTGGTACTGTGCTTCTGTCATACTTCTAAGTCAGCAACATGTGTTGGTACTATGCTAATATCATACTTCTAAGTCAGCAACATGTGTTGGTACTGTGCTAGTATCATACTTCTAAGTCAGCAACATGTGTTGGTACTGTGCTTCTGTCATACTTCTAAGTCAGCAACATGTGTTGATACTGTGCTTCTGTCATACTTCTAAGTCAGCAACATGTGTTGGTACTGTGCTTCTGTCATACTTCTAAGTCAGCAACATGTGTGGCTTCAGTGCTTCTGTCGTTCTTCTAAGTAAGCAACGTGTGTGGCTTCTGTGCTTCTGTCATACTTCTAAGTCAGCAACATGTGTTGGTACTGTGCTACTATCATACTTCTAAGTAGGCAACGTGTGTGGCGTCTGTGCTTCTGTCGTTCTTCTAAGTAGGCAACGTGTGTGGCTTCTGTGCTTCTGTCGTTCTTCTAAGTCAGCAACATGTGTTGGTACTGTGCTACTATCATACTTCTAAGTAGGCAACGTGTGTGGCTTCTGTGCTTCTGTCGTTCTTCTAAGTAGGCAACGTGTGTGGCTTCTGTGCTTCTGTCGTTCTTATAAGTAGGCAACGTGTGTGGCTTCTGTGCTTCTGTCGTTTTTCTAAGTAGTCAACGTGTGTGGCTACCGCCAAGGCTCCAACTTCTTATCACAACACTAATTAGTTCAAAATATCTTTCAATCACGAACCTTGCAAAGACATAGGTAATCAGCTTATTCCATACGGTGACAAACCAGTCATGATCAGGCAGTTCTAGCAGATATTATACTTTCCTCAACAGAGGGGCGTGTTTGGAAATTATATAACGCTTCCGTGACATCATTGCGTGCATTCAGATACCATAGATATTGCAAGATCTTTAATCATTGATGCAACAGGCTGAAAAATAGGCATCTAAGTTAACGGAACAAATAGTAATATGCTGTTTACTTTCTGCATTAATGTAGTTGGTGTCAGTAGATGAAGGCTGGTGTCAGTAGACGACGGTATGTCTCGAAGCGGCTGAGACAATCACTGGCTACAACATTAGTTGTTATTAAATGCCCACAATGAGAAAATTTACTCTTTTGTACGGCCTGAAAAGGGCGCTAAGTGGCGGGTTGTGGTAGATTTCCTCACATCCCGAGCGTGTTGATAAAGTTAGACCGGGGTTCGATAGACAGTTGTGCTATGCTTTATTTCATCTGCATGTCGCTCACTACTGCAGGGATGCCGTCTATTCTCCACCTCGTTAGCCAGACCGCCATAAAACAACCTGTTTTCAGGAAGAACTGCATGGAAGTGAGGGGGTAGTCTTGGCCAGTATATTTTGCCTGACGCTGGTTAACATGTCTGATAAATATATTTTGTCTGATCACAGTTATTATGTCTGATTAGTATATTTTGTCTCTCCCTGACAATGCTGTCTGATTAGTATATTTTGTCTCTCCCTGACTAAGATGTCTGATCAGTATGTTTTGCCTAAACAGACGTTAGTCTCTTCTCCCCACAAGTTAATAAATACAATTCAATCATCGATACAAGACAATAAACCAGGCTGCTCGGTTTGATTGCCTGATCGTCCCATTTTCCGTCCATTTAATTTCTTGGACTTTTCAACAGGACTGGGATATTTAGAAGTAACTTGGCGTAAGACTCGTTTTATGTACTATTGTTTCGGTCAAACTTTAACAGTTTTTTTCCTGCACTATTTTCTTCTAGTTGCTATAGTACGCATACAATAATCTGATTATGAAATCAAAACAGTTGTGACGTTGCTCCCAAAGAGATTTAATACATTGTTCCAGATAACAGAAACAAAGAATTTCAAACCTCTTCTATTATTTAAAGTCTAGAGCCGTTGGAAAGCCAGGTAAGGAGGAAAACACTCCGTTTGTTTGGATTTATCTGGACAATAAGAATCTTTCAAAGCTATGAGTTTTGCTACACTTGAACGATTTGTTTGTGTGTGAGATATGTGTTAGGCGTTTGAATTGAATGTCTACTTTCACCTTAAATACTCACGCTCACACCATTATAACAGTTGTCCACTTGTTGTACAACCCTTCTTCACCCCACTCCCTCCTGTGGAGGTCTCTTATGGATAATCCCTACAGGGGCAGTTCAATTACTTCCATCAGGTGTACCGTAACATTCTCAAATGTACCGCAAAATATCGTGAAGTTGTAATATTAGTTAGCTTACCTCTGAATTAATAAATGATAAATCAGTGTTGGATACTATTATGTTCGGTTATTACAATATAAATCAAGTTTTCACAACGTTATCTTCTTGCACAAAGAGTGCTCTCTAGTGGGAAAGTTAGGAATCAGGGGAAAACATCAATGTCCAGAATGATAACATTTGCATACTTAACCTTGATCTTAACTAAATGGCTGAGAAGCGATGAAGTTTGTATTAGATTTCAAGTTTGTCTTGCGGACTTATACTATATATATATATGAGACGTACACTTAAGAATGCAGCTCAAACTTAGACGCTAGATAAAGCATTCACATAAGATGATGAACGTTTGAATTATTACTGCACAACACTTAACCGCTCAAAATATCAAAAACTCAAATAATTTTTTGATTGAAAATAAAAGTTGTTCAAAGACAAGCGAAAACCAGCGATAATTGGGCATAGACTACCATTTCACTATACAACTTGCTCTGTTTATTAGTTTTGTTATTGACTATTATTAATACCATGATGTTGACCTATCAAAAAGTATCTATCCTTTTTGCAATCTATCTATATTCTCAATAATTTCTTTTGCTGTCCCAATGTATACTACCTTACCTTTTCTAGTTACATGCCCCTAACCAAATTATTTTTAACATAAGGAATGATTAAAAAGCAAGTAATTTCAGACTTCCTTCTGAGATGTTTAAGGACGTTCGTTATGAATGATCCGCTATCATCAATATGACTGACACATTCTTTGTGAGAAAGTTCACGAGAAAAGCAGCGAGTATAGAGTTGGTTATATCTATCCCTATGAATCCGCTATTGTATGGGTGTCATTCAAGAGTTTTCTTGCAATTTCTACGCCCAAAAATCTGCACAACTTCACCATCTTCTCCTGTTGTATTATCATGTCGTGGCTGGTTTGTTTTCATGTCGAATATAAGTATTCTCAATGTTTGCACTAGTTGATTCACCGTTTTCCTCAGATATTTATTATAATCCATCACCATTCAGATCTCCTCTCAATGTGTAATCTGTAATCTGCTACTATTATAATCTTCTGTTACATTCATATCGCTCTAGTATTTTTTTAAACCCATAACATCCGACGATTTTCAGGATCATACTTGAACATCTCCGTCTAGCCTTCACTTAACACACTCTTGAAAGAATACAAGAAATATTACAGTACTGAAAAGGTAAGGTCAAATCAGATAATTCTTTACATTAATGTAAGAAAGAAAAAAAGAATTGAGCAAAAGTGTTACCTTTCGTCTGACTTTAACAGCAAACAAGCAATATGATTGGCACCAGTTATCTGAGGAGACCTGGAAGTTTCAGCACAAAGAGTTGATTTATCGGTGGCAGTTCATTTGTTGTCTGACCTGCAATAAACCAACAAAACAAAAACAACAAGAATACTTTACCCGATCAGACTTAGACGTCTGTCGAATAATGCAGTGATTGAATAGATGTGAGGGCAGAGAAATGGGCGAATGTGCATGCAAGCGAAAATACACACATTACCTGTGTTCTGTTGAGTATGACATTTTATTGATGACTATTCATTTTGAGCATATATTTTTGAAAATATTAAAGTATTCGAAATCAATAAAGACAGATTGAGATTTGTAAACATTGCAAGGTTGTGTGGCATGTATAAGATACAAATTATTTTTTTAACACTCCCCAACTGTCTCTCTCTCTCACACACACACACACCCACACATGCGCACAAACAAACAAACAGTCCCGCGCAGGTATATATGTACATGTATATGACGTGCCGAATTAAGACGGGTTTGTATCAGTCTGTATGATGTATGGGAAACTTTATGGGGTTTCTACCCTCTGTTCTGGGTTTCATTATCTCTGTGGCCTGACCCTTTGTGATTTACATTTAGTTCACTTGTGTACCAAATGTTTGAATGTGGGCTTCTGGAAGGGAAGTGAGCCATTCGGTCCAGTTGATCACGGCTCGCCACAAATTCAAGTTTTCGATGTATTCCCTCACTCGGTTTTTAAAAATGAATCCTGAACCATAATGCCAGCATGACCATTATAGCTTCCTTGCTACTTCTCTTGGTAACAATTATTCCCGGTTGTCACATGTTGTATTTGATTCTGTTAGAAACACATTCTTTTGAAATGCTGTTTTCTTAGTTTAAATCTCACTTAAGAAATAATAAATATTTGTTCAAACAATTGTGTATAGTTTTTATATCAGAAGCAAACATCACTACATTTTGGACATACTTATAAGTGCCAGGTCCCTTTCAGCAAATGGTTAAGGATATGAACACTAATCATTAATAAATTTCCTGATGATGGTCATGCAGGCTTCAGAAAACACTGCCGAACTCATGGCCGGATATTTCATTTTGGAGAGAAAACTTTTGACTGTTTCTAAGTGAAAAAACACACCACTGCGGTAGTCATTGGCCTCCAACAAGGACTTTTGATTAAAATGACAACAGTATACACGGACAAATGTTCCTGTGGATGAGAGCCTTCTTGAAAAATAGAGCAATAAAAACAACAACAGGAAACAAAACAACACTTGATGAGAGATTAGCACAATGATCTGCACCCTCCTCATCATCTACATAAATGAAATCTCTCTCCCCCTCCACCTCTCCATCGTGAGGGTTCAAATGACAAAAGACGCTGTATGCAGAAGATCTACTCATCTGGACAACAGAAGCAGTTGAACGAAACTGACCCAAGCAAAGTTAAATATAGCTCTGACCACAATAGATGAGTATTGCAGGCTTTGGATAATACAAATAAACATATAAAAAACTGTAAACACAGTCTTTATCAGAAGCGTAATAGAAAACAAGAAAGCGTATCAACTCCAGTTAGATGGCCAGCTACTGACCTGAGATAAACATCCGTCATATTTTAGTGTCGAGCTTGGCAGACTGTTTTTTGTTGCTTAGATGTTTGCCTCACTAGTTTCTACTGGCGGAGGCGCGCCATTTTCCACCCCAGACTGTAGTCCATTGGGCGATATCAGGACACATAAACCAGTGCTTGGATGCATGTGTGCGTCTGTATGTACCTATGCTAGGTTTGTGCGCCCTCAGAAGCTAGCCCAACCAAAGTGCAATGGAAGGGCCTCACCATGAGGTCGCGTTTGAAAGTTGTGCAAGAGTGTGAATGTAGGATAGAGTCAAATGAAACAGAGTGAGGTAAGAGGAGAGAGCAGAGTGGCCCCCAGGGTGTGCCTCCTGTGTCATCAAGCTTGGCAGACAACTATTGTTCAAGAATTGTGTTTACAAAATGACAGGCAAGTACAGCAGTCGTCTAAGCTTGGCCAAAGACCTTGCAAACCCCACATGGGCAGCAGACAAAAAGATATAAGGTAGCTGTATCTGGGTTATGACTATCAGTTGTGGACAGAAACCTGCCATTGCAAACCACAATGAGCAAACAACTCAGAAGAAATAGTCAAATCCAAAATTAAGCTCTCAGGTTCATGTGCATGGACAGACGAACAACACCAACACTTGCATGTGAATTTGATGCCACTATATAATAAATGGACCTAATGCGTAAACGTGCAGTTCTTGAGTCTTCAAAACGATGTAGAAGAATGAGACAAAGACACCCAGATAGACAACTGGTTAAAAACTGAAAATCAATTAACAAATTAAAGGAAACATGTCCATTACAAGTAGGAATAACCTGAGCAAAACAAAATCATATCCCACAAATTCGGGAAACAATACAAACATTTCCAGTATTTTACCCAGGAAAGGAATTAAAACCATTTATAGTAAGAACCCTACTTTTGGAAAGTACAATGATAAGTGAAACAAACCCAATATTACTAAAGACATCATCTTTGGAAACAATAGACAGCTATCATAACTCTATGATTCTTGCGTATAAAGAGTGCTCTGTTTTCAAGACCACTATAAATGCTGATTTGAGACGAGCTCCCAAATGGTGATTCATGCGAACTACACGAGCCATCTGGAAAAACTAATAAATACCAAGCAGAAATCAAAGCAACAAACACCACAACCCAGGTAATACGCAAAACGCTTCAGCATAGAAAGCAAAAAACCATTCGATATTATAGTCTCCACTGATTCAAGAATAACGCTACAAGTACTAGACACCTACCGACAAACTAACAACAAAAACTTTACATCGCTGGATGAAACGAATGATAAATAATTACAAACAACACAGAATATTAAATTCACCCTCAGCGGATATCTGGATATGAAGACATATCAGACAATGAGAAAGCAGACAGACTAGCAGCACTATGAGTAAGGATGGTTAGAATAAACGTGCAGAAAGCAAAGCAAATACTTCAAAGAGAAAGGGCTAAACCATCATCATCACGTAGCGTGTCCTTTGTAGAACGTCGCTTTATCCCAGCCAGCCGATATGAATCTCGATCTACAGTCAATCTTCCCACCTGCTCCATGTTCATGTTTAAAGTATCCTTGATATCTTGTATCCACCTTCGCCTTGGTCGACCCCTGCGTCGCCTGCCAGGTAACATGCCTTCCATGACCTTTTTTTCCAGTCCATCTTGACGTTTGACATGACCTAAAAAAAATCAATTTCCAAAACATAACAATACTTATGAGCCAGTTTTCTTCAACATTCAGGTCTTCTAGGATTGCTTTATTTGTCACTTACTTTATCCAAGAAATTCTTAGATTATTGAGTAACATTTTATTTCGAACATTCCAATTTTGTTCCTTGCTGCTTCTGATATAGTCCATGTCTCGCACCCGTACATTGCTACAGGGAATATGCATGTTCTCAAGATCTTCAGTTTTAGTTGCTTGTTAGTATTATACCATAAATTGTGCATGTTGTTTAGCTTCTGCATTGCCCTGGTCAAACGTTTTTGAATTTCTTTTCTAATTTCAGGCTGAACCGAGTGGCATAAATGTTAATTGGGCATGTCATGTATACATAAATGACACATTCAAACAAAAATGACAACATCAACAAACTGCAGTGGATGGAACATAGCATAATCTTCCAACTTAGAATAGAACGCATCAAATGTAAAACACACTTTAAAAGTTAGACCCTGCACATGAACCTAACAACCGCAACTGTATCCACTCTTATAAGGGGAAAAAAAACATGAGAAAAATGTAAAAATTGATTAGTTAAGTTTAAACAAAATATTTTAATGGGTATGGTCAGATACCGCACCGAGACTAGAACACAAATAAAACCTATATTACGACCAATAGGCCTTCATCAGTGACAACAAATAACAACAATACTGAACTAACAAATCAACATATAAGGAAAAAATGGTCTACTTGTCTAATAGTAGACCCAAGCTGTCTAAGCGACTCGTTGGGTCGGATGCTTGACTGAAAATGAAGCCGGCGGTCAAATAAGGTGGCCAGGAGAGCGTAAGAAGTGAGGGGAAATGCGCCAGATAAGCCTGTAGTGGCCAAATATGTAAAAGGCCAAATAGTGATCCTAGTGGGAGAACAAAAAGAAGGTGATATAAGCCGGGAGGGGGTGAGATAAATATAGGAGGGAGGGGGAAGGGTTGATAGAAGAAGGGGGGGGGGGGCAAAGGAAGACACATAGATGGGGGCCAGTGTGAGATTATTAGAAAAGGTATGGAAGATATTAATGCCATGTGGCTGGAGACAACCCATGCTGGAGATAAGTCTATTCTAAAAGGCGAATCGATGACGATCGTCAGAGAAGCAGGAAACTAGACCAGTGACACTAACGTCAGCCTTACCCCGGTGCTCAGGACCATTGAAGTGGCTGACAATTAGGGAACCAGTGTGGTTGCGGATATCGTTGAGGTGTTGGCGGAAACGCTCCCGCAGTTCCACACCAGTTTCCCCAATGTATGTCATACCACATTGGCGGCATATGATGTATTAGATGAGGTTACGGGAATTGCATGTAAATTCTGCTTAGGGAAAGGTGATGAAGCGAGAAAGGATGACATGAGGGCAGGTAACACAGCCACATATATTTTTGCTCGGCCTGGTGCCTGGGAGGCTATGAGGGCTGGTGTGTAGGCGACTACTGACCAGCAAGTCCCTCGGGTTCCTGTCCCGTTTGTATGCGACAAATGGAGGATCGGGAAAAACTATACGAGTGGCAGGATCAGAGTGAAGAATAGGGAGATGGTGGAATAGGATATCTCGGAAAGAGGTGCAATGAGGGTAATATAAGTAAGAATAAGTTTCAGACGGCCAGAGTGAGGACGGTGAGTGGGAGTGAAGGAGTCCTGACTGGAGATAGGGATAACGCGCTGGAGGGCGGAGAAGAGAGTGGTCTCAGGGTAGAATCGCTCTGCGGACGAGGTCAAGCATCTCGTGGGCCCTGAGAAGGAAGTCGTCGTCATCCTGACATAGGCGTCGGAGGCGGAGGAGTTGAGAGAAAGGAAGCCTATCGCGGCAGGATTGAAGATGAGAGGAAATGTAGAGGAGGTAGTTGTGGGCGTCAGTGGCTTTGTATTAGACAGTGGTGGAGAGGCCTGAAAGGCAGATAGAGACAGTGATGTCCAGAAAGTGGACAGACGTGTGGGAAATGTCAGACGTGAACTTTGATAGAGGGATGAAAGTCATTGACAGAGGCGATAAAGTTTAGGAGATTCGTCTCAGACATTATTCATATGAGACAGTGTAACATGTGCTGCTCGCTTGCCTATGAATCGCCACAAATAAATGCATTGCCTAATACCGCAACAATCATCAATAAGTCATACAGCTAAAATCAGCTATAAAATCTGCAAATTCTCCAACTTGGCCATTGACTGCGGAAGAGCGAACAGCTAGGAGAACCTAGTTAGGCAACAACACTGCTGGTTCATGTAGCTTACTAGTTACACACTACTGCTCCGTTCCATATAAGGTGACCCACAACGCAATGATATGCCGTTGATTTCACACTCATGCAGTCTGTGTATTGTTGAATATATTGATTGGTGTGTCGTCATGTGACGTCAGGTCATTAGATGTTATCGGTATGTCCCCTTTATCCATATTAATATTAACACTATGTTGCTTTCAAGAGACAGGGTTTCAACTTTTTCATTACACTGAAACATAATAAGGAGGATACACTTACACACAAACCTACCAATTTTTGTCTATCTGTGCATTTCAATCTGATTTCTATGAATTTATTTGCTTGTTAGTTTGCCTTGTTAGTTCTGCATTCTCACCTTTCTGAGGTCTCTGTCCCATTTCCACATCAGTTGTGCCTGATTCGCAAATAAAATGATCAGAAACGAGGAAAGAAGGAAAGATAGATTTTATAGCAGACACCTAGTCGAGAGCCAATAAAGTTAAGTAGGTATTTACTGGGGAGGAGCTAACATGGTTTTGGTGTCAGTCGATAGAAAATATAACGATCAACACAACCAATGCAAAATTTGGACTTCGAATTCTCCGAGCGAAAAGAAAGATTTTGTCGATGGGTCACACATATTGTTATCTGGAAGATGATCTTCCATATTCAAGAGCACGACTTTTAACATTTTTGTTCGTCTATGTAAAGTTCACGCTAGGTCATGTTCTGATATTTGTATCTGTCGTTGTTTGCATTATCAGCTCTTAAATTATCTTTTATATATGTATTTATGCGAGCCTTCAATTAATTTTTCTTTCCCTTATTTCCTTCCTGTTTGCTATCATCGATGTCTGAGTATTTGCACTCTGTTAAATACTTCAAAAGCCGTTTTCTGTGTAATCTGTAGCGAATCTTTGAAAGCACTGTATATACAAAAACAATTTAACAAAAACCACTAACTCTAAAGACATATTTTCTGGCCTTTGCATTTGTACAGCCTGCAACCTTCAGTCAGCAATGCGACTGGCAACTATGACCAAACAGTCTCCAGTCAGCAATGCGACTGTAACAGGCGGCTATGACCAAACAGTCTCCAGTCAACAATGCATCCTGTGACAGGCGACTATGACCAAAGAGTCTCTAGTCAACAGTGCTTCCTGTGACAGGCGACTAGGACCAAAGAGTCTAAGGCAGTGGGTTCCACTTTTTTTTTTGGTCCACGGCACCCTTAGTGTACCAGAATTCTTCAACTGCACCGCAAGTCAGAAAATTAGCCTACTTAGCAGTTGTAGTGCGCAGTTTATGCGGTTAGGCTGGTTAGCTGAAAACAATTAATGAAAGACGTATTTCAAGTTCACATACCGTTTATGTAAAAATTAATAAGTATCCCCATTGAACGATCCTATTATTGAATAATCGTTATTAGTGAGAACTGAGCCTGTTGTTCACTGCACATCTTCTCAAATCTTGGAATCAACTGTTCAACATCGATGTACGCACGATAGTTGCTTTTTATCACAGCGACCGTCGAAAGGTAAATCAAAAGAAACATATTTAAAATATTTGGACAAGCAAAACATAGCTCAGAAAGTGAATAAAACAGCAAAAATAGACTTGGAAACAAACTTGCTCAGAGGATCAAGACTGATAGTAAAAGCTTCTTTTCTTATGTTAGAAATAAACAAAGAATGAAGGACAAGGTAGGCCCTCTCATAGATAGCACTGGTAAAATAAAAAGAGAAAATCGGGAGACATCAAAACTAATAAATCAATACTTTGGCACAATCTACACAAAAGAGGACTTCTCCAAGATCCTAGAGCCTATAAATATTTTCAAATGTGACATGGATATCCTGGGATTAAAATCAATCTGTATTACAGAGGAAATGGTTTTTAAAAAATTGGAAAGATTCAAAGTGGATAAATGCCCAGGTCAAGATGGTATCCTTCCAAAAATGCTATTTGAAATTAGAGACGAACTAGCAAAACAATTTTCTATATTATGTTCTCAATCACTTGCAAAAGGGATTGTTCAAAGAGATTGGAAAGTTGCAGAAGTGATCCCCTTATTCAAAAAGGGAAAGAAATCAGATCCAGGAAATTATAGACCGGTGAATTTTACAAGCATAGTAAATACAATGTTAGAATCAATAATCAAAGAAAACATTGTAATGCATCTAGACAGGTTAATCTAATCAGAAATAGTCAGCATGGTTTTACTGGAGGGAGATCGTACATAACAAATCTATCGGAATTCATGGAGGAGGTTACTAAAATGATAGATAAGGGGAAACCAGTGGATGTTATTTATCTAGATTTTGCAAAGGCTTTTGATAGAGTACCTCATAGACGATTATTTAAAAAGTTAAAATTACATGGAATAGGTGGAAAGGTTGTCGAATGGATTGAATGTTGGTTAACGGGAAGAAGGCAGAGAGTTGGCATAAATAAGGAGTACTCTGAGTGGTGTGAAGTAAAAGTGGAGTCCCACAGTCTCAGTTTTGGGAGCAATATTGTGCTTGATGTATATAAATTATTTGGACATTGATATAGGATCCATGATTTACAAATTTGCATACGACACAAAACTATGTAGGAGTGTCTCGTCTATATTAGATGTAGATATATTGAGGTCGGGTTTATATAACATTCGAGACTGGTCTGTGAGATGGCAAATGGAGTTTAATATAAATAAATGTACAGTGATCCACATGGGTAGATCCAATATGGGACATCATTACAGAATGGGCGAAAATAATATTAGATTGATAGATAAGTAAAGGGTCCTAGGGGTCATAATAGAGCATACTGGTAAAGTGAGTGAGCAAGTTCAGGTAGTAGTGAATAAGGGAAATGGAATGTTAGGTATGATAAAAAGAAATATTAAACCTATGAGTAATGAGGTGATAGTCAAACTGTATGAAGCATTAGTTAGACCTAGGTTGGAATACTGTGTACAGGTGTGGAGTCCTTATCGTAGAGGAGATATAAATATGCTGGACAGGATACAAAGAAGAGCGACAAAACTGATAGTGGGATTCCAGAATTACAGTTACGAGGAAAGAAAAACTGGCTTACAGTGCCTTGAAAAGAGAAGATTTCGAGGGGACAATACAGGTTTATAAGATAATCACAGGAAAGGTTAACTTAGACTGTAACAAGTTTTTCAAAATGCAACCACCAACGAGAACAAGAAGGCACATATACAAATTAGCTTTAAAAAAGTTCTAGATTGGATATTACAAATATTTTTTAAGTCAGTTGTGAATGCTTGGAATGCATTGTCACAGGAGTTAGTGGTGTTAATGCATTTAAGAATAGAGTGGATGCACATAGCTTTTAGAGCAGGGTAATGCAAATGTAACTGGTTGTCTACAGACTCTGATGAGTCTTCTAAAGCAGTATAAAAAAAATGTTAAGTTCAGTTAACCCAGATTCGCACAAATAGGGCGTCGCAAATATAAATAAGACTAGCAAAGCTTTACCACTTAGCTGCGGATATTCATCTTTTACTAGTATTCAAAAGCCAATTAGTTCCACGTTGCCAAATTTTCTCTTCAGTATACTGTCACAGGACAGCTCAATAAGATTTGCTTCTTCTTCAGAAGTAAATTCAGATGGGGTTTGCCCATGAATGGAACTTGAATCCATGAGAACTTGTCGATATTTTCTTCTTGAAAGTATTTGTTAGACCAGTTGATAAACTGTGATACGGGCTATTCGAAAACAGATTTTATGTTTCGATAGAAATCAACTTCATTGGAGACAACAAATTGCTGCAATAAGGGAAAACAATCTTTGCTATAATATTCATTCATTTTGTTTCTCTAAAGCTACAATTTTGTTTTACTCAATGCTGAAACCTCGACGAAGATCAAAATGTGCATGTTGCTTCTTTGCAGGGAGAGATTCAACGCATTTAACGTTTCAAAGATGTCACACAAGTACGCTAGTTTCACCATAAAATCTGACTTTAACAAGTATTTTGTATACTCGTGTTTTTCTTATTCACGTATAATGCAATTTCCTGTTGTAATACATTGTCACGAGAGAGCCATTGCGAGGAACAGTAGTACAACAACAGTATTCTGCATCCATTTTCTCCGACAATTTAGAAAAACCTGGCTTTCTCTGGCCGAATGTTTCTAAAGTTGATCTCATTCAGCCCACAATGTAAGACCAGATTCAGTGGCGGAGATACTTTGTTGCGAGTGCATCTGTGAATGATGCAATGGGTCCACAGTGAATCCGGAACTTTGCTCTGGTTAAGAGTCTTTGTGTTGCAGTGATTCTTTTACAAAAGTCTCCCATAATGTCATTACTATCTATGAACCGAACATAGCAAATGAAATGTGCATCCTTATTACTGTCCGCGACCTCATTTAGCTGCAGCTGGCCTCCATCTATTTGTCTTCTTTGCCCCCCCCCCTTCTTCTATCAGTTTCTCTCCCCCCCCCCCCCCCCCACCTCCTATATTAATCTCACCCCATCCCAGCTTATATCACCTTTTTGTTCTCCCACTTGGATCACTATTTGGCCGTTTCAATATTTGGCTACCACTGACTTATCCGGCGCATCCCCCCTCACTTCTTACGCTCTCATGGCCACCTTATTTGATTACTGAGATCCTTCGCCATGTACTCGATTCTGCAACTGAAAGTATTGTTAGACAAATAAACCTTTAGCAGCAGTTTCCCCGCGGACAAACCGATCATAATGTTCACCAAATCTACAGCAGCCAGTAGACTTAGTTGTTCTGCGATGGTGTGGGACTTTTTACACTTGGCGACTCTATACGAAACATTGTATGATGCTAGTACAACATTGCTTGGTATTGACACTTGGTATTGACACTTGGTATTGACACTTGGTAGTGACTAATTATTTTAACTTTCTGGTAAAAATGTTGCCAGGTTTACCAACCATGTCTCCATGATTGGTTTCTAAGTGACGCTTTAGTTTACTTGGAGCCACGCACTCTAGTGTCAAACTTTTCTACACAGTACACATTGCGGTCTTTCTTCATCGCTGACATGTGTCGATGTAAGGCCAAAATCCAAATAACTGTCATCGTATTTACGACATTTCCGCTTCTTCACATCAAGGCACTAGATTGTGATGCGTCCTCTTTATTTTTTTTACATGCAGCGCTGATTATTAATGTTCAATGAAAACTTGTCCATTTTAGGAAGATAAAGAACCACAACTTTTAAAAATTGACTGGATCACAACACAATCCAGTTGGTTCCACTTTATCACAACACAGTCCAGTTTGTTCCACTTTATCACAATACAATTCAGTTGGTTCCACTTGATCACAACATAATCCAGTTGGTTCCACTTGATCACAACACAATCCAGTTGGTTCCACTTGATCACAACACAATCCAGTTGGTTCCACTTGATCACTACACAATCCAGTTGGTTCCACTTGATCACAATCCAGTTGGTTTCTTCTTCAACAAATGAGGATCTCAGAATCAGCTATTTATATAACAACACCATATACCGAGAAGTTCGATAACTAACTAACTAGAATTAGAACAATCCAGTCGCTATCCTCATTTTGTTGCTTACCAACTTTAAGCGCCGTCGTTATTAGAATGTACAGACCATACTTCTCCGCGATCCCTCCCTCCCCTTAACCATACCGATATCAAAGACAAAGCCACATCACGCTTTTGATCTCGGAGACTTGCCGTAACAAATTTGTCGTCGATTCAGTTTCTGATATCAAAGACGTCGACCTACAGTGTCTTTGAAAATCTGTGTTGGTTCCAAAAACGTATTCAATTGACACGATCAAAGATGTTAGGTGACAATTTTCTTTTTGTCTGCACTCTGTTAAATGTTATTACATGTCCTTTCTATCATCGCATCAACACATGGATGGTCCAATTCTAAGCCCACAAAGGATAAGTGTGATTTCAAGGAACATACTGGAGTTGGTCGTGACACCCCTGTGAAACAGCCAAACACTTTGAAAACCACTGATCATAGGTCAACAATGCATCATGTGACATGCGACTAAGACCAAACAGTTTGGGAACCACTGGTCATAGGTCAACAATGCATCATGGGACATTCGACTAAGACGAACCAGTTTGGGAACCACTGGTCATAGGCCAACAATGTATCATGTGACATGCGACTAAGACCAAACAGTTTGGGAACCACTGGTCATAGGTCAACAATGCATCATGGGACATTCGACTAAGACGAACCAGTTTGGGAACCACTGGTCATAGGCCAACAATGTATCATGTGACATGCGACTAAGACCAAACAGTTTGGGAACCACTGGTCATAGGTCAACAATGTATCATATGACATGTGACTAAGACCAAACAAGTTACAACGGCGGAACTGTTAAACAACACACGTGGTAAGAGGAGATGCAGATCCATGATAGTCAACACCAACCGACAGGTCACTTAATGATGATGATATTCTGAATTTTTAGAAAGTGTTCGCTTGTCTGTCTATCTTTTTGTTTGTCCGATATGTAGTCTACCTGTCCATTTTCATTCTCGTCCATCCATCCAACTGCTCATCCATCTTCACACTCATCGTTAATTCATTCAGCCATTTAATGGTTATGCTAATTATTTGAATCTCTGTATCACTTCTACATATGTGTATACCTACCTATCTACAGGTCGTCTCTCTGTCTGTCTATCCGTGTCTCATTCTATGTTCCATTGATCCAAGTATCTTTCATCTACACTGTTTCTTTCATATCGGTTGAATAAGGTCTTGTTACGATGTCTGTCTGGTACCACTTTGAATGACTGGAATGTTGACGCAACGCAGAACACCGCCTTATTGAGCACGTTCAAGTACCCGAATACTACTAGATAAACAGCAGAAGAAGAGGATACCAAAAATCAAAGTGGAAAAGTAAAGAGTTCACAGAAGACAATCTTAACACGGAAACATACTCTCACACACACACACACACACACACACACACACACACACACACACACACACACACACACACACACACACACACACACACACACACACACACACACACACACACACACACACACACACACACACACACACACACACACACACACACACACACACACACACACACACACACACACACACACACACACACACACACACACACACACACACACACACACACACACACACACACACACACACACACACACACACACACACACACACACACACACACACACACACACACACACACACACACACACACACACACACACACACACACACACACACACACACACACACACACACACACACACACACACACACACACACACACACACACACACACACACACACACACACACACACACACACACACACACACACACACACACACACACACACACACACACACACACACACACACACACACACACACACACACACACACACACACACACACACACACACACACACACACACACACACACACACACACACACACACACACACACACACACACACACACACACACACACACACACACACACACACACACACACACACACACACACACACACACACACACACACACACACACACACACACACACACACACACACACACACACACACACACACACACACACACACACACACACACACACACACACACACACACACACACACACACACACACACACACACACACACACACACACACACACACACACACACACACACACACACACACACACACACACACACACACACACACACACACACACACACACACACACACACACACACACACACACACACACACACACACACACACACACACACACACACACACACACACACACACACACACACACACACACACACACACACACACACACACACACACACACACACACACACACACACACACACACACACACACACACACACACACACACACACACACACACACACACACACACACACACACACACACACACACACACACACACACACACACACACACACACACACACACACACACACACACACACACACACACACACACACACACACACACACACACACACACACACACACACACACACACACACACACACACACACACACACACACACACACACACACACACACACACACACACACACACACACACACACACACACACACACACACACACACACACACACACACACACACACACACACACACACACACACACACACACACACACACACACACACACACACACACACACACACACACACACACATCAACACATAACCCCATCCACTGTCACGCCTTACTGTATACACGCACAAGACCAACAAAAATTGATTTAAAATTAAATAAATAAAGGAAGTAATATATTTGGAGAAATAAAAACATTTGAAATAAAAGAAATCATTGTTAATGAACAGCACAATGTGTCATTGTTTAATATCGTCACTTTGTTGGATCGAAGTTCACAGAAAAAGAGGATAAGGGGAAAGAGAAATTGTGAAGTACAGTTGATGAAGAAACTAAAGAAGACGTAACAAAAAAGGAAACTGCGCAGAACGATAGTTGCTACAATATGTTTCAAAGAGAAAAACAAAATGTTAATTTATGTTGTCTTGTCACAACAGATGTATATATATTTCTCATAAACTTGCCTGTTTGTCACAAGTTCTGTTTCGTCTTTATATTTATAATGGCTAGTCACAAGTGACTTTTGGAAGAAAAAAAAACGCTGAGATGCAAACGAAAACGATTTATTATTACACATAGATTGTCCCTTATTTCTCCACATAATTTCTACCAAGAATGGTACACATATTCCATCGCTTTATCAGTGCACCAAAACGTGCAGCATAATTTATTGTGTGGTCTGCAGCAGTTGCCACTTTTGCAATTCAGTTCAAACAATTCGTCATTCGCCAAATGTATCCAGCCAAAGTGTGATCATGCATTGTCTTATGAAAGACTACGAGTACACCCTTTTGCAGTTTCTACACTGACTATCGTTACTCGCCTGTCAGCTCTAACCAGTCCCCCCCCCCCGGCCCCCACCTACACACACCCGCTTGCCTCGCAGATCTTTCTGTTCAATATGAACAGGAGGTACAAGTCAGACTTCGTCAACAATTTGTGAATATCCTTAAGACAATTTATTGACCCACTTAAACATCGCTTTACGCTACAGACATCCCTGACTGTAAACAGAAAGCATTTTCTTTGCAGAAAGTCTTCTCGTTGTCTAAAAAAAAAAACACACACACAAAACCAAAAGAAAACAAACAAAACAAATGCACAACAGCATGTTGTTTTTAGACTGCACACTCCGTGAGCACAAACGCCATTTTGTATCTAGACTGCCCACGTGCATGCGACACCTAGCGTCTGCTACCTACCGTAATCACAAAGCTGGTTGTTGCTGCAATCAATGACATGTCTATAAACTAATAACTACATTTTCACATGTCCAGTATGAACGTGTGACTTAGTTACTGACTTACCGAAGTAATTTATCCTTCATCTGGGTTGGAAAGGACCACGTTGTCACTCTCTTTCACCTGTGGGATCAAAAGACATGGGGAATACGATGTACTGTTTGTTTGTCTCTGCACAAACAGATGACTAGATCTGATTCGTAATTTTTCGAACGGATAGCACCCAAGTCATCTACGACCAATTCGCAATCTGAATATTGTCAATGCGTCTATCTTCTGTACTGCATATATCAGTGAACCGATGTTATGTCATACTCTTGGTGTTCGCTGTGTCACTTATTTCTGTGACTTTTATAAACCGTTGTTTTGGAGCCATCCTATGCTGCACACTTCTCTGTTTGTTTCCACCCATTTGGCTAGTCTATCCCCTCGTAGTTTGTGTATACCTTGCTGAAGGCAGGGATCGCCCCCTGGGGAACGTCCAGCTCGTATGAGCGATAGCTTTTAATAGAATATTTAATTTGTTGTTTAGTTTGTGAGGCTCATTATGACTGATAGAGCATGCACAAAGAGCGTAATTTTGTCTTCGGAATGGTCTTTGCTTTCCACGATTGTTGTTGCAGCTGCTTTTAATGCTTTTGTTTCATCTCAGAAGTTTGTTTTCTAGTTCTCCTGTGACAATATGCCTTCCCTAAGTATACTATAATCTGTAATAAAGGCCAACAGAAGTCATAAACTTTGTCAGAGAAACTGAATTACTTCTTTGAGATTCGAGTAACGATTATCCTTTATATATTCGTCAGTTCTACTGTTTCACTGTCTCCCTGCCCTTATGAGCTTCAGGAAGACGGAATCTTCTCATTTTTTTTCTCCAGAATCCCAGAAGACTTAACACTCAGCTCTGTCGATTCGTTACTCGGAGATAAAACCTCTTGGCCAATCCAGACAGTCATTTAACAGCGCTGTTCCGACAACCTCTTGACAGGCCTGCCGTGTAGCCTCAAGGCAATAATTATGTCCCTGTTCACCGACGGGCATCCTGTACACTTGATTGATCGGCTGAACTAATGGCCCTTTCACTGGACGTGCACCTGGTCAGGTTAACAAAATAATAGTTAACCAAAAGCACGGGAGATGTGTTAAACATAGATGTACTATTGCTTGGTTGGTTCAAACATAGATTTACTAGTGTGTAAGTCTGTCTTCGACATGTCATGCAGTATACATAACAAGTTACACAATATTATCCATGTACAATTACAGACATAATAATAGAAAAAAATAGGTGTATTTGACGCTACCATTTTTTAATAACGTAGTGCAATACCTTGAAATTTACTTTATGATTAACAAGTCCAAACGGAAAACAACACCACGTTTCAGTGATTTATTCCATCCGTTTATCCTGGTCTGACGCCGTCTGAACGGCACTACGCTTATACCTGTGACGTATTTCACGGGTTAGTTCTGCCGGTTCACCTTCGCGAATTTGGCGTGTGGGAATTTTAGATGCTACTATGATTTTTTATTTTTTTGTTGTTGATTTTTTTTTTGCGTTCGCCTTATTTATCAATTCGCCAAGGCGTGTGTGCGTTACACTGGGGTTTTTATTTTGCGCCTGTCGGCCCAGTGCATCCGACTTCAGCATGCATTTTATGTAAGGGTCTGCTTCCTCCTGCATTTTCTAAGGATTTGCTTCCCCGGGGTAACGGCCGGTGCTGTGATGGGGATCGAACCCAGCACCTTCTGGTTGTGAGCCGTGCCACTTAACCACTAGGCCACGCCGTCCCCTATCTCCAGTCGTCTCGATGAATGTCTTGCCACTGACAAAAGGTAGCTTAGGCTCTGTGAGTGAGGTTGACAAAAAGGCGCAGTTTCTTCCTCACTTTAATCCAAATAACCGCGCAAGTCACCCATTTCAGCGGACACAGCAAGAGATACGACTGTCCACACGGCTGAACAAAGAGAGTGGTCTTCATCACTTGTGATGGACAACTTTATGATTAACCGTCGGGCACTATGCGTCTTTAATAGCTGTTAGTGAAAAAGTTTTTCAGAGAGACAAACTTTTCTACAATTGAATTACATATATGTAAGAAATTGGAGACAAATTAAATAAGGCTACCAGTCTGTTTATAGACCTGCATCTATCTATCTATCTATCTATCTATCTATCTATCTATCTATCTATCTATCTATCTATCTATCTATCTATCTATCTATCTATCTATCTATCTATCTATCTATCTATCTATCTATCTATCTATCTATCTATCTATCTATCTATCTATCTATCTATCTATCTATCTATCTATCTATCTATCTATCTATCTATCTATCTATCTATCTATCTATCTATCTATCTATCTATCTATCTATCTATCTATCTATCTATCTATCTATCTATCTATCTATCTATCTATCTATCTATCTATCTATCTATCTATCTATCTATCTATCTATCTATCTATCTATCTATCTATCTATCTATCTATCTATCTATCTATCTATCTATCTATCTATCTATCTATCTATCTATCTGTCTGTCTGTCTGTCTGTCCGTCCGTCCGTCCGTCCGTCCGTCCGTCGGTCCTTCCGTCCGTCCGTCTATCCGTCTGTCTGTCTACATATACCTGCATATATATTTAAGGGCCTGCACGTGTGTGTGTATGTGTGTATATGTAAAACTATGTATATATGAATACATATATATTAATTTTTGAGAATATTTTTTACAATAATGAAAAATGAAATTAATCAAAAACTAAAAAGAAGAACACCAGTAGATTGGATTGGCTTGAGTGTCCGTTGTGAGTTTCATAATACTCTTCCATTTCGTCATTTCTGTGTTCTCGAGTTTGTAAAATGGCAATATTGAGTATCTAAGCCCTCAACACTTCAGCAGCATCGTTCGATCTTTGTGTGGCCAATATCCACACACATATTTTTCCAGATTGCTGTTGAAGAAAATCCGTGTACTGGTCGACGATAACAGAGGGTACAGACAAACACAATTGAATAATGACATTCCAAGCTTGAGTTGTCTATCCTGCGCCAAGTGCGTTGCGTCGGTCATTGTGAGCCCTCGTCGTTGCACAATCACTCTAATGTCATCTATCTATCTACCTCGCGGCTGCCCCCTTGCCATGTAGCCAGATCTACCAGCATTGTAAGTAATCAGTGGAAGATGATGAGGGTGCATTCTCATGAGATGACCAAATCAACAAAGATACAATACAAACACAAATAATAGAGGCCTATATAGGACTTCAGTGTACATAAAATCGCTGATTTGCCTAACAACATCTACAATACAGGGTCTATACATGACAACTTAATTAAATCTGTTAATTAAATCAGAAAGGCGAATATATCACAGCCTCACTGTAAACTACAACACAGCGTCGGAACTTTCTTCTCCTTCAACGCTTCTTTTTCTTGTTCTTCTTTCTTGTTCTTGTTCTTGTTCTTGTTCTTGTTCTTGTTCTTGTTCTTCTTCTTCTTCTTCTTCTTCTTCTTCTTCTTCTTCTTCTTCTTCTTCTTCTTCTACTTCTCGTTTGCCATGTTTTTCTGTTTCGTCTACATGCTAAGACCAGTTCTCTGGATTAAGGTTGCCGCAGTGGAGAGTTCTTCTAGGCTTCCAAACAGCTTTGTGTGGAGGTTCGCCTCCGTGGGCTAGTGGTCAATCCATAATTGGCTAAGCATGTCAATCTTGCAGGATATGTTCGAATGTCTGTGCTCATTGCCAGCACATATACATGGCTGATGGAGCCATTTTTAGCCCGTCTAATTTACCGTTCAATTTGTTATGTTATATTATGTCCGGTTTGATCAATGTCCTTATGACGTGAACAAAGTACTTGTTTTCTTAGAAAGTAATTGTTTCTTCCATCTGTTTTCGCATTCCTCTCTCCTTTGCTCACTTGTATACTCTCTCATTTCCTGGTATACTACAGTGTGATGTTATCCACTGTACCTATACTCTTCTCTTGGCATTCAGTTCTCCCCAGGCTTTGTAAAATTCTGGCAGTTTATCATTCTTGGGTACTTTCAGAGCTGACATTGCACCTGTAAGGAATAAAGTCTGCTAACTCTGGCTTGTTGTGTTGTTAATAATTGTTGCAGCATTAATTAGTGCCTGTACTTCAGTAAAGTAGTTTGAACATAGTTTACCAATGGAAGAATTAGTGATTTCGTTTTCTTTTCTGGTAGACAACATGTATTCACGCGCTTAAATTCTGCTCTCCGTGACCCATCACATGGCTGCATGCTTCTCTGATGCATAGTACTTCCATCATGTAGCATGCTGCTGTTTTCTTTTGCAGATCATTTAGTATATTTCCGAGTCGTACTTACCTTAACTTAACGTTTTTATACTGGTTTAGAAGACTCTGCAGAGTCTATAAACAACCAATTTCATTTACATTTCCTTGTTCTAAAAGCTATGTGTATCCAATCTATTCGTAAATGCATTAATTGTTCTTGCCTCCCCTACATCCCGTGGCAATGCATTCCAAGCATTCACCACTCTCTGACTAAAAACACATTTCGTAATATATAATCTGGACCTCTCTTTAGTTAATTTGTGGCTATGCCCTCTTGTTCTTTAGTTGGTTGTATTTTGAAATAAACCTGTTTAAGTCTAATTTATCGGTTCCTTTGATTATCTTATAAACCTGTATTAAGTCACCTCGAATTCTTCTCTTTTTTATACACTGTATGCCATTTTTTCCTAGTCTTTCCTCATTACCATAATTCTGGAATTTCACTATCAGCTTTGCCGCTCATTTAAAAAATTCTTTCCACCATATTTATATCTCCTCTTCGATAAGGACTCTACACCTGTACACAGTACTCCAATCTAGGTCTAATGCGTTATACAGTTTGACTATCACTTCCTTGTTCCTATGTTTAATATTCCTTTGTATCATTCCTGACATTGCATTTGCCTTTTTCACAGCTACCTGGACTTGCTTACTCACTCTATCTGTATAATCTATTTTAGCTCCTTTTCTATCACTCTAATATTGTTCTCGCCTATTCTGTAATTATGTTCCATATTCGATCGTCCCATGTGGATGACTACATTTATCTACATTAAACTTCATTTGCCAGCTCGTAAGCCATTCTCGATTTGACCTTTTCCGTAGTAACAGGTTTGGACATTACATTCTGAGTGTTTCCGCTACATTTTCTTTGTTTGAGAATGTAAAGAGTGATGTTACAGATTTCTCAGCGTTGATCTGTAACATCAATTAAGGCTGATTTTAGCTCTTCCGTGGTAAAATGTTTGGATAGTAAATCTCGAATGGTTTTGCTTTTTCTGTGAATTATTTCTTGTTGAATGTCTCTTTATCTGCCTTAGTTGATGGTGCTGTTACACTTCTTCCTATAGGATTCCGCAAATATTTTGGCTGCTTATTTGCCTGTATATAGTTCACAAGCCTCTTCTAGTGTAGTTGTTTGTTGTTGAAAGCTATTTTAGTCACTTAGTTGTTTAGTTGGGCCAAAGGGCAGGAGTCCACAGGTCACTGGATCAATAACCAGTTGTTTAGTTAGGCCAAAGGGCAGGAGTCCACAGGTCACTGGATCAATAACCAGTTGTTTAGTTGGGCCAAAGGGCAGGAGTCCACAGGTCACTGGATCAATAACCAGTTGTTTAGTTAGGCCAAAGGGCAGGAGTTCACAGGTCACTGGATCAATAACCAGTTGTTTAGTTGGGCCAAAGAGCAGGAGTCCACAGGTCACTGGATCAATAACCAGTTGTTTAGTTGGGCCAAAGGGCAGGAGTCCACAGGTCACTGGATTAATAACCAGTTGTTTAGTTAGGCCAAAGGGCAGGAGCCCATAGGTCACTGGATTAATAACCAGTTGTTTAGTTAGTCTCCCCAACTTTCTGTCTTTCTGCTCAGTGTTTAATTACGGGTGGGTGGGGTGAGAGGGGTTGGGTTATCCACTGGGATACTTGCTATGTTCAGTGGTATGTCTCTGGGTAAGCGGTTGTGGAGGTCCAATTTCAGAATGTTCTGTTTGAGAAGATGGATTATTTGGTATTCTGCACTTTCTTTGTACACCTTGGTATATATGGCATTTATTTTATTCCTTTACAAGGTTGTAGTGATTCCGATTATTCCGCTCTCTTCTGTCGACTCAATGTCAACTATGTATTTTAAACTGTTTTCCTTTCTATAGATAAGTTTCGTGCATACAACATAAACTGATTGAATTCTGAAATAGGGATCCAGATGCTAAGCAGCACATGAGCTGCAGTGGTCAGCGACCCAAAACTGACTGCTAGCGTCAGGGCAAACGAACCATAGCTGCCAAGACCCTTCTACACCTCCACGTGTTGATCCTGGATAACATGATGCAGCAGGGCAGACTGGCTAAGGAGAAGGGATCAAAGAGGGAATGCTAACCCAGTACTCAAAAAATGCTTGCTGAAGTCGGATGTGTTGGACCGAAAGGTGCAAATATCGCAACCAAGCTGTAAACTACGACACAACGCATTCCGTTCTCTGGACTACATTCTGCTACTTACCCTTTCAGGGTTTGGTAGTGGGAGATTGAGAACGAACGAAGAAGAAGAAGAAGAAGAAGAAGAATTCTGAAATAGTGTGTTCTCTAAGTTAGTCTTTTTAGTGTGACTTCCTCTGTATTCCAAAGCATCACAAATAGAGGGGTCATTTTGTCCGATTTGTCAGTATTTTCCTAATTTCACCTCCTGACTCAGCAATCTATGCTATGAAAACTTTCAGTATCTGATACTGGATTCTATCAAGGCTCAGAGCCCAGCACTGCTCCTGTCTGGAGGAACTTCCCAGTGTCGGCACCATATCGATTTTTTTGGGACCGTTGTATAGACATTTAAAAAAAATTCCGGACGGGTTGCAAGGTACCATAGTTGGTGGTGCGCCTACTGGCCTAGTACCTCTGTCACTAGCACTTGTTCTATGGGGGGAGTGTGCTCGACCCTCCCCCTCTGGATGGGGGCTTTGACTTCGTTTTAATCTCGTTTACTGTTCCATCTTACTTCCAGCTGGGGTAGATTACTGGGCACAACAGGGTCCTTCAATGTATAGGTAAAGTATCCTTGGACAGAAAAGCCTACCATCTTTAAAACTGCCCCTTTTCAGGACGAACTCTGAAGTAGTAGTAGTCGTAGTGGTAGTAATAGTAGTAGTAGCAACAGTAGTAGTAGTAGTAGTAGTAGTAGTAGTAGTAGTAGTATTAGTAGTAGTAGTAGTAGTAGTAGTAGTAGTAGTAGTAGTAATCGAAGAAGAAGAAGAAGAAGAAGAAAAAAAAACCAGAAAGATAAAAAAGAAAGTATTATAGAAAATAGTGATGCAAAGAAAATTGATAAACGAAATTAGAGTCCAACACTTACGAGTACAATAATTTGTTAACATAAAACAGACATAAAACCTTGCTGAAAACAATACTTGAAGGAAAGCTGGATGGCAAACTTGCCAGAGGTAAACAATTCTACTTATAGGAGATGAACTAGAACAAGCCTGGCAGATTGCACCACCAAGACAAGAGACAGAGGGCGTTGGAAATCCTTTACAGCCGAATATTGATTTGGAGTTTTACACCTGAATTTAATTGAGCAAAAAGAATGTAGGGGAATGCTTTTGTGAGATTTGTTACTAGTATGACTGAACTCCCTCAGCTACGAGGAGCGTTCAAATCAAACCGAGACTTTTTTTTTGTGAGGCAGAAAAAAAGATTTTTTTTTTTCAAGTAGTCAAAATGGCTAAATGTTACATATAACGAACGTAGACATCCGTCAGAGAGTTGAAGACGCTATTGGTCCTTTTGAAGGTCTGTTCACAACCATCACAAGACGAAAGATGGCCTGGTGCGGGCACGTCGCGAGGTCCAACGGAATTCCCAACTCGATACTCTTTGGATCCGTACCGGGACAGAGAGGGCGAGGACGTCCAAGGAAGAGATGGGTGGACAACATCGCTGAGTGGTCAGGCCTTCGTCACGGTGAGATACGTCAGGCGGCGACAGACAGAGAGAGCTGGCGTGGGATTTTCATGTCTTCATGTGTGCCCCAACGACCTGATGGGTTACGGGATGAACTGAACTGAACTGAACAAAATGGCATTTATTTTTCGATATAATCTCCTTTAACGTTTATACACGTATTCAGCGTTTAAGTCATGCTTGATAAACTTCGGCGTATTAAGATTTGTCAGGATGTCTGGACCAATCCAAGACTCCCGGTTTCACTTTGTCATCGGTGCTGAAATGCTGACCTCCCATGAAAGTATTCATGGGTCCATACAGGTGTAAATCACATGGCGCGAGGTTTGAGCTGTAAGGTGGATGTGGCAACACCTTCTAGCCATGGTGCTGCAAATGGAACATAATGCAGTGAGCCGTATGGGGTACAGGGTTATCTTGCAGGAGCAGGACGCCATTTGTGATCAAACTAAACTGTTTTTCACTAACTGATGTACGGCCTTCTCTAAAACATTTACACCATTCAAATGTCTTACTGTGGCTGAGTCTCTGGTCACCATATTGTGATTGCAGTCTTCTGTAAATTTCCACAGGTTTCACGCCTACTTTCATAAGAAACTTCAACACAATGTTGTCCGCGATGTTTATTAATCTGTCACTGGACTAGTCCATGACAAGTGAGCCACCTAGCAGTAATAGGAAACAAGTGAGCCACCTAGCAGTAATAGGAAACAAGTGAGCCACCTAGCAGTAATAGGAAACAAGTGAGCCACCTAGCAGTAATAGGAAACAAGTGCCCATAACTAATGCTATTAGTTCCAGCACGCTATAACCTACTCAAGGTAGAACTAGAACAAAAAGTCTCGGTAATGTCTTAACGCTTCTAGGGCCATACTGGCTGGCCATGACGGCCGTAACGTAGCGCAATATTCTGTTCATAGTATTTCTTTCCAAAGATGATAATGTTTTAATTATTTTGATTGGTCGTTTCGCTACATGAGAGGCACAAGGCTACAACGTCAACTGCCTCTGTTACAGATAGTCTGTGTCCGAGCATTTGCAGTGGCGGCTTATTATCAATAGTTGTACATGATGAGGCTGCTAGCCATATGCACAAACCTGCCTTCTGTCATTTTGCGACATGCTTGGAAGTTAGAGTTGTTCTATTCTTATTTATACTGTCAATTGTCTTAGTACCTGAGTTGAATACTATATTGTGACGTCAGAGAGACACATAGAACCTCAATCACACTTGGTATAACGGTCTGATCGCGCAGGCGTGTAATGTCTCTTAATAAGTGCATCTTTCTCCAGGAAACCGTACCCAGTTTTTAAAGGCACATTCGTCTACAAATGTCAACCGCATGGCCAAGAAAGGCCAGGTAAATAAGGGTATGTTAGAAATCTGCCATGAATGAGTTGGAAGTGATTAATATATGTTTTTTTTTCTTTCTAAAATCGTTAATTGATTAAATAACGACAAGAATGAACACTTCTGAGGGAGTGGGGGATTCGTTCAAGAGTTTTAAATGATAGTGGTATTACAGTTATCTTGTATTAATCTGACACGTGAACACACACATGCAGTGATACGGAAGTATGATATGACAAGATCCATCTTAGCAGCATTGAAAACGAATGTGATTCCTTGCAGGATAATTATGTTTGAAAAGTGGAATAGCACATATATAATAAGGATGGATCATCAGACGAAACATTAATGGACTACGAATGGACATCTATATAACTAAAGTCATGTGCAACAGTTTCACCCATTTTGGCACAGTCACCCAAGATGGATATCAATTGAAAGACGTATATAAATACTGCAATCTTGGGCACCTCCTCAGTATACAAAATAATCTAAAACTTACAAGCCATCACCGCAAGGTATGGTCAGCGTTCTTGCCCACCCATCCATCCTAGATGATTGCCCAATCGGACCCTACGCTCCTCTCTCTTCAATGCCCCTAGTCTTTTGCAGTGTGGTATGCTGCTGAAACATGGACAAGTAAAAAAAACAATGGAGAACAAACAGTGAATGATTCAATTCTCTATAAATAAAAGTATGATGGACTTGCTATCCGTAACCAGCGCATGCAGAATATTCACAAGTCCGATCTATGGCAGTTATCATTGGTGAGTGATCCAGTTCTTCACACAAAGAAGTTGCAACATCGGTGGACGGACCACTTGTTCAGAAACAAGTATGAACGTTTGAGTACGTCGACAGCAGTCTGATATCCAAAAGGCTGAAAAAGATCGCGGGGTAGACCTCCAACGCGTTGGTCAGACTCGCTTGCACTCCATTGCAGTACCGGAGATGCGTCGTAAGGAAAGCTAATTAGCCACAGGATTACCGAAAGGACCTCCAACACCCATGACACAGATCGTTCGGAACGAATCGGGACCCGCAGCGGTACGCAGCAGTGGTTGAGGAGCATGCTATCAAGTAATGTAATGTAATATCATGTAATGTGTTCATATATATATACACACAACTTATGGACGAGAAGCAGGAGATATTCTTAATTGAAATAGGCGATGATAATAGCATCCAGAGGTTAAGGCACATGCATTGAACTGACGATAGTTGAGAAGTGTGCAGACGAGCTCGTTCTCAACTATCCCGAAGACAGACAAAGTAAGGCGTTGTGAACTTCCTGGGAGACAGGAATAGGTAAGATGCCAGACATAATATTCGGGGCTTTATTTCTAACAGCAATGATGCGTCTTATGTTGATTTAATACGTAATCGATAACAATACTGTTTCATAAAAAGCTGAATTTACACAGGCACTAAAAACATGGTGTAGGATTTCAACATTACAAAAAGGAACGAAAGAATATTGGGTGACTAGATGACCACACTAACTTGCGTCCACTTCCTGAATCCGACTACGACCTTACACTGCCCAAATGTCTGTGAAAATAAATTGAGACAATAGAGTCTAGAAAAGTAATGTTCCATTTAGGAAAAAAGGAGACATAATATACGGAACCATGCGTGATACAGGCAAATGAAGGAGATCTCTGACATGTTGGGACATTTATTTATGATACTTGTAAGGGATTCCAGTTCCAGTATGAAACTGTGCCTCTTAGCCTAGAAGATGCATATAACTCGGTGCATTATTGAAGACAGGAAATGTGAAACAACCTATGACTGGTGAATTTGATGGCATATGTCATGATGAAAATAACTGTTTTCCACTCCTTTTGTTTTCATGGGCATCCGAACCTATGAGCGCATGTCCGAGACGTATCCTCTATTCTCATGTGCACTGTTCATCATTTACACAATACAAATAGTCAACATTCAACCGACGT